>JACAFV010000017.1:118718-328250 GCA_014635975.1 Plectosphaerella sp. P0831 | reverse complement strand
GGGGGGGGGGGCAGCCGACAAGCGTAAATTATGGCCGCAACAGCACTGGCCAACGAAAAGATGCCCCCTATTCAAGTCCAGTCTAGTAGTGAGCGGGCCCCCGAGGTGCTGACCATGTGTTCGAGATGCTTTTCCCGCCATCAATCTGCCGACCCAGGGCGCAAAAAGAAACGCGCCTGCCGCGATACCCCTTGGAAGAATGCGATCCAGAAGTAAGGCAAAGTATGCAGCCACAACCGCCCTGGCCTCATCGCAAGGTCTAGTCTCGAATCGAATCGATCAGGTTGATGGCCAGGTGCTTGTAGAATCCATCGCCCATCCACTTTTCAGCACCAAACCATCTCACTACCTGACTTAGTACATGCATCTAGAATGAGACGTCCCCAAGTAAACAGAGAACTCACGAGTAATGGTCACGTTTCTCCCGCCAGAGGTGACGGGAAGCCAACTGCAGTGCGTGTCGTCAGCAATCATAGCACCGCAGGTCGTTGAAGCTGCTCCCACTAACTTGCTTGTCCAATTCAAAGGCGGCTCAATATCGCTTGACTGGAGCAAGATCTCAAAGGACCATCTATCGCCGTTGGCCAGTGGCTGCCCGTCCGGATATGTCAGGTTATTTCCGTCGCCGAGAGAGTATCTGTTCTGAGAGTTTGGGATGAGATAGCCCTGCTCGTCGTATGCAGTCAAGCTCCAAAAGCCTCCGGGAAGAATCTTTGGCCGGCTGGGAAACTCAACAACTACAGACTGGCCGTCCTGTAGTGTGATGCTGGATAGGTAAGATGGGTAGAGGACTTGCTCAGACGTCAAGGCTAGGTATCCTCGACTCGCAAGGAAATACCGCATGGTGTAGAATGAGCCGTATTTGCCAATGACGTGAGGAGCTCGCATGGTCCAGCCGTCGCCCAGGTTGATCAAGATGCCAGGCGTGTTGAGAAGGGCTTGTACCCGTGCTGTTACTCGTGGTGGTCGCGGCTGTCAAGTTGGTTCCCACAGGTAGAGTGAAGCGACCGTTTTTTATTCCGGCATTGCGAAGGGTGTTGTTCACCCATGCGCGATCACCGACGATGTATGGCTGATTGTGTGGCGCCAACTTGGCAGTGAGTCGTAGAGCGAGCTCGAACAAGGACACCTTGTCAATCGAGAACTCATCGTCTTGCAGCAGGCCAAAGTCGAGTGGAGGGGCAATTGGTCTACGGCATCTTTTGCGCTCTCGAATCTGGAAGCCAGCTTGAAGTCTGCGTGCCTCGTCCAGGTCTTCGGAAGCCGACGACGAGCGGATACGTAGCATCCCAACGCCGTATGCTGATGGCAGGTACACGATGCCAGCAAAAGGCCCGTCCGGCGTATCTTCCACGCCGTAACTTATCGGGTCGTAACGGATGAGATACTCCCCTGCTGTATGATTCGTTATACTGCCAATATTTGCAAGATTGTCGCCGTACCTTGGCCAAAGTCAGTCTAAACTCTTATGCAGGTCAGAGTGTTCAGTTGAGCTCGATTGCTAACTCACGGGTTTGAGATGGGAAACACCCAGTATCGATCTTCCGGCATGTCAGGAACGGTCAAGACGAGGTCCGCTGCAGACACGTCGATGAACAGGGTAGAGTATAAAGTGTCTGCATTGGGTCTCACGACACCAATGGCGCCGGGCCTGGCCATGTCCTTATTTGGGTATAAAGTGTTTGTCGTGACATTGGGAATCGGCATGGACAGTTGCACGAATGGCCATAGTGGGTAACCATACTGCCGGATGACTAGTATCAGCTGATAATGCCCCATTCAGTTTGAGTCGTATCAAATTTTACCAAGAAGGCAAATGCTAGAGCATCTTGACGACAGGGGTCGGTTGAACAGTCTTGGGCATCTTCACTGGGTGGAGCGGTTGTTGCAGATGTTGACGCGAAAGCAAAGGCATGAAGAGCCCACAGAATCTGGTTAATCTTCATACCTGGGTCTTGAGAGTCGAATAGATCATGAAGTAGCCGGTGCTTTGGCTTGAAGGAAGTTTTCCATCACTAGATAGACGCTCGCTATCTTATAGTCTCTCCGAAAACGTCAAAATCCGGGGAAACCTTGCTGCGGGGACGATGATGCATCATGTGAGGAAAGATCCTCCCCCGCCAAAAAGATCCGTCGACGATGGCGGGGTGGTGTTGGTTTAGGGCTAGAGGGCTGGGAGAACTAGGAGTTAGTGGCAGGGAGGCGACGAGCCGGCGGCTCCTGGGAACCATCGCATGGCCCGCTACTTGCCACTCCATGTCCTCCCCCTAATGTGAGGGGAAAGACCAATCCCACATCCACGACTGATCCATCCCTGGTAAAGAACCCGGCGGCCATCCGACTTGCGGGGGAACCCACATTTCCGACATGTCGAAGAGTCCGCTCTGCCCCATGTCAGTATTGAAGGGGTCGAAAGCCGCAGCGGCCTGCATCTCTTGCCGAACTGTTCCGGATGTGCCAACGGTGGGTGCCGTCCCTTCGGCCTCGTGACGAGGCTCCGAAGTATCGTACTCGAACCTGTTTCCTCTGTCAAGTCTATCAGCCAGTGCCGCGCTATCTTCAGAGGCATGTTGGGTTTGGCTCGGTTCGACCTGGCGGGGATAGTAATCAGATGGTTCCCCAAAGATATCTGGCTTTGCCAGGACCTCGCTCAAGTCAAGCTCAGAAGGGTTTGCAATGAGAGCTTTCGTCTCTTCCCCAGCAATGACGTGCATCAAATCCGTGAGAACCTGTGTCATTTGAGTCCAAACATGAGACTTGAGTTTTGTCGCTTTCGGGATCTGTATGATCCTTGCGATGCCCCTCTTGCTCTCCTGGCCGCGGGCTGATAGCGGCGCCTGAAGAGCCATGAGACCTAACATCACGCCGGCGGAGAAGGCGTGCACACCGACGTGAATGGCAGGAAAGTTGAACTGAGAGAGGCTCAGGATATCCAGCGACTGGGATAAAAGTGAAGTCCTCGTTGCAGACGTCCAGCACTGGCGCTGAGCCATGTTGCGGATGAGCTCTGGGACATTGTTGTCCGGATTTGTTTGTGTCGTTGGCGCTGGCGCTGGTGAGTTTTGCCTTGTTGGAAACCGTGATCTCGGTACCCCGCCGGTCGAGAGGAGTGGTCGGAACAGAAGGATCTGCACATTGTCGTAAGACACGCGGAGAGTGAGAGCTTGGAGGGCGAACACCCGTCGTAGGGGTTCAGTTTCTGTATGCCCTGAAGCCTCTCGAGGGTGTGATTCCACACGCAGCTCAAGTGGGATGGCCCTCTCCCACGCCAACAACCGCTTGTGCAGTTTGATGACTCGCTGACAAAGATCCTCGGGTCCCTGATGCTGACCGAAGTAAACCTGGTGCATGATGCTGAGTGCAATCTTGTACATGTCGGCCTTGTACCTGTTGTAGGAGCCGATGGTGACCGGATGGAGCTCTCCATCTTCTCGCTTTTCGAGAGAGCTGAATCCAGGGCATTGTGCTGAGGTCTCCTCGCCATCATGTGGGTGTCTAATGTTGCAGTCTGTCTCTGCAAGCATCGGGGGCATTCCCCAAGACATGGAGATGAACCTGGAGGCCATGGGTTAGATGCGGATTCAGATGCCACAGGAAGTTGTTGTGACTTACCCAGCTCCAATGAAAACCGACCACCACACGTATCGACGAGCTTGTTTCTCAACATCATTGATGTTTCCCCACTGAGCCTCCTGGTTGAGGCCGATGAACTGAGCAGCGCGTATTGTTGTACCCATGCTGATGAATGCCGACCTCGTTTGACGATTCAGCATGTAATAAGCCCCCATCAAATAAGAGTACGTAACGGTATCAACAGTGATGACATCCATGCACGGAAGATACCATCTTTCAGCCGATTTGATCATGTCGGAGGCAAGCTCAGATAGTGATATGCCAGCACACGTTTGACTTCGTGCTTCTTCGGAAATGAAATGAGTGCCAATGACCAGAACCATTAGCACTTGCAACAGGAAAGGACGTTGATGCCGGGCCGCGAGCCCGGACTCGGCAATGGGCTGCAACCGTGCGCGAAGGGATGGTTCGTGGATGACGTGAATGTACCAGTGCACTGAAGTTTTGTAGGCTTCCAACACGGCATTGATGATATCCCACGACGGCAAGGAGACATCTATGATGTCTGCCACGGGGAGAAGGTCCAACGCGCGGCCGTCGTCGGGCGAGCTCGTCGACGGGAGTGCATCAACATCTCGCATACGACCAGATGCGACATGATACTTTTGGAAGATCTAGAAAGGCGTCAGGTCAGATGTTTCAACACAAACATGTGATAATGGAGGAACTAACCTTTCCGACAAGATTCAAGGCCGACTCAGAGGCACGATGGTTCGACTGTAGTGCCGATTCCTCCTGGTCTGTCACCGGCAACATTGGAGGACTACTCCTCCTTTCGCCCTGGGCCTCAGGCCGAATGCGAATAGTGGCATGCGGACGGTCATCGTTCGATCGTGCTTGTCTGGCGTGCCGAGCCTGGTAGGCAGAGCTTCTGGGTCGATTGGATCGCCTACGAATTGTGTGTAAGAGGTAGAGCTTCAGTCAGCAGCTCCGGAAACCAGCCGATACGTCGTACTGACCATGTCCGTTCTGTTGCATCTGTACACTCGGCTCCGGCTCGAACGCAGAGTGGACACGGACGCTGGTAATCGCACTGATTGATGCTACCGGATCAGTGCACGGCAATATGGAATATTCTGGAGCCAATGGTCACGGACCCTCAATTTCTGGCGACGGCATCTGCTGCAGGCGTGTCGAATCCGCTTCGGCTCCATGATGTGTCGTTGAATGGATGGGGGGGGGGGTCATGCAAGAGCCGGGGGGATGGGATGGGAGGGGGGAGGGAATCGAGGTCGGGGGGCGGGGGGAGGTTGTGNGGGGGGGGGGTCATGCAAGAGCCGGTGGGATGGGATGGGAGGGTGGAGGGAATCGAGGTCGGGGGTCGGAGGGAGGTTGTGAAGATGGAACATCTGGGGTTGCGGGGTAGCCGGCGGCTCGAACCACCCCTACAGCTACCCGAGACGGCCGAGCCGAGAGCCGCCGGCTCGCTGCTGCCCCCTTTTCCAACCCACACACCGACTCTCTCCCCTGAAAGTCCCCAGTTGATCGCTGTTGGGGTCACTTGGACAGCCGCCCATGTGTTCCCTCGTAGGTACCTACATGGAGATGGTCCCTTCGTGGCCGTATGCTGGCGGGTGTCTGCTCAACTGTCACGAACCTCGGTATTCGAAAACAACACAACATCATTGAAGCATATTTTTGGTTGTTTCCCCCTTTCTGCAACCCGAGATCCTTGCCCGCAGCCCCCTAAGCAGCTCGTACAATGTCAGGAAAGGCCGTCTACAACGCGGTGGTCGATTACGACCTACCGAGCATGGATTTATTGACGCTTCTTTTCAGTAAGTCAACAAACAGCTTGCGGCGTTGCCCCTGCTCACACATTGCGCAACAGACTCGACCGAGATTCCGTCGACCGATGATACCATTCTACATGCCGAAGCCGGTCGCCTCGACAACTCCTTGACGAAGGCGCAGACTGCGTCTTACACCAGACGCGTAGCGCACATACTTCGACAAGACTACGGCATCGGCGCATCTGGGCCTAGCAAAGACGTGGTCGTGTGCTTCTCTTCTGGCCAAGTGCTTCTTCCGGCAGTATTCTACGGAACTATCGCGGCCGGCGGAGTGTACAGCGCTGCGAGCAGTAGCTTGACGAGCTCAGAACTGCGTCGCCAGATCGAGAACGGCAACGCGGTCACACTCATCACGTCGCCTGACTGTTTTGAAGTCGCAGCAAAGGCAGCAGAGCTAGCCGGACTGCCGCGGGATAAGATCATCATGCTCGACAGCTTCAACGGCAACAGGAAGTTGCTCTCATGGACGGGCGAGGAATTACTGTCTCTCCAAGCAGCCGAGCACCCATGGGAAAAGATCACCGATCCTGCAATTCTTAGAGACCGTGTTATCTGCCTGGTGTACAGCAGCGGCACCACCGGGGCACCGAAGGGTGAGCCGATGCCAATGACCGACGCGATGAGAGTTACATGACTAATTGGGTCCCAGGTGTCATGATAACCCAAGCGAATATGGTGACATACGCTCTCGTCATCTGCTTCCACCACCGCGCCTTTCTCGGACGCCAACGCGCAAGAGAACCGACCTTCTCCTTCGAGTACCGAACCCTCGCCCACGTTCCCGCCGCGCACATCGCTGGACTCCAGGGCTACTTCGTTCACCCCGCCGTACACGGTGGATGCGTGTACTGGATGCCTAAATTCGACTTTGTCAAATTCATCGAGTACAACCGAAGCTTGCGGATCACCACCTTCTTCAGTGTCCCGCCAATCTACCTGATGATCGCTCAGAGCCCTCTGGTCAAGGACCATTTCCGTACCCTTTACCATGTGCTCTCCGGCGCAGCTCCTATGGGGCCCGAACTCACTAGAGAAGTCGAGAAGAAGCTAGGCTGCACGGTATCTCAGGTTTGGGGCATGAGCGAGACAACCGGCAGTATCACGATCCAGCCGTGGGACGAGAAGGACGATACGGGTTCAATTTCAGCTATCCAGCCCAACATGAAGCTGCGCATTGTTGATGAGGACGAGAATGATGTCGAGGACGGACAGCCCGGGGAGTTTGTGGTTCAGTCGGCGGTGGTGACCCCTGGGTATTGGAAAAACCCACAGGCGACGGTCGGGTCGTTCACCAAGTGTGGTGAATGGTTCAAGACCGGCGATGTTGGCCTTAGGAGGAACGGAAAGCTGTACATCGTGGACAGAAAAAAGGTGAGAGCACGCGCCCAGAATCATCAGCGAGGACAAGACTTCGGCCACTGACGAAACTTCCAGGAGCTTATCAAGTACAAGGGGCTGCAGGTTGCCCCGGCAGAGCTGGAGGCTCTGCTCCTGTCTCACCCCCTGATCATGGATGCGGCCGTCATCGGCGTGCCTGTGCCCGGGGAGGATGGCAATGAAGTTCCCCGCGCGTACGTAGTAGCGGATCCGGTGAAACTCCCCGAGTCCGAAGTCAAGGTGTTTGTCCGCCGTGAACTAGCATCGCACAAGCAGCTCCGCGGTGGTGTTGTCTACATCAAGGCTATTCCTAAAAGTCCGACTGGAAAGATCCTCCGGAGGGAACTACGGGATCTGGCCAAGAGGGAGGAGAATCTGTACGCTAGACTTTAGACAGGTGATCCGACAGGCCGGCTCCGCTGGAGCCGGCGGCTCAAGAGATTGCAACTTGCTCAGAGACCGGCTCACTTTTGCCCCAACTTGGAGGCCCCCCTGCACCACAAGTACGCCTGGCGTGCCTGGCCAAGAGAAGTCTAACCCCTTTCTCTCAGCCGCTATCCATCCCTCTGGAGCCGAAGTCTGGGGTTGACGCGGGGTTCCCTGTGGGTGGTGGTCAGGTTTGGGTTCAGAGTCATGTCCACGATGATGGGAGGGCATGGTCGACAGATTCTTTAATAAAGGCCCCAGCTGCCGATCCTCCTCATTCTTTTTGCTCTCTGAAATCTGCAACTTCCACCCTGCAAAACATACATCCTGACAATTCGTTCTGAACATGACGGTCTCCGAAGACAAGACACAAATGGCCCACGTTGAGGCTAGCAACGATGTCAAGGACCCTGAGCGGGTGACCATCGATGAGGAATTCTCCCCCGCCGAGCAGCGGCGCATCAAGCGGCGCATCGATCGACGTCTGGTCGTTACCTGCGGTGTCATGTACTGCATCAGCCTCGTCGACCGTACCAACCTGTCGTCCGCAGCTATCGCAGGCATGTCCGATGAGCTTGCTCTAGTCGGCGACCGATACGTGAGACTTACTTCCCACTGGATGATCTAGTACATACGATGGTGCGCTGACTTTTGTATGACATTAGTCCATCTTGGTGTTGCTCTTCTTCATCACGTACACCCTGCTGCAGCCTCCCGCCACGATCCTTCTGAGGAAGGTTGGCCCCAGGCCTTTCCTCTCAGGCATTTGCTTTGCTTGGGGCGTCGTCATGGAAAGTTGACGAATCCGTTATTTTGCATGCCCAGTTTCTAACCATTGATGCTTGTGCATAGATTGCGCATGGCCTTATACATCAGTGGTACGCCATGATCCCACTCAGACTTCTCCTAGGCGCCTTCGAGGCTGGATTCTTCCCCGGTTGCCTCTACCTGATCTCGACTTGGTACTCACGCTACGAACTCCATCGCCGATACTCGGGATTCTACCTGATTGGAGTCTTGGCCAATGGTTTCGCTGGCGTACTCGCATATGGTCTCATGCAAATGGTACGTTCTCGACTGGAGTCTCTACACCTTGCCACACTTGGTACCAGTCACTAAAGTGCTGCCTAGAATGGACTGGCGAACTACCGCGGCTGGAGATGGATTTTCATCATTGAAGGCATCATCACCGTCTGCATCGCCTGCGTGGGATACTTCACCCTCGTCGATTTTCCCGACCGCAGCACCGAAAAGTCGTGGAGCTTCCTCTCCGAGCGCGAGTGCAACTGGGTCATCAACAAAATCTCTGCTGACCGGGACGATGTCGATGCCGAGGCATTCAACCTCCGGAAGTGGGCAGCCAGTGGTCTGGATCTCAAGGTCTGGGCTTTCGCGCTCTGCTTTTGCTTCGTCACGACAACCTCGTACGCCATTGCGTACTTCCTGCCGATCATTCTCCGAGGCATGGGCTTTTCGCTGGCTGCTTCTCAGTTGCTCGTCGCCCCTCCATATGTCATGGCTTGTATCTTGATGGTCATAGTCTCATGGATTGGCGACAAGTGAGCTACCTGCGGAGTCGATTTTTCCCCCTTTGAGCTGTGTCAGGAAGTTACTGACTCCGCGTTATCTAGGTACAAGACCAAAGCCCCCATCCTCATCGTCTGCGGGCTGCTTACCATTGCCGGACTTATCATCATGGTCAGTTGAACTGGTCATGATATCAGATCTTGAGACATCATCGTACTGATACTCTTACGCAGGGATACACGAAGAGCATTGGAGCTCGCTACTTTGGCGTTTTCCTAACTGCAGCTGCTGCAAATACCAATCTCCCCACCATCATGGCTTACCAGGTATTCGTCCACGATCAGACTCAAGGAGAATCACCCAAATCCTGACAACCAATGTGACTTCAGGCAAACAATATCAGGGGGCAGTGGAAGCGTGCTTTCTGTTCTGCTACACTTGTTGGTTTCGGCGGTATCGGCGGCATCGCAGGCTCGCTGGTGTTCCGCACCCAAGACGCGCCTCTCTATCGACCAGGAGTGTACGCCGCGATCGCTTGCAACAGCCTTCTCATTATCGTTGTGACTATGCTTTCCATCTACTTCAGGAAATGTAACAGAGAGGCAGACGCAGGCCGAAGGATAATTGAGGGGCTGGAGGAATTCCGGTACACTATTTAAAGCGGATATTTCAGACCCTCTTGATAATACAATCATCCCCGAATCATTCAGATCCTGTTCATGAGATTGAAGTCACGCCAGTTTTCAAGATTCATACATTAAGCAATGGTCTATCGAGTCCTCAGGAAAGACCCAACTCCCGGGAGAGCGTAGAGATTGACTCCCACGCTCGAGAGAAGCCGTATCACCAATTTCAGCTTCAATTATGGTAGATATCAGTTCATTGTCAGCTCTGGTGCAGATACAATCACACAATAAGCATGCATTTTTTGAAAAAATTCTCATCAATACACCTGACAATCATCAGTGACTGTCTACATATGAACCCCCAGCCTTGAGTCTTCTTCAAAGTATGTAACCCCTTACAGCCTCTCCCGAGGAACTTTCGATGAGATTCCGTCTCCAAGGAAGATCTTTAGATCCACCGCAGCCTCAGTCTTCCAATCCACCTCTCCCCGCATGTGTTCGGTGCTCGCAGCCACATGCGATCGGACATACCTTGCCGCGACGCAGGAAGCAACCTCATCGCCGTCAGTTGTAGCGTCGTGCAAAAGAAGAACAGCCGTGGCAATGGCTTCAATGTGCTCCAGAAGCCAGCGCCCGCTATACTCAAGCAGCGCCTCGTCCCCCTTGACGCATGTCACCAGCTTGGCCAAGGACTCAAGCCTTTCATCGACGGCAGCGCACTCCTTGGCAAACTTCTTGCGGCAGGGGGTCAGCGACCTCTTGACCCAAGGAGCGAAGACGTCCTCGATGATCCGGCCTCCTGCAATACGCTTGTCCTTGAGGACGCGACCAACGTCGTCAGCCATGACGCTGACAGTCCCTTCCCAGATGGTCTGCACCACCGAGTCCCGGAAGATCTTGGCCAGATTGAGGATGCCGCCGTCCTCGTGGTTCTCGCAGTAGCCAACTCCACCGAGACACTCCATGTTGGCTCGGAGACCGTTGACAGCTGCCGTGGAGACTTGAGCCTTGATGACTGGCGTCAAGAGCCTTAGCAGAGCACGCGCGCTGGAGTCATCCGTGATGAGGGCAGCTGATGGGGTGTTGGCCATGACGCCGACGCCTTGCTCGCTGCAACCCAGCAAAGCCACGCCAAAGAACGTGAGACACACGGCGGCCCAGTACTTGACGGTTTCGCCAGCCATCCAGTACACGTGCTGTGGGTTTTCGTACAGGTAGGCGCCGCGGACCTTCCGGGCCTTGGTGTATGCACGGCAGATGGACAGGCCGCGAGACCAGTAGGAGATGCTGCCGGCGCCGGTGTGTAGGCGCGTGATGTTGAGGATCGTTGAGATCTCCTTCACTCCTTTGCCTTCCTCTCCGAGCAGCCAGCCACGAGCTCCGATGAGCTCGAGTTCAGCGGTTGGTAGGCCCTTGGTTCCCATCTTGTTCTTGAGTCTCTGAATGCGGATGCCGTTGAGCTCCGAGCCAGCACCGGCCTTTCGGCGCATGGGAACGCAGAATGCGCTCAACCCCTTGGACGTCTGCGCTAGCAGCATTGTCATGTCCGAGTCGGTTGCGCTGCTGAACCATTTGAATCCGTCGATGGACCAAGGGCCCAGAGGTTGTCCAAGGACATCTTGCCCGTCTCCGCTGTCTGCCAGTTTGGTGGCAATAGTCTCGGTCCCCCTGACATCGCTACCTCCAGATCTTTCGGTCATCCATTGACCACTTGTCCAAGCCTCGCCGAGGTTATTGGAAACAAGTCGTTTGTAGTATTCGTTTAGAACCGTCTTGCGTCCGGGTTGAGGTCCATCGTTATCATCAAGATGCTTGGAGAGAAGGCTGGCGGAGCCATCAGTCATGGTCATGGGACACATGGTCAGAGTTGAGGTGTGGTGCCAGTTATGGTTGACGATGAATTGGTGGAGCCGACGGTTGTGGTTGGAGAGAGACTTGTCGTAAGCCGTCGAGACGACTCCTGCTTCCATACCGACGGCTTTCAGAGCCTTCCAGCCCTGGCATGTGATGAGAGGGTCATTCCGATTCAGCTCTCCAAAGGTCGTCAGGGGCTGCAAAACGGGAGGCACTGTCTCGGCCTCAACAGCATGCCTCAAGACCTCGGGAGTCAGGACGAGGCGCGAAAGATCGTGCATAGACTTGCCAACATCCTTGTGGCTTGGTGGTGGAAGATACTGCTTGAGGATGCGAGTGATGACAGCGTCGTCCGCAGGAGCATCGCGAGCAGTTGAGAAATGGGGCGATGTGTATTGCGGGAGGACGACCGGCAGTTGCTGGAAAAAGCCAGCGGTCGAGGACGATGGCGTGGGGTTACTCATGGTTGCAATCGAGACACGTAGGTAGTAGAGAGAAACAATGCGGTGACGGTATGATGCTGCAACCTGCTGTCAGTGGTGTCGGGACGCAGGGTTCGACGGATAGCTTCCTTCAAGTACATTTCTCCTAGGACTCCCCGCATTGTTTGAACCTGGAGCCGAGGCTGCCCATCGCCACGGGGATGTCTGATGGTGGTGTGGAGGGTGAGCCGTCGCTGTTGGTGGCTCTCGTCGGCTCACGGCTCACGGCTCGCAGCTCTCGGCTCACACGGCTCGCAAACGGCTCACATGCCGTACACCGCCTTCTATTTTAGGTGTTTCGTTTTCTGCCCTCTCGGTGAATGGTCTACCGGTAGACATGTTATCGAATTGAATTGAAGAACCTCTACGACCGTGTAGGTGAGCCACATGTGATGGCCTGCCGGGGCTTGGAAAGGCCTGCGAGTGTACTTGGGAATGGCCTCACTTGTGAAGGCGACTCTTGGCTTACTAAGCACAGAGTGGATGCGAAAGTCGGTAGCTGAAATGAAGGCGAAAATAGCCATTCCGGTCCTCTATGATGCTTTCCTAGCCAGAAAACACAGGCTTCATATCGAGGACCATGTCGTTACAGATAGAGCCGACAAATTCCACGCTGATGAATCCCATCGGAGCAATGCCTTGTCGGGTGGGTGGCATTGGAGTAAAAACACAATGAATGCCGGTATTCGCGGCTTGTCACCCGACCGGTAATCAAGCCCTCAGGCCCGTGTCTTGGTAATCATCTTGCTACTTGTACCTAGCCAAGTTCATTTCTCTCTCGCGGTCTTGCCCCCTTTCTCTCCATCCAGCCAGCCAACCAGCCAGGCTTGAACTGCTGGAAGCGATGGGACTCCTCCTGGGGTGAAACCCGACACGGGGGAACAATGGCGTTGACCCCCGGCCGAGGATCCAATTTTGCGGCCAATCAAGCGTAATCTCATTTTTGCTGCATCGGGCCATTCCACCTCCAGTTGCTCACTTTCCGACTAGCGTCACTAGTGCCCCACCGTCCCGTCATTTGGGGCCAATGGGCTTGTCTGCTAGCATGATCCATGACCGGTCCCCCGAAATTTTGCCTTTCCCTGGCGGCGTCCAACACCCGGCCCTGCAGCAGTGGCCGCAGGGCAAGTCGCAAGCAAACAGTGGAGGTCCCACTGACCCCCCAAATCCGGCGAGCTGCCCACTGGACCGACCTTCCCGCTACCGGGAAATGCACCTGGCAGCTCGGGCAGGTGAAAAAGCACGGCGCACGGGCAGGCACTCAGGGCAGTGGAGGGCCTCTGGGGAGGGCCCGACCCAAGCAAGCTCCCCCGCCCCGCTCTCCCCTGCATCCCGAATAGGCAGGGTGTGAGCCCCGGGCCCCTGCTTGCTTTCTCTTCCTGCCCGCTTGCTGCCCGCTGCTCCTGCTCCTGCTGCTTGCCTCGCTTGCCCCCGTCCCGTCTCTCTTGTGTCCGTGTTCCCATTCCATCCATCCCCTTCCTGACCCCGACACTCTCAACACCAACCCACGGCCTCGACGAGCAGGAAATCGCACACGCTGCACGACACAGACATCACACGCGTCCCCTAGCCGAATCGCCGACAGTCTTTCCTTTGTCGCCCATCTTCTTCGATCACCCGATTACTTGTGTCCGACGACTCGATTGCCAGCTGCTGTGTAAGGCTCCCTCCTGCTCTCTCTCTCCCGGCCAGCCATTCCCCAAGCCCAAGCCCCCCTCCCCCCTGAGACCAGTTGGTCGCTCCAACGGCACCCCCCAGAGCTCGCTCTATTCATCCGCATTTTCAATGCAATTCAATGCCTCTTCGGGACGACTGCCTGCACTCAATCGAACCCCTCGGTCGCGACACTGCTGGATGCACAGCTAGACTTGTCTCGTCGAGACAGTCGCAGCTCTGCGAACCTGCCACCATACACACGTACTGACTCAAACCCGACAATGGACAGACCCGATAGCCAGCAACTACCAGAGCATCGTCTCTCCCACAAATCCTACGAACTGGACCAGATCCATCTAGAAAGCTACCCGAAAAAGGATCCGAAGAACCGGTCGTCAATCGCCGGGTCCTCCACACCTCCTACGACGCATTCACCATCCTCTCCGTCGCTCGCGAACAGCACCCAACCGACCCAAAATACAACGGATCCCTCCTCCGCCACAATGCCTCAGTACACCTCCCGCGATGTCGGCGATCCGTCCCAGATCAAGAAGAACAAGCAGTCGATGGCCGATCTGAAGCTGAGGCGGCTCACGGAGCTTAACAACCGATTGCGCGAGGACCTCGAGAGGGAAAGGATCCCCGTCAGCAACGCTTCCAAGAGGTGAGAACGAACCCATAATGGCTGCCCCCGGATGACCAGGACGACCTTGGCGTCGACCTCTGGACAGATGGGTGATGTAATCGCGACAGAACAAATGACTGACGCCGCTCCTAGCATCATCGCCTACTGCAACGGCACCAGAGATTACATGGTCCCCTCGGTCTGGGGCACCATCCCGCGAGGCGAAGACCCGTACGCACCGCAGCAGAGCGGCGGATGCTGCGTGCTGATGTAAAAGACCTGCATCAATCCACCAGCGGCCCGGAAAGAAAGGCAAAGCTTTCGTTTTTTTTTTAATCAATCGACGACTCGGTTTCCCCAATCAGATCCTGTCGCCCCCGACCGGCATGGAATCACAACGGAACGGCCACGGAACGGAAGGAAAAAAAAGAGGACCTGCGAAGGAACCCGATTCTATCGAAACAGCACAGCGACGGCTAGAACTCCCGGATGCAGGGAGCGGCATCTCACGGCGTCTCCTCGTCTTGTTATCACCAACGATGCGGCTAGGGGAAGAGGGGAAAGAGGTGTCCAGTTGAGGATGACGAGATTCGAAATATCCGGCACACGGAGGAGGAAGGGCGGTGGGTGATTGTTCTCCAGGGCGGCCAGGCCCTTCCCCGTGCGGCCACCACAGCTACGATTATGCTTCCATGTCGTGTTTTTCCCTATTTACACGCGCACGCCACCCGCCGATGCACCGGCATGACCAGGCGTCGCGAGGCAACATGGGGAGAGGAGGAAGAGGTGGATGAGGAGGAGAGGAGGAGGAGGAGAGACGAGGCGAGGCTTCGACGTCGGCGGCTCATCAGCATGTAATAGTTTCCTCCACCCCCAGGAAGGCCTGTAACTCTTCTTGCGTCTTTTGTTTTTTTCCCACTTGTCCGAGTACCACCGATCAAATACCACTGCTACTGTTGTTGTCTCTCGGCATGCATGGTCACTCATACACTCTCACACAAACAAGAACCACGAAAGGCCGCCCGACAGGTGTCGTGTATCGGTCGGACGGCAGCCGGGCGTTTTGGTCGCTGCCACGTACACGGCGTCCCGGCAAGCAAGCAGGTACGAGGTTTAGGGGAGACAGATTTGGGTCACACAGCCTCAGTAGGCGGCAGGCCTGGGAAGCATGGGGATGGGATGAGGCAGTTGAGGAGACAAGGACGAGAGAGAGAAGGACAGAGAGTGCCATGGGGGAGACCAGCTTGGCGCCCGATTGCTGAGCTGACGGTGATGCCATGTCTTGCATTTTGCCTCCAGATCCGCCCCATCTTCCCCCCATCGGCCCATGTTATGTCATTTATTATCTCCGCCGCCCACGTCCCTGGGTCGATTCTATCACTTGCGGCTTTCCCCCCTTGCCAACTGCCTTACCTCCTTTTCAAAAGTCCATCCGTCTGGTCTCGTAGGGCAGTCTGACTTTGGGGGTGGCTGTTGAGGACTCCAAGGAGTCGGGAGAGACAGACTGGATGCGGCGGCACTGGCAGCCCTCTGTTTCTCTGGGGAGTGAGACATGGGCCGACTTTGGGTCGGGAGCGTGCTGCGCGGTCGTTTGCTTTTTCCCATCGAGGCGCGAGGGATTTTCGGGCACTTCTGGTCGAGGGTGCTGGGCTTGATGGGAATGTTTTCTTGCTTTCGGCTTGCGAACAATGCTGCCAACAGACAGACCGCTTCCTTTTCCACCCCCGCCTGGCATGTCCTGCAGCTACTCGCAAGCTTGTATGTGCCGGCGACGGGATGGGCCGTACATATGCGGGCAAGGGGGGTCGGTCACGTAGCGGCCCCCCGAACCGGCGGTGAGCAATTAGCACTTTTGCTTTTCTCGCTGTCTCCCCCCGCTGCTTATCATCTGCCGGGGTATGCGGCGACCGTTCCGATGCGAGTGAATATGGATGGGAGCGGCGGCCGCGAGTCAGGATCTGCATTTCTGGCAGGGACGACAAATTCGCAAAAGGGACACTGAGACGGGGACGAGCTGATTTGCCTCCACAGTCCGAGTACGACACCGAGGCTGAACGAGGCCGCAAATGCGGCCAAGACAAGTGTCTGTGTCTGGTCTTGAATCGCTGGGTAGTATTTCCGAGGAATTTATATACTAAACGGAGCCGCTCGCAGAAGCGCCGACTCTCAATCGTCATGAACCTGTCCCCTAACCGCTGCGAAAAGTGCAGATATTCGTTCAACATTATGCATGCTTCCATGCTTATCCCGTTATACGCTTTCCCTCGGAGACGGCGTGTCGCACAACAAAGTGCAGAGAGTATCGTCATCCTCGAGCCCGCTCACGCCAGCTCGCGTAGCTCACCGTCGGGCCGTGTGGACGGCAGCTCTACGGCATTGTTGTGATGAGGCGGCTGGCCCTGGGGAGGCACGGCGCCGTACTGCTGCTGCTGCGGAGGTTGGTACGGCTGGTAAGGTTGTTGCTGTTGCTGATAGGGCTGCTGGTAAGGCTGCTGGTACTGCTGCTGGTACTGCTGAGGCGGGTAGCCCTGCTGGCCGATGGGAGGCGACTGGGAGCCCTGGTTGCCGTAGTAGCTGTTGTGCTGGTCGGGAATGGGCGGGCTGCCGGTGGGCGAGACGGAGGATGGGCCACCAGCCGCAACGGGGCCGGCATAGCTGTCGGGCGAGGGCTTGAAGGTGCTCATTCTCGGATCGTAAAGGGGCGGCGACTGCGGGTGCTGCTGCTGCTGCTGCTGCATCATCATGACGGGCGGGTGCGGGCCGCCGGGACCGCCGGGGCCGAACTGCTGCTGCTGGAAGGCCTGCGGCGTCAGAGGCTGCGACTGTTGCTGGTGGTGCTCCGGCTCGGCGGCGGCGTTTCTCCTGCGGCGGATGAGGAACCAGGCTAGGAAGCCGACAAGGGCGAGGGCAGCTGCATGGCTCACTGTCAGCGGGAACTCACTTGTCGAAGACGAGGAAAGGTCAGATCGTACCAACACCGCCCACGACGCCGCCGACAATGGGGCCGACGGGGGTCCCGGAGGAGGCCGGGGCACTTGTCGCTGTCTGAGACTGAGTCGAGGTGCTTGTCGATGAAGCGTCTTCCGCCGAACCGTTTGTCGCAGTGTCTTCGGTCGTCTCGGGATCAGACTCGGAAGTGGTGCTTGGCCTCGGGGTGGTCGACGCGCTGAAACCCCTGGCACTGGAGCTTGATGCACTGAGGTCGGTGAAGGCCTGGATGAAGAAGCTGTTTGTCGCTGGTACGGCACCGCAGATTTGCATAGTGTAACCCGACATGGTCGGGTCCATGTACTCGTTGACGACACAGTAGGGCGCTGTTGAGGCGGAGCTGTCGGGGGTTAGCATTGCTGCTTATCCAACACCAATGCTGGAGGGCTCTTACCAGTACTGGGTGCGCTCTTGGTCGGCCGAAGCGTACTCGTTGGACGAGGCCTGGGGCAGACAGGCCGTGTAGATGAGGCAGTCGTTGGGCTGGGTCCAGCAACATCCGACGGCACGCGCGTTGTTATCTTGCAGACACTCGGAGCCCGAGGCGTTACAAACGATGGGGCGTACTAGGTTGCTCGCGTCAGGACTCGAAATTCGCAAGGCAGGGACATTGAGAGCATGGCTTACATCCGCTTCCTTCGATATAACCGCAGGTGTTTGTACCGGCCCTCTTGTTCAGAGTCTTGGCCACGAGGGGCGCGGCCGTGGGTTCGGGGCTCCTCTGCTGCACGCCGGAGGCACCCGTCTCAACAGCCAGCTTGTCAGCCAAACCGTGCTTTGCGGCGACAGGCGCCGCCAGCGCGGCGAGGGCATGGAGTCGTGACCAGCGCATCTTGAAGTCGGAGGTGACGGGAAGCAGCAAAGGGTGTTGCTTCGGCTACTTTACAAGCTGGGCGGGGACCAGAGCAGGAGAAGAGCAACAGAGAGGGCCTGCCAACGACGAAGGGGGGATGCTCGCATATATCTCCCGCGGGACCGAGCGAGCGAGCGGCACGGCCCAGCAAGGCCGGTTCGCCAACGAACATAAACGTGGACGGCAAACCCGCCGGGCCAAGGCGCGAGCGCAGCAGCAAGTGGCTCATTCCCGTTCAGGGACCGATTTGCAACCCAAATTTGGTGTGCGCGAGAGAGGCAGGGGGTCAAGAAGAGGAGGGTCCCCCCAGGGCCAGCCCAGGCCAGCAGCGCGCACATCCACACCGTTGCTGGCGGCCAAGGCAAGGCTGTCCGCCTGTCGCGGAGTTTGAGGGTGGACGGGATGCATGTTCCTGGTCGGTGGCGTCCCTAGGCCGGTCATCCTTCGTCCAGGGCCCGCCGCGCAACGGGCTGTGATTGCCCACGAGGGGGGGGAAGGGGAAATCTCTCACCGTGTCGAAGCGGAGGTTAGCTCGGTGCGGCTGACGGGTGATATGGGGCCCGGAAAGGCGCGCTCGACTCGCAGGTGGTCAGAGCAGACGACTCGGGGTGCAGGGTAAGAAGTCCCCGAGGGGTTGCGTGTGTTTTTTATGCGTGTTTTGTTTGTTCCGAGGTGTCAGGGAGCTGTCATCTGAAGAGAGATCGTTGGCTTCAAGATCTGATAGACACTGGTGGCCTGTCTCTTGACGTTCAGGAGTGTGTCCCCGAGCGTTAATCGGCGGTTGTCAGTGCAGAAATGGGGACAGAGGACAAGGCCTGGGAGCTAGCCAAGGATCCTTCAACACTGCCACGCTACATTGGGCACACTCGGGACCGACTCCCGCGACGGCTCTCAGGAAGAGAGGAGATTGTGAGTGCTGAACTGGCAGGCAAACAGACCCTGCCGGGGTGATTTCTCCTTCTGCATCTGCTGTCTGCCCAGTGGTCTGCGGAGCCGAGCCGGCAACTTTGGAGATGACCGAGGCGTCGGGCTGAATTCGTGCCGCGTCTGACCAGGGTGAACGCCTATAATTATCATGCATGCACCACTGGTCTGTGGGTGTGGGCTGTCTGTCCATATGCAGCGTCGGTGTGGTGGTGTCGTGGTAATGTCGACGGTTGCTTGTGTTTTCAGAGGTATTATGTTACTGTCGCAGTCAACAAGACGATGATGGCTCTGATGGAAACATTCAACTCGAAGAGCGATTCTGCTTGGGTTTGTCAGCCTCTCCAAAGCCTATGCAGGGTACGGTAACATTCCGCTCTCCAAGCGTCGCATCGCAGAGACCCCCGTCGCGAGGCGGACAGGACCGTCGTCAGGTGGTGGGCTGGGCTGTGCACATCACATCACGCACAGGCACAATCGGGCAGGTGCTGAAGAGGAGCAAGGGTTCAAGCCTTGGACTCTGCAAGGCGTTCTTGTCTCGTCTGTCGTCGGCGGCACTCGGCCGAGCAGGGGTTTGTTCGGTCTTCACCGCGGATTGATGATGTTGAAACAAAAGTCAAGGGAATAACCGCCCAAATTTAAGCTGCCGGGCGAGCTTGGAGCTGCTTGATGGGGATGAGGCACCAAGAGTGTGTGTGCTGGGTGATGGAGGACGGTGGAAATGGGTGGGCCCACAAAATGAAGCCGTCGGCTGAAATGCTTCAACTTCGATTCGTGCGGGCTCTGGATACCTAACGGCATCACCCCGACCTCACCTCACCTCACCTCACCTCTCACCACAACCAGATCGGAAGTCACTCACCCGCACTACCTACATCCAACGAACACACCCCATAGACAAACACCCGCCATGGCCGACTCCCAGGAAAATGTCGCTTCGCCTCAACCCCTCCCCCGCATAGCCATCCAGTTCTGCACTCAATGCAAGTGGATGTTAAGAGCTGCCTACGTAAGTTCCCTCAAGCCCGCGTCATAGGCACATGACCAACCTCTCCTGCCACACCCGCTAACACCACCACAAAGTTCGCCCAAGAGCTCCTCTCAACCTTCTCGACCTCCCTCGGCGAAGTCGCCCTCATCCCCGCCACCGGAGGCATCTTCACAGTAACCATCACCACCCCCTCAACCTCCTCCGCGTCTCCCTCCGCCACAGATACCAAGCTCCTCTGGGACCGCAAGACCGAAGGCGGTTTCCCCGAGACTAAGGAGCTCAAGCGTAGAGTTCGCGACGTCATCGAACCTGGTCGGGACCTCGGCCACGTCGACCGCCACAATAAGCCAAAGCCCCCCGCTGCCGCCGACATGTCGTCTTCCTCAGAGCCCCAGTCTTCTTCAACACCATCCGGTGCCACACTGAACCTCAAGAAGCACCCCGCCGGCTCCTCCTCTCTCACCACGGGTGACGCCCAGGCACCCTCCCCAGCCTCGTCAACTCCCATCTACAACCAATCCCGCATAGACGAGGACACAGTCGCTCGTGTAGCTCAGGCAAAAGCCAACAAGGGCCAGCAGACCCCAAACACCATCGACGGCGCCTCTCTCAAGGCTCAACTCGGCAAGTCATCCGAGTCTTCGTCCACCGGCGGCGATAAGCAGCAGCCAGTCTGCGAGGACTGCAACTAAATAAATGCATGCACCAAACACCATGTTACCACCGCCGTAGGACGCAGGACGCAAAATCACCCCATTTATTGGCATTCCTCGTAGTAATCATGAGCCGAGGCACATTTATCTCGCGTGGAGTACATCGTGACAGACAGAAACAACAAAGACACGGAGCAAGTGAAATCCCCGCGACCCCTTCGCCCAGGAGCAGGCAGTCCAGTCGCCAGGGATAAGCACAAACACACAAGACCGACAAATGAAATACCATGTACAAGTAGACGGAAAGAAAAGTGCAAAGACCGCTGGCCCATGATGGACCTGTCTGGCCAGCTGCCAAATGAGATGAAGCATCACAGCCATCCGGTCTTCCACCAGAACGCCCGACTAACCCCAGACCGAGAACACCCTCGTTCGGACAAGCACCCATCCTTACCAGTGCGCGTTTCTGTATCTTTTGAACCTTGTACACACCCTGCGGGTAGGCCCGGGTCAAGTACCCTCGCTTGTTTCTGGTCAGTAACGTTGCCTGAGAAACACCCAAGGTACCACCAGGCCAGCACCATGTCTCCGCCACAGGAACGGTTCCCCGTGCTTGGCAATCGCTGTGGAGTGTAATACGGCACAAGTCCCAGCGGCCACCCCGCATAGGGCGAGGCACGCCGCTGCTACTTCTGCTGCCTGGGTTTGGGCTTGTGGCAAGTCACAGTCAGGTGCCCGCTTGCGCGATCCTGTCCGCGGGAGAGCAACGCGAAGGACACATCAGCCGGTGCGAGAGGCCAGTTCAAAATTCCACAGTGTTTTTCTTGTTTTATCTTCAGCTACCAGAGACAGCCGTGATCGTGATCGGTTGCATACGATGGTCATCGTCGGGGTTGATGTGTTCGGGAAGACTCGGACAAAGGAGGGGCCGGGTGTTCTCCTGGGGAGGGTGTGCCAGGAGGGCCGGGAGAGGGCGGCAGCGGTTCGGTGAGAGGAGAGGCGTCGTCGACGAGGCCAGCCGCCAAGGCTTGAGTCGATCGGGGGCGAACGCGGTTGGGAGGCGATTAACGTCGGCCGAACCTAGGGGGAAAATCCGTTAGCACGTTTGTCTTTCTTCAGTTTTGCACCAGGTTTCCCGGCCGATACCAGCGGGAGACTCAGCGGGTGGAACCATTAGGGACATACTTTTGTTTCTTCTCGGCAGGCTTGAGGATCTGGAATGACGAGGCTGGTCAGCAATGCGGGGAGATTTGGGCGGCGGATCGTCGGGGAAAACCACGAACCTGGAATGAGCACAGCAGACTCTCGTCGACGCTCATCATGGCACCCGCGTTGTCGAATTCTCCGCAGTAGTTGGGCGCGCTGAACAGGGTAACCAGCTGGCGCTTGGAGAAGAACTCGTATCCATCTTCGACGACCTGGTGGGCTCGGCAGATCAAATCCATGTCGTGTTTTTGGAGGAAGCGGGACACGACATCGGGGCCAAAGGTGAAGGAGACGCCACGGTCGTTTTCGCTCCAACCCGTGATGTCCTTGTCGGGATCCGACCAGAGAAGGTCGCACAGCAGGCCGCAGTCGGGGATCTGTCGGTGGTCAGTCAGCAACAATATCGAAATCAACCACAGAGAAGAGACAACGTACGTCGGTGGGACGCATGACGCGGCGAATCTGCTCCATTGAGTTCAGGTCTGGGCTCAGGCCACCGTGCATGGTGAAGATCTTCTCGTCGATGATAGCGGCAATGGGAAGGCAGTTGAAGCAGTCGGTGAAGGTCTTCCACAGCTTGATGTTGTAGCGGCGCTTGCACTCATCGTAGAAGCCGTAGATACGGTTGATCGAGGCACACTCGTGGTTGCCGCGCAGAATGAAGAAGTTCTCGGGGTACTTGATCTTGTATGCCAACAGCAGGCAGATGGTCTCGAGGGACTGCTTGCCACGGTCGACGTAGTCGCCGAGGAAGAGGTAGTTGGCCTCGGGGGGGAAACCGCCGTACTCGAAGAGCCGCAGCAGATCGTAGTACTGACCGTGGATATCACCACAGATCTGAGGGTGGGTTAGTGGCTTGCGCGGGTCGGGAGGGGCGGCGGCGGGGGAAAATGCTGACCTTGATGGGAGCCTCGAGCTCGAGGAGAATGGGCTGCGAGATGAAGATCTCGCGAGCCTTGGTGCAAAGGTGACGAATCTCGGATTCGAGGAGCTGGACTTGCTTACCAGGCCGGCTGCCTCGCACCTCAAGCAGGCGGTCGATTACGTTGTCGAGGTCGATCTCATGTTGGTCCGCCATCTTCAATCCTCACCAGCCAGGGTAGCGGCCGCAGATACCGAGGAAACTATGTACGTGTGTCTGGCACAGAGAATCGTGCAGGGTCGGAGGGAGGAGGTCTGCGAGAGTCGCAAGGGGACAAAAAAAAGCAGCAACTGTCGTCGGCTCGTGATGAATACGCTGTCTTTGAAGCGGATGGTTGTCAGCGGTCTTGTCACGATTGATAATGCGGGCCGGGCGCTGGCCAAGTCGGTAATTGTGGCGCGGAATGCCACGGACAGAGATGGACTCTGGCTGGGGCGTGCGGCCAAGCTGATGGCGACGTCGATGGCAGGAGCGACTCGGCAGACGCGAAGGGCATGGCGGGCGGGGCGTACTCACAATAACGACACGATCTCTGCTCTATTGGCAAGACTTGGCTGCGGAGAGGAAGGCCCGGCAAAACGGGTGAGGCGGACGCGGAAGGCGGGAGTTGTGCTCGCGAAGCTCTAGACGTGCAGTGCTTCTCGTCTGTTTCGTTTGAAAAGCCCGGGGAATCGGACTATCGGGTGTTTCCTTGATGGAGACACAATCGCCAGAGAAGCCTTCTCTACGGGGGAGAAGGTATCGTCGTCGTCGAAGTCGTCTTCTTCTTCTTCGTCGTCTGTCGGTGCTGATGCAGCAGCGATGAGGATAGGGCGGCGACCGGAGGGGTGCGAGGCCGAGGCAGAGAGATCTATGCGGGCGCGGCAGAGCAGGTTAGGAAAACAAACTTCTCCGAGGTTGTGCAGTCCAACGCGAGAGGGGCTATTGGTGTCGCTGGAAAGTCGTCTCGGATGAGACGGTCGCCGTGGAGATGGGGGATTTCGTCGTGGACGATGGTTGTCGCTGGAGAAAAAGTCGTTGAGTGGTGTCGCAGGGGGGGGGAAGAGGTCGAGTAGTGGGTTTTGACTTGGAGGAGGAGGGGGGGAATGGATTTCGTGTTTTGTGTTGGGCGGGATTTCCGGCTGGTCGGAGCACGGCAAGCGTGGAAAGACAGGCAGGCGGGCAGTGGAGGAGGAGCGAGAACCTGACCAAAACCCAGACGACGGCGTCCACGTCCGTCTGTGTCTGTCCGTCTGGTTCTTTTTTGCGCGCGCCGCGCTCGTCCTTTGGGGGTGCAGCAGGGCAGAGGGCAGTGCAGTGCAAGGGCGGGCAGGGGTTTCGGGGCGAGAGGAGCTGGTGAAATCGACGGGGGAAAACAGTTACGTACCACGAAAAGAGGCGCCTGGAGAGGAGGGAGATGTCGAGGGCGTCGTTGCTTCACGGTTGACGGGACAAGAAGGGAAGACGGACGGCGTCTTCGGATCGCGTTGGGTGGACGAACGAAAGTGGAGGGCAGAAAGAGGTTTTTCTGGCAACAAGTCGACCTAAGCCCAGGCTGGCGACCAGAGTCAGGGATGAAGAAAGCGCAGCGCCCCGGCCTGCTGGCGGTAGGTGGTAGTATAAGCAGCTAGGTGCTGGGGTGGGCTAGTACCAGTACGGCTGGGTGGTACCTTAGGGAGGAAAACTGGGGCGTACGAAGGCTGGACTTGGACTGGTCTTGCTTCACTGCCTCAGGTGTGCTGTGCTTGAATGAGGGGAGGTGCCTGCCTGGCAGTGAGCCCATCGCATCGTGCAGCGACCGCCGGGGAGCCGGTGTGAGCCGATGTAAGGTACTAGTACAGAAATGCCGCTCGGGAAGAGGCTTTTGAGGAAGCTTGTCCAGTACTAGGCAGAGCAAGTCGATGTGCATTATTGTCTATCAACTCGTCTGAAGGTTTTTGAAGCAAGGGAAGCCAACGAAACCGAGAGCGAGACATCATGATGCTGGTCATTGGCGAACCCCCAAATGATGCCCCAGGGAGCGCCGCTACTGACACTGCAGTTGGGTGATTATGTTTTCAGGTTGCTCTGACGGGCAGGGACGACTGCATCGCGCCTGCCTGGGACAGAGCGGGGTGAGGGGCAATCCCGTCACGTTGGACTGGAGGCCGCGTGTGGGATTGGCGAGACGGAAGGCGCGAAGACGCGACGGGACGGGTGGTGACTTCCCCAAAATACAGCCAGCCAGGCGGTGCGGCCAGGGAAGCTCAGGTACCCAGCTTCAGCACGGCACAGGGAGCGGCCCCTGGAACGGACTTGGGCTCGGGCTCGAGCTGCCCGAACCGCCAGCCGGATCCCGGCGTGCAAGGAGCCCCGGAACCTGGCACTGCCCACCTCACCACCCTCCCTTTGGGGGTCCGTCCAGCTTGCCAGCCCAGCCCAGCCCAGCCTCTGTCAGCCATCAGATGCCATCATCCCAGGTCGGGGGCAGGGGCAGGCGGGACTCGCCGCGTTTTGGTTTGGACACAGACCTCTAAAAAACCTTCAAGTGTTTCCCCGTTCCCTGCCACCGATAACCCATCGACTCGGATGATCCATGCCAGCCTTTGTATCCGGCGTTGCGATTGCATGACCAGGACGCCACCTACAGCATCGCCATGGGCGAAGGCGGGGGCGAGCGTCCATGGCTTGTCTGTATCATATTCGCTGACTTTCCCCAGACCACCAATCAGCCAGCCATGCGCGTGCAGGTCAGGCCAGCCAGCCTCCCACCACTGCCCTGTCAAGCATGCCCGCGCTGTGCCCCAAAACTCTCTCCAAGACCGTTCGCTCGCTGGACTGGGGAGAGGCTGGACCGCGGGATCTATCCACAACTCGATCCGCTCCGGGCTTCGGTATTGACCAAAATCTCTCACCACTCTCCACACTGTGTATTGAACAGATTCGATCTCTCCTTTTTGCTGGGCGGAAACCCGCACTGAAGAGGCACCATGCCCCGCTGCACAGCCAGGCAACAGGTCCAGAGCCGACGACCAAAGGCCCGTCCATCCACACGACCCGAACGCGACCCGAGCAGACATCGAATAGGGGCCATCTGTCAGCAAAGCCCGCTCTCGCCCTTTCTTGACCGCCTCTCCCCGCCCACGCCCACCCCTCGGGACGCGCGCTAGGGGGAAGTGGGTGTGCTCCCATCAGCCATGATCGACACTCCGATCTCTCGTGTTTTCAAGATGAAATGGATCTAGGGGAACTGGTTGGCCACTGCTCACAACTTCAGGGGCTGGTATCCTCTTTCTGGACCTTGCCATCGACATACTTTGCTAGTGACATTCCGACTCGCCCTGGCTGTTCATATCAAGATCGCCTCCCGGAAGAAAAGCCCGGACAACATCATTCTCTCCAAGGTACCGTTCCAGGTATAGACGGATGGCACGGCACTCGACTCTCGCCCGGAGCTCAATCCACCATATGCTTCGACCTGTCTTGCGGTACCACAGGTAAAGCAGCAAAAGCGCCACAGGATCTCTTTCTTCGAGCAGATTCTTGAACCACCCTCGGATTGTTCCAATGAACAACTGGGCGTGCCCTGTTGAGACTTTGACGTCTGGCAGATGCAGCGTCCGGGACAGGGCATGCGCAGCGTTGAAGTACGGATTATCATTGGCAGTGGACGAGTCGCTGATGCCACAAGCGGCAGCAAGGACCCCTGGCACGCCGTCCATGCCTCTGTCTGGCAGTGGCGAGTGCATGTGGGCATATGTCTCCGACATGACGGAAAAGATGCTGTCGGGTCTCAAGGGGTTAACGGTGTGCCACAGAGACATCTTCCCCTTACTCATATGCAGCCACTCCAAGCCGGAGGAGTTGGATTGCCGGAGAGGCCATGCCTGCTCGGCCGTACACCCATCAGGGGAGGTAAACGTCAGCATTGCCAGGGCTGCCGCAGTACCCCAGATGGGATCCCTATCTCTCCCATGGACTGGCCTCCTGAGCCGCTGGTTTAGAAGAACCGTGCTCCGGTACCAGTGAAAGCACTCATCGGGTGAGCGGTCATCACCAGATGAGCCGTTCAGGTACCGGTCATACGTCAAGGCCACGGCCAGAGATGCGTGCATCAGGTACGGATACTGTAGACCGACCATCAGCTCAGCCCCGAGCGGCGGAACACAACTGTCCGAAAACACCTACAGCAAAAGCGAGCTCGAGAAGTCGGCGGTTGACCTGCCTCATACTGGGGTCGTTCGGCGTTGTGAGGCCCCGTCCAAGATAGCGGGTGATGAAGTTCCGGCACTTTGTGTCCAGGTGATACTGATATGTCGTCGCGGCGTCGTATGTCCACACAGGGGCCATCGGCTGAGTCTTTGCACGTTCTTGCCACCCGGCAGTCGCCTCGATGGGCCGGAGGTCGGAGACATTGTGCGAGAAGAAGTTGCACAGAACCCCGAATGAGGTGCACTTCTCGCACCGGGGTCTGGCTTGGTCGCACTGCGATGGACGAAGAAGTCAGCTATAAATTCCCTGTCTCGAGGCTCAACCCTCTCGACTTGGTTGGAAGGAACCCACCTTGACTTTTCGAAGCTTGCAATTCCGACAGCCGAATCTTGACCTCCGCTGGGGCTTGTGCTTACGCACCTCGCCCGTACATTTGGACTCCATCACTGAGAGGTCGGGGTTGACTGCGTTTGAAAGACTGTCTCCGGTTGTAAGAGGCTCGCTGCTGACGAGTGACGAGTTGCGAGTATCCCCGATGTCTATCACGGAAATAACTACGGAGCTATCAGCCCTCCGGATCTCAGGGCTAACCGTCTTCGGACTGTCCACACCAACGCTAACTCGCCGTCGGATGCAGACCGCCATGATTGGCTACGCTCTCTTGGCCGATGGATATCACGACTTGCTTCGTCCATGTTGTCCCATTGGCCGGACATGTCCCAAGATGTGTTCCATGTCCTCCCACGCAGGTATAAGAGGAGCAATCTTCTCTGAATTTTCAAGAGGAATGGCCTCTCTGCAGAGAATACAAGCGAGTCACTTCCAGCTTGACTTTTGGCTTACGATCAGAACCCTTCTTCGTTCAAAAATATCCGTAACCCATCCTTCATCTTCACTTTAAGATGGCTACTCATCTCGCCGCCGTCTCCCTCACAAAGGACTCACCCTTCGAGGTCCAGTCCCGAACCACACCCCAGCCAGGCCCAGGCGAGCTCCTCATCGCAGTCAAGTCCATCGCCCTCAACCCGGCTGACTTCGTAATGCGGAAGACGGGCCTCTTCATCGCCGCCCACCCTGCCATCACGGGCTTCGATATCTCGGGACTCATCCTCGCCGTTGGTCAGGGTGTACCTCCCTCCTTTGAGCCAGGCATCACCCGCATTGCCGCCTACGCCGCCGCCGCTTTCAAAGGCTGCACACCCGAATACGGCGCCTTCCAAGAGCGCTGTCTGGTTCCCTGGCAACATGCCGCGCCTCTCCCAGCTGAGGGAATCTCATGGAACCAAGCGGCGACTCTGCCAGTATCAGTACAAGTGCCCCTATGTGCCTGGGATGTTTTGGAACTTCCGAGACTAGGGCAGCCCTTGGCGGCGTCTTCTTCGACAAGAGAAGCACTTCTAGTCTGGGGTGCCTCTTCTAGCGTTGGGTCAATGGGAGTGCAGACCGCGCGACTTCTGCGAGATCGCAAGGGCGCCCCCTTCGACGCTGTCTACGCAGTAGCCGGCAAGGCAAACCACGACTACGTCTCCTCTCTCGGCGCGGACCGTGTCTTTGACTACAAAGACCCCAGCGTCGTCGATGCCATCACCGCAGCGGCCAGGGAAGACGGCCTGATGATCCGACACTGCTTCCTCGCCACAGGACAGCTTGAGCCGTGTCAGGCCGTGCTCAAGACTTTCGTCGAGGAGAACCAGGGAGAACACGACCAAAAGGCCAAGATTGCATCGGCGCCTGTCGTTCCCGCCGATGCAGCGACGGTCGAAGGGGTCGAGACCATCTTTCTGATGCCTTCGATGGAAGAGGAAGCGAGGCTGGCTCAGTATGAGTATTGGATGGGTACGTTCCTTAGGGAGAACTTGGCAAAGGGGGTTATCAGGTCGAGTCCGGAGCCGAGGGTGGTTGGGAAGGGGATCCAGGCTATCAATGCTGGGCTGGATTTGTTGGATCAGGGGGTGAGCTGTGCCAAGCTAGTCATCGAGGTCTCCGAGTGAGAGCACTGCTTTCTTCTGCTCTATCAAACGTCATGTCGTAGGTACGCAGCAGGTTGCGGTAGAATCATCATCACCATATCATCACATCAACCTCGACCTCTCATTGATACACATCCATCTGTATTAATTCATCCCCACCAGCTCCCCATCCATGCGACTCATGAGTAATAATAGTAGCAAAAGGTAGTTGTCAGCAAACGCCCTCCCCCATCAGGGAAAACGTGCAACAAAGGACAAAACGTTAAAACAACCAAAGGTACAAAGAACTCTCTAAACGCCCTTTGCGACCCAGATAAAACCCGACTAATAAACCACCACCACCCCTCAGACCGCCGAGGCAACGCCCTAGGGGCGTGTGGTGTAAAAAGAAAACAGCAAGACGACCGCAGGCAACAAAAAAGGCAAAGAAAGCACGGCGCTACCGCCCATGAAAAGAGACCCGCGTCCCTTGCTGCAGTGGCCCGTCCGCCTGGGGGGTATTTGTACAACATTCATCTTCAACACCTTGCTCTCCCTCATCTCCGCCGGGCAGAGCTCCTAGTCTTCTTACGCAGCTTACTCGTCACCCTGGCCTTGCTGACAATCGTATCAGCAATCGGCTCCGCCGCCGCGCCGTTGGGCGACGCCGTGATGGTGCTATCGTCAACATCAAAACCAAGACCCTCGAGCTCGCGGTCGTCCATGTCAGACAGCTCCTCGCTAAGGCTGCGGATGGCGTCCCGCCCAGGCCATTGGTCTGCGAGGATGGTCGTGCCGCGAAGCTTGAATTCCTTGAGATGCCATGCCACACCGCCCTCGGAGAGCGGGTCGGCTGCTGACTGCTGGTGTGCAAGGCTGCCGATGGATTGCGGCGGCGTGGGAGGCGCGGGCTGAGGCGGCGGGGGCGCTGCCTGGTATCCGTTTGTTGCTGGTGGGGTGTCGGAGGAGGCTGGCGCCTCTGGCTTCTCGGCGGCCTTGCCGTTGCCTTCGTGGCCGGCGACTGATGAGCTGGACGACTCGGGGTCCGCCTTGATGTCTGACGTTGCGACCTCGATGTTATCTTCGTCCATCTCTCCTTCGGCGTCGACCTCCATCTCGTCTGCTTCCTCAGCCACAGCCGCCTTGTCATCGACCTCTGCGGCGACGGTGATCTCGCCGTCAACGACATCCGTCATCTGGACGTCGGGGTCTGCTTCCACCTCGACTGCAGCCTCGGCGCCCGACACTGTAATCGACGCTGACAGCTGACGGAACTCCAGGCTCGCTTCCAGCATGCCCTCAAATTCCTTGGCAAGGGTGTCGAAGGGCTTGTGCGCAACCTCAGCCTCGGTCTTGAGAGCTGTCTCCAGCTGTGACTGTACCGCCTTGAGAATTCTTTTTCCCAGGGCTCTCCTGTTCCGCGGGTCGTCATATGACAACCTGCCCAAGGTGGAGACCTCCTCATCTGCCGTGTCGTCCTTCTGCAGGTCCGAGTTGATGCCGACGTTGATGACCTCGCAGAGGTCGTGCGTAAACGCCAGTGTGGTCGTGTAGAACCTAACCTCGAGGTTGCTCTGCATGTTGAGCAGGCCCTCAGAGAAGACGCCCTTGTCCAGCCTGTCAAACGGGTTAGCTCTACTCCAGCCAAGTATCCATCAACAAGGGTGTACTTACATCAGCGCCTTTTCAATGACGGGAGAAAAGAGCCTTGCCACCGGGAAGTAGCACGTGTCAACAAAGTCCCGCTCCAGCTCCGCTGCCTCGAGCTTCTGCTGCTCCCTCTGGACGAGTGCATCCGAGAGACTCTTGAGCTGCTCCAGGTCGCTGATGAGCGTCTGCGCAAACTGGATCCGCCTCTCGAGCCTCGGCTTGCCGGATGGGCCCATAGCCGCAAAGTTCCGGCGCGTCAGCTCCATGGACGAGAAAGTCTCCATCTGCAACTGAAGGCGCTTGAGAAGAGCCGCTCCCCTACGAGCCTCGCGCTTCAGCGTCCAGTATCGACACGCCTCGGCCACAAACTCCTTGCGCTTGCGCAGGGTGAAGCGCGAGAGCGACATCTCGACAATCTCAAACACGGCCTGGGGGATCACCGGGGCGCCCGATGGCAGCTTCCACATGGGCTTGCCCGGCTGGCCCTTCTTCTTGTCCGCGCCCATGAGGGTCGACAGCTTAGCGCCGGTCATCTGGCTCTCGTCTGGCGGATGTTCCGTCAATGCGTGACGATGTGTTGCGGCAAGTGACTGCGCCGCCGCCTGGCTGTCCGCCCAGATGCGGCCCTTCATGGTCTTTTTGTAGAATTTCTTAGCATCTTTGGTTGCCCGGGCCACACCGTTCTCTTGTGTATAGTCGGGAGGGCAGTGCTTGTCGCAAAAGGCCTTGAGGACCATGCTGTTGTCGAGCACCGCGAGCGCTCCCTGGCTGTTCTTCATCTTAAGGAACAGCCTGCAGCGCCGGGCACAAGTAACATGGAACGCCTGATAGCAGTTCTTGTTGCTGCACTGGATGCAGGCGCCCATCTTTTGGTTGCAGATGTAACAAGACAGCTTCCACCGGGTCTTTGGGACCTTGTCGACGTCCATGACCGGCTCCATGAACGTGTGGTTGCCCAGCGACACCTCGGGAATCCACATGGCGCAGAGCAGATGCGCCCATTTGGACGAGTTGGTCTGCTTGAATGCGCCGTCCGTGTTGGGGCAGAAGATGCAGGTCTGCGCCAGAAAAGTCAGCACATGTTATATCAACACCAAACAAGATTGTCGGAATACATACCGGAATACCGCGCCCAATAAGCTGGCATTTCCTGCAGAGCCACTGACCCTCAGGGATAAAGGGAACGCCGTAGCATTCCTGGTGGACAGCCAAGTCGCAGCCGTCGCAGAAGACAATGGCGTTTGTGTTCTCACAGTCCCCATCGTCGCAAATGGCGCACTTGCTGTCCTGCTCCTCGCCGACTTGTGGCTCGCCGTTGACAGCAGCTGCGCTACTAGACCGTGGCCGGTGAGTCTGGGGCGGCTTCGGGTTGGGCTTGGGTATCCGCTTCTCGAGGGCGTGCCACTCCTTCTCGATCTTTGTGAGGGCAATCTCGAAGATCTCACGCGTGATGGGCTCGAGCTCGTTGGACTTGCGCTCGACGTTGTACGACTTGAGCCACATGTCGTCCTGCTCGTCCATGTCGTACTCGACGCGGCCGAGCGGCGCCGAGGTGGTCATGACGGGCAACGGCTCGCCGTTCTCGTCGAGCGCGTTGGCATCGTCCTCCTCGACGTTGGCGTCGGTGGCCTTGAGCAGCCGGTGGTCGGGTCGAAGGAACTGGTCGCTCTCCTGGTAGCCGACGTTCATCATCGATTTGTCCACATATCTCGACTGGTTGCTCTCAAACTTGCGCACGCGATCGGATCGCCGGTATGCCGGGGCTTTGAGGTCGAGGCGCTCCTTGGCCGTCTGGTTGCGGATCGGGAGAACTTGGGGGATCTTGGGCGTGGCAGCGAGAGTCGAGTCTGAGCGCGCAAAGTATGATACGGAATCGCGTGTCGGGCGCGTCGGCCTGCGCTTTTGGGGTGTTTCGACTGCGGGGGTGGCTTGACCCTCGGCGGCGGGTTTTGGCGTGTTGCCCGTGGATTCTGGGTTGACCTCGCGCAGGGGTGTGCTGGAGCTATTCTCGGCGACTACCGGTACTGTGGGTGTAGCTGGCGTAGGTCTGGTACCATCGACATCCTCGGCGAGGAAGACCATGAAAGTGGCATCGATGTCGAGGTTGGGGTGGAACTCCTCCCACCCACGCTCCTCGCGGGGCTTGTATCCCTCATTCTGCGCAACGGCTGCCGCAACAGCAGCGGCAGAGCTATATTCCATATCTGTAGGATCTGCGGCGGTGCGGATTCGTGCGCTTCTCTCCCTTTTGGGCGCGGCGGAACTCGGTGTTCTGGGTTCCCTTGGGGGACGTCTCGGTGCGGGTGAGAGCCCTGGGATGGCGCCGGGCCGGGGTACGTTGTATGTGATGGTTCCGTCGACCTCGATAAAGCGGCCTCCACCTCCTGCGCCGCCTGGGATATATCGGCGCTTCTTGGGGGGCGGTTCGGACTGGGGGATGGCGGGGCCGGCGACTGCGTCGCGTGTCGGACGAGCTGAAGAAGGGGCTGTAGGTGTTCCGTTCTCCTTATCTCTCGTCGAGCGCGCGGCAGCAGCGGCGATGGGTGTTGCGATGCGTTCCCTCGTGGGACGGGTCGAGACGATGGTGGTGGTGGGGGTGGGTACGAGGTCGTCGGTTACAGGACCGGTCGCGGAGGTCCTACCGCGCTTGCGGCTGGAGGAGGCGCGGCGCGGGGTATCTGGTCTCGCGGACATGTCTCTCGTGTAGATATCTGTTGGAAACTCGGCGATCCAGGGAGGTCGGGAAGCTTGTTGAGGGGATTCGCCGCGTCAGGGGGAGGTGGCGCGGAGAGTCGTGATGCGGCTGACGGGGACGGCAGGCATTGGTGAAGGGGGGCGAGCGCGCGGGTGCCCGGCACACAACAGGTCCGCCGGTCAGCTGAGAAGGTGCTGCGCGCTTTCTGGGGTCTTCGGAGATGCTTCAAGATGGATTCGGTTGGTGAGATGGATGCAACGACGTCGATGGTGCGAAAAACAGACAACGCGTGAAGTCGGAAACGCACGGGCCCGCTGTCCTCGTTCGCGGCAAGGGCCCCTGCGCGATTAGTCATTATCGGTTATCGGCCGCGAGCTTCCTGGAGAACCTTGGCCCGGGCTTGGCAACCTTAATCCCCGGTCCATCCACTCGTGCACTCCAATGGATGTCACAGAACGAGGTGTCCTGCGTGACATGCGCATCCCGGGGGATTGGAAGATCACGGTCAGTCGTTACCATGGCATTCCGAATGTGATAAAAATCTACAGCTAGATGCAATTTCCTCAATCCCCCACCTCAACTGAGCCTCGCGCCTGTCCGTCGGACAAATGATGCAAATGGGCGACCCACAGCTGAGCACCCAGACTGACAGCTCCAGCTCCGCACAAGACGAAGAGCACCCAAGCCGATACGTAAAGATCCCAACCTGCCCACCCAGTTGGCCAATTCATCTTTGACCTGGAAGAGCTCCAAATAAACATACGCCACCAAGCATGTCACCCACAGCTCAAGCCCCCTTCATCCACCTCATCCACCTCATCATCAAACCCCAAGCGCCCCATCAGAAAGCAGTGCAATCAATGACTCGGTGTTCCCAATGGACTCGGCCTAGCCCGCCAACGGCCAATCACGCCGCGAGCGCAACACCTCCCCTCCTCGCCGTGCCAATGCATTGATGTCATTTTTTCCTCACCGCGCATCCCAGACCGCCTCCGAAATGGGCATGGCCACCCGGACTGCCTTCCGCGTTCCTTGTTCCTCGTTCGCCGGCACGCCGCGCGACGGGATGCCACCGTCCAAGCTTTCGGGATTGACGCAAGCTTCCAGTAGTCAGGGGGGCTACCTGTCATGTCCGACGGGCTGACCTCAAAGCGGACTTGCTACCGACGACATTCAGACCAGGAACAGAACAGTTCTATACCCACTTACTTACTTGCCAATCGGCTACACCGCATTTTATAGTTCCACCGTCTACATCACCTGTCCTATCACAGCACTGAGCACGGAAAAGTCAGAGGAGATGCGAGTCCATTTTCCAATCGTGGGGGCTGGCCGACAAAGGGCTTCAGCGTCCGCCACATCTTGCTGTAATGTATGCAATGCTGAAAGCAAATCTCGAATGGCGCAACATTTTCCCCTATGCCTTGATGCCGAAGAAAAGAAATCAACAGAGGCCGCCGCCGACGAGCGAATGCGGCTCGTCCCCAAAACGCCGAATTCCAATCCTTGGACTCGTGACCAAATCGCAATGACAAGACAGACAAATAATCAAACGGACAATCCAAATGCACAACAAGCCCCACCAACGCTGTCGGTCATGTCCGTCCCATCCCGCGCTCCTCGCCGAGGCAAAGGCACGCGGCATGAAGCATGAGGCAAATGCCGAGGCAGATGCGACCGCGAACCCGGCGCGGTTCCCGACAGCGCCGACAAGACAAATAGCAAACACACGAGCCTCCTTCGCCTAAACACCATTTACGCTATGCTCCCGAACAGTACAAAATGAGAATGGTAACACAAAATGCTTGCAGAGAAACGAAGGGGTATTCTCGTGATTATGACCGAGACGCTGGGTGCCAAAGACTGGACCATGCGGCCCGGAAACATGTGGTGGGGAAGAGGGGGGTGGGGGGTATCATGAGATGTTCAAAAGAACGGGTATCATGGGGGTTTCTGTAGTTGTGGTCAATGGGCGTCTTCAGCCTATTGTACGGCCGCTATGAATAGCCACGGCATGGTGTTGAGGAATCGAGTCGACAGGCCGCCCCGGGTTGGACCGCAGAGTGTTGCCCGAGCTGAACGAGGGAGAGGTGTATGAGGCGGGGCGGGAGGTATCCCAGGTCTCTTCGCTCAGTGCGCTGAGGTAGCTGCTGCCGACGCTTTCCCGCAGGGCCTCGATCTTGCGACGGTACATGTCGCCGCTGACGTCCCACTCCTGGTTGTCTTGCCACTCGGTTTGAGGATCCGGGGAAGTGAAGATGGGAGCCAGCTGGGGGGCGACGGTCGTGTCGATGCGTGGTACGTCGGGCGGCGGCATCATCTTGCGAGGATCCACCACAACAGCCGACGGGAGTAGTTGCTCCTTGGGGGCTAGCGACACGCGGTAGTTGTGCGAGTCGGTGGTCGGGGGGGACTCGGCCACGAGTCGAATATTTGACGTCGTCTGCGGCTCAGCAGCGGGTGCAGCGGCGGCCGCCGAGACAATCTCGGGAGTTGCGAGGTCGACGATTCGCCTCTTGGTTGCCTTGCGGCGGCGCGTCGAGCTTGTGTTGATCTCGCTGGTGACGGCCTTGGGCGAGGGACGGTCCTTGCGGAGGGCAGAGGTCTCGCTGGGCACATCGTAGATGATGGCCGGCTTGCTCACGTCAATGGGAGGAAGCTCCGGGGCCGGAGCCTTGACGACGGGGACAGCAGCGGGGACCGGCACCCGGTCGACCAGGTAGCGCCTCTCCGAGTAGCTCGGGCCCGTATTGTCAATGACAATATCTTCAGTGTATCCGGGCGTCTTGCGGAACAGGTTGAAGATGGTAATGCGGTAGTCGCGGTGGGTGCGGGTAAAGGGGTTGCCCTCGACCCAGATCTCACGAATGTCGGGAATGCCCGTCAGCCTGGCCAGCTCGAGAGGGTCAGTGATGCGGTTGTCACGCAGGTCAAGCCTCTCCAGCGGGTAGAGCCTCTCCACGCCCGAGATGGACTGCAGGCGGTTGGCCCTGAGGTTCAGGGCGGTGATGGCCGGCAGAGGGTTGCGGGTGAGCGAGTTGAGAGAGTCGATCATGCAGTGGGAGAGGTTGAGGGCGCGAAGGGCCGTCAGCGTCGCCAGACTGTCGGGGATCTGAGCAAACAGGTTGGACGAGAGATCCAGAGAGTGGAGGGTGTTGGCGAGGGGGGNCGAGGGGGGCGAGGGACGTAGAGGGAATGGAGGTCATGGAGTTATCGGCGAGGCTGAGGTGCTTCAGGAAACGCCACTTGGACGCGGGCAGGACACCCATGGTCAGGAGGTTCGAGGCGCTACTGGGACGGTTGTGGTGCCACGAGTCGGACAGGCTCGAGTGCGAGCTGCCGGAGCCGGAGCGGCGGACCTTGTGGCCGCCGCGGACGTTGGCCGAAGTGTTGCGGGACGCCGAGGGTCTCGTGGGCGAGTTGCTCCTCTGCCTGGACGCCTTGGTGGGCGACTTGGGCTCGTCCGTCTCAGCCCTGGCGAGCGAGATGGGGCGTCCCATGGAACCGAACTCAAGAGTATGGTCGCTGGGGGTCATGGAGCCAACGCGAGTGTCGTCAGTGCTGTGCCTATCAGGCGAGCCAGGGACCGAGATGGACCTGTGAAGCTCCGCGTGCGGCAGGTTGGGGCTGCGACGGGGGCTCGAGCTCGCGGGCCAGGGCGTGGTGGGCGATGACTGGTTCTTTGCGGTCCGCCTTCTCCTCTTGTCCATGTCGTCGAGGACAATATCAATCAGGATCTCGGCAGGATCGTCAATGCTGGCGCGCTTGAGAGTCAAGGAGCGGAGCTGCTCGGCCAGGCGATCCCATCCGTAGAACTGCCTGAAGTCGATGCTGTTTACCTCAAGAGCCTGAACGTTCTTGAAGACGTGGAGAGGGACGGCCGAGTCAAAGGGGAACTCCTCGTAGCCGCGAATCAGACGGGCGCGCCAGTCGGGCGCGAGGCGCAGGCAAGGGATCTTTGTAAATGCCGAGTAGAGATACTTCAGGTCGGCCTGGATGGCGGCCTTTTGCCTCTCGGTGCGAGCGGCGGAGATGCTGGCGCCGATGCCGAAGCTGGCCCAAAAGGCCGACATGCCAGACATGACGCTGCGGACGCTCGAGACGGAGTGGATGGAAACAGCGTCGGAACCCCTGCTCCTGGATCGGTGTGAGTTGCCGAGGAAGGAGACGTAGTTGGCCGAGGTAGAGCTGTCGTGGAGGTTCTCGAGGCGGATCTTCATGGGGCCGACAGGAATCGAGAGCTCCTCGAAGCGGGAGAGCAGGTAGAAGAGGTGGTGAGGGGTCAGGGCGAGCTTGGCCGACTTGACGTTATGCGAAGTAAAGCTCAGAGAGCCCAGCGAGAGGGCGGCGGCCAGACCGCTCGAGGAGGATGCCGACGTCGCGGGCCGCTCGGGGAGCGAGGGGGATGGCGGCACCACAACGGCGGAGACGCTCTGGGAGGAGCCATGGCGGGAGACGGTCTGTCTCCGGAACTGCAGGGCGTTGGCAAGAGCCTTTTCGTGCGTACGCACAAAGCCGGCCAGTTGCTGGACAATGTTAGATGATGTCGCAGAGCATGTCGAGTTTTCGGGTGTATTTTCCCGGCAAGAAGCACGTACCTTGATGAACAACTCCCCGTCTTCCGAATCCATGTTTGCGGTGGAATGCGTTGCCTTTAAAGATGCATCGGGGGCGTCCTGCAATATGTAGAGTCGTCGGGAGTGGGCGTCGAAGAGGGATGTTGACTCGAGGACCGGGAGAGTTGCAGTGACCCGTCCGAGTGGTTTTTATCGGGAGAAGCGCCGAGGGAACCGTCTCAGAAAGGAGCAGGTGTCACGGCAGCCTGGGTAACGCGAGATGTTAGTTTGGGATAGGCTTGACGCGGCGAGTGTTGCGGCGGCAAAAAAAAAAAGTTGTAAGTTTTTTCTTTTAGAAGCAAAATATCCTGCAACACAAGGCGGGACCAGTGGGGAGGAACGGTAGACGGATAGGCGCAGGACAGCTGGGTCGAGGCTTGTGTGGGCGGCCGGGTCTGTCCAGGAATCGGGCGTCTTGGGGGCGTGTCGAGGGGGTTGAGAACGGAATTGTTGGGTGGGTGTGGTTGTGCAAAGAGGCGTTTTTTCTTCTCGGTTGTACACGATGCGAGGGTCTGCAACGGTGAGGCAGCCGAGTGTCGACGGGACGACCGTTGTGTGGCTGGCGTGTCCGAAAAGGTAACGCAGAACGTACGCAGGGACGAGCGACCGGTGTCGTGTCGGCGCGCGGCAAAAATGGCGTGCGAGACGAGACGAGGCGAGGCGAGGCAACAGAGCTTCTGTGACGAGCGATGACCGCGGGTCGCCGAGCGAGTCACGAAGGCACGAGGCGCGGGCGAGTGACTTGTCGATGGCAAGAATCCCATGAGACGCAGGCCCAGATTCGATGTCGGAAGCCGAGAGAACCCGTGACAGGAGAAACCAGGCAGAAGCGAGAGTGCAAACAATGTCGAGGCGGAGGATGAGACGAGACCATCCGAAAGGGCAGGCAGGCAGGGCAGGCAAGGAAGTGCGAGGCGAAAAGCAAGAGGCAGAACAGGACAGGGCAGCACAAACTTACGACTTTTTGTTTGTCGATGATGTAGAGTTTGGCCGACGTCGAGATGTGTCGAGAGTTCTCGAGTGTCGGTCGGTCGGGACCGGTCGGGGAGTCCGGTGAAGTATGAGGACCGATGGGTGGGATGGGTCGAAAAGGGAAGGGCGACACTGGCCGATATTGTATTCCCAGCAACTTTTTTCTCTCTCGCTTCGTCCTCCTCCGAAGGAAAGGAAAAGAAGACAGCCTTGCACGAAGACAAGGTGACAGGATGGCGTGGAGTGAAGGGGAAAAAAGAAGGGGTCTTCCTCTGATTCCCGCGATGGAGGGGAGGTTGGAAGGGGTCCGAGTTTAAGAATAACAATGGGCAAGTGCCTTCGAGATTCTGCTTGGGGGGGCCCTTTTCTGTAGGGGCCGTGCTCTTGGACTGGGGGGGGGGCCAATGCTGAGAGATGGGAAGTGGAGGGGGGGTCAGCCAGGGTTCGGATTTGGCAGGGTACGTACCGGGGGGTGGCTGCGGGTGTGCGCACGGGGGACAGGATAGGCCAAGAGGGGTTCAAGGCATCCAACTCAAGCTTGGGAAATTGAGCGCGGCAGGAGCGACTCGACACTCGTCCGCCGCGCACAGCGAAGCCGGATCACTGGAGAGAGCACGACAACCCCGGTCGACAGGGGCCCCGCCCGCCCGCAGGCTGATCCCTGCACATGCTGCACACCCCGGTCCCATGAGGTGCTGGGCGGGCGGGCCATTTGTTGATTGACTGGCCGGGCGCTGGGTGTTGGGGGGGGGGGGGCTTGGCCCTTNCCGGGCGCTGGGTGTTGGGGGGGGGGTGCTTGGCCCTTTGGAGCGTGAGTACCGGATACTTTCGCGATATGGGGGTTGCCCGTCCCATCTCCAATCTCGCCGCACCGCAACCTAAGCCAGCAGCACAGCGCTCCTCCGGGCCGGGCGCTCAAGTCCCTGGACACCGTTTTGCCGCCTCGAGCGAAATGGGGGGCATTGGGGCCCTGATGGAGGCCAATAATGGCCCGGTCACGAAAGGCCTGCATTAGCACTCGCATCGGTCTTTGGGCGGTTTTCTCTGGCTGCTTCTACGGTTGCTGCAAGCACTTCTCCCCCCGTCGAAGCGAGCGGTTGCGTGCGGCGGCGACGATGGCGATGGCCTCGGGGCACTCGCATTCCTCAAGAATGCAAAGCACGAGCCCGTCCGTCCGGGGCCCCTCGTTGACATTTTCCCCATCAACGGCCCCCGTGCTCGTGAGACATTGGGCGAGCCGCATCCGTGACCGCCGCTTGGTTCATGGCAGCCACCACGACTTCTCTCAATATCTGATCTGTTGTCTCTATCGCATCTCTCTCGGAGAAGTTCGACTCAGACTCTCAGCACAAACCCGGCCGAGCGCACTCTTCCTGGCGTCTCTCGTCTATGTGCCAGGGATCATCTCACGCCATGTGGGCACCTTTTTTCTGCTGGGGGGCCCTTGCTGGGATGGGCTGTGGATTGGGGGGGTCCGCTTGGCAGTGAGATGCGCCGTGCCGCAGAAGCGAAGCGGAGGGTGGGTTTTGGCTGGGCGGGCGCGAGAAACAAACCAACCACTTGTTGTGTTGTCTGCTGGAGTGGTTCGCAGGTCGTCGTCAGACTCGAACCCAACCCACGATGACGTTTGTCGCGCCGCGGGGTGATGGTGGGACACCAATGCGGCGCCAGGTGCGGCGGCGCTGGACGGACGACACTCGACTGACAGCCTTCTTGATCGTCCATCATGCTTGATAATGATGCGAGGGCTGCTTGCGTGTGCGTAGCATCGTGATGTGCCGACATGACTTGGGTCCCAGAGTCTTATCATGGCCGCCGGCCCACCAGCTCGGTAGACTTCCCGATGGAGAAGAGAACCAGCGGGCTCATGATACAAGTAATGTAGTATCTACGAGTAGATGTCTCGCTCATCGCTGCGATCTTACAGTATCCTGCTTCAGCACAAGGCTGTCGGCCGAGATGGCGCCAGCTGCTTTGGCTGTCCGAGTCCCGACGTCGAAGCGCCGGACAATAGCACAGACCACTGACAGACACCGACTGTCACTCACCGTCGTCGTCCAGGGCATTCATCGTCGTCGCTGGGCGATGGATACTGGCACTGGCTTGGTCCGGCCTTGGCCCGACTCGGAGATTCCACTTTCATGCAAGCCAGCATCAGGGATCGACGGGGACCACTTTCTGATGTTTATTGCTCCCTTTTTTCCTTTCCCAAACCAAGTTTCCAATCGCCTGTCCGTTTCCTCGGCGCTCCTTCGCTGTTGCTTCCTGTCTTGCGACAGCAGACGATGATGGTCCGACCTCACCTCCATCTGCAGTGCGAGTCAAGCACGATCCGCCGCCCGTGCAATTATTCCCGCACCGCCTGTCGTCTGATGGCGTTGCCAGTGGCAGTGAATGGACCCTGCGACAGCGACCGACCTCCCGTCCCCGTCAGCCTCCTCATTTGCGCCCGAGCACCCCCGGCGTATCACATCAGCGGCGATGGCGACACGACTCGGCGAATCATGGATACCGTTCGACGATTTACTTCAATGATAATCGGGAAGATGCTCTCGCCAGCTTGTTTGCAGTTGGATGGCCCTTGCGATCTTGAAAAGTTCGGCCCTCCCCTAGCGCAGGCCGAACCGTTGCAAGTCCCCAAAAAGTCGTAAACTAGAGACATCGATCGTCCTGATAATCAGGATGAACCAACCGTCGGCCAACGTGTCAAGCCGTGACCCAACCCATCCTGGCCATCCATGTCAATCGCGTCTGTGGTGGCCGCCAACCCCGCCAACCCGCCTTGCCCGCGCACGGCGATCCTCCTCGAACCGTCGACGTTTCTGCGCCGCCGCCGCCCTGGATCTCCGTGTCGCGGGAGGAGGGGTCCAGTGTCAGTGTCAATAGGTGCCCGGCCGCTGATCTATCTCATCTTTGGTGCCCGTGGTTCGCATCTTAGCGTCAAGTGGTCGCTGATCAGTCGAAATCAGGCCGGGAAATATTGATGCCCAGCTTGCAAAAGTGCCGACATGGGGATATCATATCTGCTTTTGCACCCATCACCAGACGCGGGCGCACGTCACTCGAAGCAGGAAAAAAACCAGCTTCAACTCCAGACGGACACATCGCGGGTCCCTCGATGCTCGGCGCCGCAGGGTCAATTATGTCATGGGGTCCACATGCAGTGCAGTGGTCCCCCCCGCGGCGGCGGCCACGGCGGGTGATTGATTGGGAGCAATGTGACAGTCAACCAGTGATGGGTGCCAGTGTGCATGCGGTTGCATTTTGCTCGGCGGCGGAGAAAGGTGCATTTTGAGGGGTGGACTGCCAATGGTCCCAAGCAACTTGAACTCCCTCCCTCGGCGCTGCTGCTTGCTGCTGCTGCTGCTGCTGCTGTCTGTCTGTCTGTCTGTCTGTCATCCTGCCTCTCGGATCCCTGCGTCGTGCGAGTAATATCAGCAGCTCTTACGTGCTTTGCAGCCAGCCAGAAGGCGCAGGGCAGGGGTTCGACTGCATCTTGCGGCGCCCAGGGCCCGGGGGGAGAAGACGAACCAGAGGGAAAACTGAAGTCAAAGACCCCCACTGCCCATTTTCCCTCGACATGTCACTGCGACTTGGGCCACACCTCCGAGCCCTCCATCATCTGCAACCCTTCCGGATTCGTCCATCACGGGAGGGGGGCTTGGGGGAGGGGAGATCACACGGCTGTGTCTGCTCTCTGGTCCGTGTCCAAGACCTCCAAGTTCCGCTGTCGATGACTTCCTCCGACTCCGACGTCGTCCGTGGGGTTCTTCACCTTCAAATGCGTGTCTCTTACCTAAACCTGGGGAGGCGGAGAGGAGGAGGATCAACACCATTCATCGGCAGACGCTCTTACGTGCCAGCTGGCCGAAATGGTCGACGTCTCCATTCCGCAAAATGTAGTGTCTTCCACGTTCAGCCGTCCCCCGCCGCCCGCACATCTACTTCCTCACTGGCACTGGCACCTGGGCGCCCTCTCTATTTTCTGACACCAAAATGCCCGAGACCCAGTGTTCACACCAAAATGCCCGAGACCCAGTGTTCAGTAGCACAAGACCCCCCCTCTCACTGCCACTCCGCCCATTCCAGCGTCCTCCTTTCCAAAACATTTGTCCTCCATTGGTGTTTCCCCTCGAAGGGTCACCACCACCATGACCCCGGGGGGGATGCTCACCGCCCCTGGATCGCCAGGGAACGAGAATGGAGAGCCAGGAAGGGATGGGTTGCCATCCTCTCGTGAGGGTTGCCGCGCTGATGCGAGGCTGCCGGCCGTGGAACCTGCGGTGCGCGTAGCGTGGCGCCGCATCGTCGTCCCGTTGGACGGGGCTGGCCCTCCTGGAGCGAGCCGATATCGCGGAGCCGAGACCATCGGGGGCCACTTGTCTTTGTCATGTGGTCCAGCAGAGGTCGTCTTCAGTGGTAGCATGTGTCAACCCTCCCTCCCCACCGTTTCACGTCTGACCTCTGATGGTCAGACACGAGGTGAGCACCAGGTGAGAACGACTCGGGGCGCCGATCCAACGGCGCCGGATTGTGGGCATGCGCCTCTTTGCGAGTCATGAAAAAGACGACTGTGAACTTGAAAGTAAAACTCCAAGGAATCCCATCCGGGTGCGGAACTAAAATATCGACCAGATGACGAGGGCACACACACACACGCACACACATGGCGCATGCGCCTATGTCTCATTAATCATATTCGAAAGCGGGCGGAATGGAATGCACAGAGCACCAACGGCGCCTCTTTCTGTAAAGGAGGGTTGCTCATCCGCCATCCCATCCACCCCATGCCACAGCGCCCAGCTGAACCCCTCCCCCTCCTCTTCCTCCCCTCCACGCGCGCCAACCCCGGATTGTCGGTATGGCGCGGGCCTACTGCGGCCACCCGGTCCCAGTTCTCACTCAGTCGCTGGGGCTGTGATTGCGACGCGACGACCACATCATAAGCCCTCTCCATAACCATCACGAGGGACGCCCGCGTGTCCCGTGACGAAGCCATGCCCAGGAATGCGTTGCCCTTGAGTTACTTTCGGACCGGCCGAGTGGAAAGCTGGGCATCAGAACTTCTGGTCATGCATTTCAGAATATTCCCTGCGGCCAAGCCAGAGCAACTTGAATGATGGAAGCACGGGCGGCTCGGTCAATGGACCCCTCCTCTTGGCCGTGCTGCATTGCGGCGGCGCGCGGCTGCCTCTCGCGATCTGCGCGCCATTGCCACTGATTGCCCGCCTGAATGAGTGCCCTGTCACGGGCTGCCGTCCTAATTTGTCGCCATGCCCGTTCAGCCCGTTCACTGGCAGGTCCGAGAATGAGAATGAGGGGTACCGCCCAGTCGGAGGCGGCTCAGCAGCAGCAGCAATCTGGCAGTCAAGCGGTCAGCTATATCCCGAGGGCGAATCACCCTCCAGATATCCCTCTTCTCAACTCCAAGTGAACCCATGCTGAAGATCATCATCGCGAACACCGAATAAAATACCCAAACCTGGCAATCATGCCCCCGATCCCGTCCGTCCCGGCCCACATGATACCGGAGCGCCGGCCATTTCAAGGTCCCCCTCGAGTCGCGTCGGGACCGTCTCGACTTGGCGACCAGAAGAGTCCAAGGTCTGCGGCACGAACCGGCCGGCCGCTTCGCTCGCTCGCTCGCTCACCGCTTCGTCGTCGCAAGTCCCGACCGAGTCCGCCACCATCACCCGCCCGCTTCGACCAACGACACCTGTGCATCACAACCTCCTGCTTCCTCCCTTGCAGTATGCAAGGCAAGGCAATGCCCCGAAAGCGTCTGAGCGACCACTTGCATCAGCCGCCTTGCCTGACACCCCGACAGACACCCTGCTGCGAAAAAGTTTCATCCTCGCAGCGGCATGCCGGTCAATTGCCCACGGCCAGTGACGGCCTTCAGGGTCCCCTCGTTTGGCAGAGTTGCATCCTATCGGCTAATCAGCGAGAAGCGGAGGACCCCTTGTCTCTGACCTTGTCCCTGCCTCGCCTCCTTGGGACTTCGTGCTCGCTTGCCCCTCGATCTCGCGGGGCCAGTGCCAATTGAAGCCTGCAGTTGGACGACGACCTTCTCTCTGCTCTGCCTCCGAGTCTCACCTCCGCCAGTACGCGCCCGGTGACCCTCGACAGACACGGTGCTTCCCCTCTTCCAACTTTGCCCGTGGCACCAGGATGCTCACCACATGGTCCCACGATGCTCATGTGACCGCCCGTCCTGCCCGTCTGCCTGCCCTGCTCGAACCATCCGTGGCACCAGGGAGGAGGACGACAACGACGACAAAGAAGCAGGGGCAGGCATCGTGATGATGCCCCCACGCCGTAACTTCATTTCATGCCCGCACGAGGGGTCAAAATCGAAAAGCCCCCCCAGACAGCCAACCCCTGAACCCTGCCCTGCTGAGCCCGCCTGCAGTGGCTCTGGCTCCTTCTATCGCACTTCACCTGGCGCCTGTCCGAGGCAACTGACAACCGGTTCGGGCGACCTGCAGCGCCGCCGATTCCCGAACGCAGTGGCTTCTCACGAGTGCATCAGAAGGACGTGAAACCACCGCCAGTTGGATGCACTCTGCAAGCCCGCAACTGCAAGTGCACGGCGCTCTGCAAGCTGCAGTGCTTTCAAACGACATCGGCCCATGAACAATCAGAATTTCTTCTTTTTGCTTCTGCCTCTTCGTCTCCGATGCGGCGGCAATCTCGGACGCGGCATCTGGCCCCCGTTCGGTTGCCCGTTGGCGAGGGTTTCACGCATCTGCTCTGCATATCAAGGCGTCCATCCTGCATGACGCGCCTCTTCCCCCTCCTTTCCCCATGGGACCTCGTGATGCACTCCCAAAAGTAGACGGGAGGAAAAAAAAAAAAAAAAAAAAAAAGGTCGCGTCACGCCAGGCCAGACAGCGACAAATCCACCTCGCGCGTCGTGGCCTTTTGTCTCACACCACCAGAGGCTGTCGTGCGACGACGGACAGAAGAAAGCAAAGACCGCTCCCCGATGTCCCCGACGCCGAACCCCGCAGCCCCTCAGAAGAAAGATCGTGGATATGACATGGCCCGTTTCTCCCGCTGGCATCGGCCGAGGGCAAGGCGCATGTTGGCAGATGGATGGATGCTCCCGCAGGACGGGCAGAGACATGAAGCTATTCGCAGGCCAGGAACCCCGCTTTCACTTTGCAGGGAGGAGGGGCGGGCGGGCAACTCGGACCACTTGGTGGTGCGCACGCGAGTTCCGTTCGATGGGTGGCCAGATAGGCCGATCGAGATTGCAGATGGGCGATGGATGGGCAGGCAAGCAAGCAAGCGGCCAGCCTCACCGCCAGCTTCAAGTTCACACCTTGGAGGTTGAAGGGGGTTTGTATTCGTAAAACAAGTGGGAGGGGGGGTTTACGTCGGCAAAGGTCAGCAATGTACCTCTACTTGTGCGACTCTGAATAGCTTCAACGGTTCCGGGCCTCTCCACAATCCCCATCTGGGACATCCCCATCTCATCACATCCTTCGGTGCCTTTCTTCAATGGACAGAAAAAAACCCAAGGCAAGCAACACCAATACAATCCGAGCCATCCATCGCACCCTTCCATCGCGCGCTCTGTTGGCCCCGCCGCGCTTAGCCCATCTGGACTTGGCGCCTTAACCCAGCGAGTAATATCCCGTTCCTTGACTCCCAGCCCAGCGCCAGGTTATGGCAGGCAGGGATGGCCTCGCGACCCGTCACCTGATTCTTCGCGAGGCTGCCTGACCGCCACGGATCGCCCGCCAAGCTCTCCTTCTTCAACCTGCCCCCAGACAACACCAACACCACCGGACTGCGCTCCGTCGAGTCGGCTTCCAGCATGCTGAGAAGAAGCCTCCGCCTCCAAGTTCGGCACCCGGCCGGCCATCACGCAGACGTCTCCAGTGTCACAAGTCGGCGGTTGGACGAAGAAAGGGGGGTCCCACGAGCCACGGCGCTAACTTCCAAGGTTTTGGGCTTCTGCACTTCCGAGTCCGTCCCCTTCGTCCCATCTTCTCACGGTATCTGGCAATCTGCCCGGCGGGAAGACTAGCAAGGCGGACGGACGCCGGAAGTCCAGCACAGGCATTGTGAACCCCCCTCTCCCCTTCACCGACCAGCCATTCTTGTCGTCATCTGAAAAACACAAAGCCCATCATGGCTCATGCCGCTTCTTCTCGAAGCCCGCCGCATCGACGATCGAATCGGGAGAACCCTGCGTCGCCCGTTTCCTGCCCCGTCGATCCAGGGTCTTCCTGTCACCGACACTGCCAACCAACCCAACCCAAGCCGACCCCTCTACCAAGCACTACCCTCCCCCCGGTGCCGGCACCGGGCTCACCGAGTCGCCGCATGGACGGCGCTTCCGGGTTGTCCCCTGGTTTCGTGAGGCTGTCACTCCGCCAGGCACGCAAGCACCCTGCCGTATCGATTTGTTGTGCCCCCCCTCAGTGACGTCGTTTCCTCCCCTCCGAGTTCCCCCCCGAGTCCCCTCGCACGAGTCCGGGGCTCCCTTGCGCCGTTGAGGCTGTCTAGGTGCATCCGTCTGCACAGCTGTCAACGGGCCCATCATTGCCCGTTTATGGAGCCCTTCCATCGCCCATCACTGCCTCCTTGTTTGTTGTCCTTCTGTTTTTGGCATCCCATCCCAACTCCAACCTCCGCCATCCGCCCCATCTCCCCCCTCCGCCACTCTGACGACGGGACCTCCCGATCCTACGCGATAGTTGACAGCTCGCAGATCAGGGGGTGGCAAGCAGATCAGCGTTTTCCGGCCGCGGGCACGATGGTCGGCCCCTCATGTTCTCCGTGGGAACTTCGTTTCAACCACTTTAGAAGCGGTGTGCCCTGGTGAAGCGAGGCTGGTTCCATGATCGTCAGGTCCCCTCCCGAGGGGGGGGGGTTCATAGCGGGAACTCGATGAGTTGGAGGTTGGTCGTGATCCTACCGTCCCCGTTGAATCCTGCCAGCAAGAGGTTGGTAGGATTCGGATCTAGGGCTGTCCGAGATGTGTTGGCTGTCCCAGTATGTGTTGGCCGTCTGTCTCGCGATGTGAGTGATATCTTGCGCCTCACCAAAGATAGATCTCGATCCTCCGATGTGAGAGGCATGTGGTGTTGAGAATTTTGCATCTGAACAGAAAGAAGGTCGCCGAATGTGCAAGTCTGTCCCAACCACGGTCTCAGGGGAAGCATAACAGTCATGTTTACCTGTACTGCAAGTGCAGTCAACGTGAACGCTCAGTACATGTGAACGCTCAGCACATATCCAAACAAAGTCTGTCCATGTCTCCCACAGAAAACTGCTCCCATCATATACACCGTAACTAGACAATATTATACACCATATGTTCTGTTCTTACACTCGACCTACCGCTTCGGCACCCCACTGCCCTGAACCGTCGCCAGCGCCTCAAGCGTCTTTCCATCGTTCAGCGCCCATCCCGTAGCCATATCGAGCTTGCACTTGCGGTCGCCAAAATTAATCTTGACGAACCCACCGCCCGTCAGCGCCCTCTTGACGCCATGGAACGCCATCTTGGAGTACCGCCACGCATCCCGGAACGGCAACGTCATGAGGTGCTGCTTGTCCTTCTCCCACTGCGCCTTCTTCTCCAGCTTCGCCTGGGCCGCAGCCTCCCGCACCATCTTTTCCGACGGCGCCGGGGTATACAGCGCCCTTCCGATCGAGAGCCTCTCCGGCGGCACCGTCATGACCGTGGGTGCCGTGCGGAACGGCAGAAGCGGCTTAATCGACACCTCGATGTGGACTGGCGTCAGGCCCGGGTGAATCGTTGAAGGAGGTCCGCCCTTCATCAAGGATGTAGGTACGGCGCGGATGCTCTTGACAATGTTGGCGGCACCGAAGATGAAGAAGGAACCCATGCCCGCCAGAGCGAGCGATGTTGCCGTGTAAATGGGCGGGATGAACCAGGCCAGTCCCTCAGCGGTGGTCGCGAGGTAGAAGTTGATGCCAGCGCCCGTGTAGCATGTGATTGCTGTCGACCAGGCGCTGAGCTTCATCCAGAAGTGGGAGGCCGATTCGTAGAGGAGTGTCGAGCTCTTTGCGCGTGCGAGCTGGAGTAGGACGGGGTTCTGAATGGTCGCAGCGTTGAGGGGCACCGCGCGGGGCACCGCGCGGGCGCCGGATGCCTTGGACTTGTGAGGCTTCGGTGACAAGTTAATTGAGGAGGTGACGGTGGTTTTCGGAGGCAGGGAGGCGAAGCTGCGGCTCGAGAGCAGGACGAAAGGTTGGAGAGTCTGTCGCCGGCAGACGGGTCGGAGGACTAGCCCCCTCGTTGGAGCCGACATTGTGTTTGTTATTCGGTCGGAGGAGGTAGGCAGAAGAAGAAGAAGGCCTCGGGGCTACGAAGCAAATCGGTTCCGACGAGGCGGTGCCGCGCAATGGCTTAGACAAGATCAGACCACTAAAGAATGTCGTGGGATGCAGAAGTGAAGCTATCCAAAAACGTGCAGTCGCAACTTCACGGACCCACAATGTCACAGTCTTGATAAGATAAGGACTTGGTATAATTATCATCGAGGTACGAACGACGCTGCTCTTCCAAATGAATTACCACCCGCCAGTCTTCAGTGTCCAAAAAAAAACTCATCGCTGAACCGCCCGGTATCGTGCAAATGGAAGACGAGCCGCCCATTCTAGAACGATGCCTTTTGCCCGCCATCAAAATCCCAAAGAGGGCATAGCAACTTGAACTCTCGCGCGAGAAACAGCACGGCGGATGCCTGCAAGCAACAGAGTCAACTACCGTCTCATTCCTCCCAGATCATATCCTCCTGCTCCTCCCAATGATTCCAGGTCGCAGCGTCGTAGCCATTGGGTCGAGTCGCTCTGACATGCCCAACTGTGGCTCCGTCAACGGTCAGTGCCTCCCTGGGCCATCGCACTTCCGCCTGGAATGCCTCGCTCCAGGCCGTCTGCATCATGTCCTCCGAGAAGAGCACGGGGTGGAGGCTGCGGATACTGCGGAGAGCCCGGCGTCCCACCTCGTCCACCGAGTCGTGGTGCCGAAGCTCGAAGAAGGCAGGGTCGTGGAGCTTGCGCAATCGCGCCTGGATGGCGGGACTGTGAGAGCCCAGTTCCAGGAGGAAGAGGTTGTATTGGCACAAGCTCGTGCGGCACTCCCAGGACCCTCCTAGGGTCGCTCGGCGGTAGAGTCCAACCATGGCAGACAGGCACCCCAAGGCGCCGGTGCCGTAGTCAGACATAGGGAAGGGTGGCACAACCGGCTCGTTAAGCCCCATGAATCGACCTTGTTCCCAGGCGATGCCGGTTGCGCAGTCGGCGATCTGCTGCCAGCCCGGCCGAGCCGACCATTCAGCATCCCGGGCAACGTCGGTGCCTGTTCCGCCGAAACAGTCTTCGGCGACATAGACGAATCCCTTGCCCCGCGCCAGTGCCAGCTTCTTCAGGTGCTGGCTCCCATATCCGAGGCGGTCCAGAGACCCAGGTCGGTAGCCGTCGATGACGACGTCGGCCGAGGTGAGGAGCAAGTCGAGAACCTGTCGGTCTTCGGGCTTTCGCAGATTCAGAGACGTCGTGTGCTTTCCAGTGTTGACATCGACCTGGAAGAAAGGCACATCCGGCAGCTCAGGCGAAGTGACCTTGATGACTTGGGCTCCATGTGCGGCGAGAGAGCGGCCGATGGTGGGACCCGCGATGACCCTGCAGAGCTCGACGACGCGAACGCCGCGGAGGCAGTGGCCCGAGGTCAGGCCTGCGTCGACGTGGGCGTCTTGCTGTCCAAAGGGTGTGGGAGGGGTGGCCGCCTCGAGCGATTGGACGGTAAAGGGCGGGAGCGAGAGTAGGGCTTGCCCGTGCTTGGACTGTCGGAACTGCTCCGATTTGAGTACGGAGATGCCAGCCTGTTCTTCCCTCGAGTTCATATCCTCCAGCTCGGCCACGGTGAAGCGCTTGACGGCGGCTTCGATGGTGGCTATGCAGGTTTTGTAATCCCGCATCTTGGGGTCAAACGCGGGCAGACCAATCATGCGCAGCGTCTTGCTCGCCTCTAGCGAGCCGTGGATGTGGTAGAACTCGCCAGGCGTCCTAGTTTCGTATAGATTGGCAGAGAGCCTCCTGTAGATGTCCGACTGCGCTCGGTTGAGATCCGTGTCTGTTGCACATTGGTCAGCTGTCATATGTGGGCGTTGTCCCTTGAGACTGCGGCACGTACCCGTGATCTTGTCCTTGACCCGCGGGTGGGCCTTGTCCATGTCGTCAATGGTGCAGAGGTATGCAGACATCAGGAAGCAGGCGACTTTGGCCATGTCAATTTCGATGGATCGGGTCCGAGGACCCTGACGGAGGTCGGCAATGGCGGCAGCCGCTAGACCTTCCAAGGCCTTGATAGACGCGACTGCTTCCTGCTCCTTCAGCGGACAGGGGAAGAAGATCTGGTCACCGGCGTGGGCGTTGAAAGCCACATGATGGACACGGTCTGTGAACTCCTGCGGAATTTCGTCACCACAGGTAGTGAGCAGGGTGGCAAGGGCCGATTCTGCGCCACTCTTGACCGAGTACTGGTTAGGAAGTGTCCTCTGATGAGAACCGAGGCTCACAACCACCATGATGCCGGTGTTTTTGAGGATTGCGGTAGGAGAGAAATGAGGTTTGTGGGAAGGTGTCTGGGGAGAAAAGGGGGGCACGAATTTGTTTGGGAGATTTCCTACAGCCGCCACATCGTGGGAGGCTGGTGCAAAGTCTTCGGCGCCCCCGTGGGCAGCGGTATATAAAGCCCAGAACCATACGCAGTGATGCACCGGTTCAACACGGTGTGATTCAAGGGTTTCCTGCTCATGATGTGGGAAATTGTGGGACGGCGGTGAATCAAGGCGGCGGTCAATTGAGTTTGCCAAGGATAATGATGATGATGATGATTCACGGCCCAGCGGAGACATCTCACAGGAAGAGCTCAGCTTCCGGCGAGGGACAGGACCGTGGGGCCACCGCATATGATATCTCACCTGCCGATGTGCCAGGGTTGCCTTGTACCATGACCTGCTGAGGGCAGATGATCCTCTTCGTGCATATCCAGCCTGTCCATTGCAGGACATACGAGTTGATAGAACCAAAGGGGTGATCCTAGCCAAAGACGAGACTCCGAAGCCCAGGCCAGCACCGTTTTGAAGCATCACGAGGCAACTTTGACAACGTTGGGCGTGGGTCGCGTGCCAAACAGGTTGAGGAAGCCCCCCGTGTGGACGCCCGGCAACATGGTCCATTGGGGTCCGTGATGATGGGTAGACGACGCCAAGCAGGGCCGCACGTCGGCCGGTTTGGCTCTGTGCCTGCGCACTAGAACAAAAATCCCCGTGCGGACGCGTCGACTCCCGGACCGGACCAGACTCTGAATGACCAGGGGACGGTCCCAAGCTGGCGAATCAACAGCGCCAACGGCCTCTTCCAAGAGTGGCGAGGATGGCACCCCCCTCCCGCCCATTTCTCAACGGAGAAGGATAGGAGAGGGAGAGAAGAAGCGGTCAACGGTTGGCACGGGTCTCATCCCACACGCCACGCATCGGGATCTGCTTTCGAGCCCACCGGCAGGCAGTCCGCGGCCAAAGTCTGGTCAAGGTCAACATTTGTGTGGTGGGTGGCAAGGCAAAGGATGGACGGCACCAGATGAAGAAGCTGTCTAGAGCTATTCCGAGCAGGATCGGAGTATCACCGAATCATCATGGGTAGTGTGATGGGCTCGTGTGTGGTTCGCGCCGCCTTGTCGGGACGGCAGCGGGCGGCTCGATTGGGTGTGGGGAAGGTTTCGCCTGTCTGTGCCTGTGTGGGCATATGCCCCCATGTTGCTTGGTGCCTCCATGGTGCGGTATCCGACTGCTGACTTTGACGTGGAGGGAGTGCTTGTAGGTATAAGCGATGGATGGTCCTGGGTGGAGGCTGAGTTCCCCAGGAAATTAGACACCACCCACAGCGGCGAAATCTCCCATGGGGAGGTGGTCAAGGAGGGGCGGGAGGGCAACTCGGAGGGAGCCCCGTGTATCGTGTTCGTACGTTGGACATGGAGGATCGGGGTCTCGGGATTTGCTGTAGGAGGCGAGGTCAAGGCGATGGGGATGCGGCAAGGTCATGTGGCCGATGCTGTCGTTACGTTCACAACTCAGTCGACACACCGGCTTGAGGTGAAGTCAGTTGTGTTCCCAAATCGGTCAGCACGTCAGGGAGTTTGGGGGCTTGTCGCACAGGAGCCAACTGGCTGAGTCAGCGGGTTCAGGGGCTCCTTCCTTCCAAGTTAGCGCCTGCCCGTACCCTAACGCGCCTTCCCCCTGCTGTCTGGGGTGCCTCTTCCGACGACTTCCTTCCATCGGACAACACCCGGGTGCTCCTTCCGCCGGGCTGTTTGCTCTCCAGTGAGCGTCACACTTCACATTCCCCGTCCACGATGCCTCCTTACGATGCCTCTTCGCCGCTTTCTTCCCCTCCCTCGTTGGCAGACCTTCTTCTCGATAAAAAGAGCACAGCGTGCATGGTCGCCCGCCTCGTATCATCCACCCATCGTATTGTGCCCCGCGTCATCGCCGTAGCCGGGCCACCACGTCGCATTTCTTCTTCTCGGCCATCCATTTCTGAGGTCGCACAGCTTCCTCCCAGGATCGAATCACGACCACTGTTGCCGCCACGCTCGGATTTCACTGGCGCAATATCCGGTCGTATGTGAGGGCGAGCTGGGGCGCGTGATCAGCCTGGCCTCACCGACAATGCGGGCCCAGTACTCACGAATGACATGCATCGCAGCGCAGCACTGGTTCTTGGCCGGTCTGCTGGGGGTTGGCCAGTGGGAAACCGTGGAATCAATCTCCCTCCCACGATCGCGCTATGCTCGTCGGTCCCTGAATGACAGCGAACACTGGACTGCCCCGACCCTTGTCTCGGCGGCCGCTAATGTGCGCCATTCATTGCATATGCAATCTGCGTTGGCTCCCCCATTCTCGCGCTCCCGCATGGCCCCGGTCAAGACATGCAGCGCCCGCCTCAGGTGTTGAGGAGGGGCATGGATGGGCGCGCTCCGTCAGCCCGGGTGCCATCCACACACCCTCTTCGGAAGACCCAAGTGCCTCTCTGGCGCGGGGACCTGAAATGCTACTGCAAGACGGCCCCCGCTGCAAAAGGATGACCGGGCCTGCTAGTCCAGGGCGGGACGCAACTTGAGAGAACTTCAACGAGCCGCATTTTCCTCTTGCGTATCGTATTTCAACAGCTCGTCATGATCATGGCTCGCGCTGGAGAAGGACCCACGGCTCGATTGATCGTATCTGCAGCACTATTCCTCAGACATTCCCGAGGACTCGGGCGCCCGATCGGATTATTGTGAGGGTGAGGGGTCGAGACGGAGGAGGGGGCCGGTCCAAGGCATCGACGTGCCGCGGCGTCGACAAGAAGGGTGGTCTGTCTGTCTGGCCTGGCCCGGTTGTCGACACCACCTCCAGTGCCCGCCCCCCCCTCCCTCTCGCCCACCCCTATCCTTCACATATCGCTCAAGGCTTGAAGCTGCCGCCCACTACTGCACACTCACACGGAGCCACTCGTTTCCGCGGGCTGAGGCAAGCTTCGACCATCTCTCACGCTCTGTTCAACGTCTTGGCCCTCCTCCATCCCGGCGCCTTAGACGAACTCCCAAGGTGGTCGCGCCCCGCGAGATACTGAGCGACAGCACATCGGACGATGCATCCGCACTGCCAGGTCTTCTGGGTACCTCGTCGCACTGTTGGACTCGTCAGTGGCCCGGATTTCCTTGCCTCTCTTGTTGATACCCAACTCTCCTCATCGAAGCCGGTCTCCTCATCAGCCTGAAGTCCCTAAGTCACCATCTCGCGCCCGTGTCTCGTTTGCTCTCGCGTCGGCTACCCAACTCCGCCGCCGCCGCTGCTGCTAGGAGAGGTACCTATTAGGTTTCCATAACCTCCAGCCTTGTGCTTACTTACTTGACCAGCCAGGCCCCCCATCCGATGGGAAAGCCGTCCCCAGATCTTCTCATCTTCTCTCGCTCACCTTCCGCGTCTACACAACCGCAAGACGTTACGACCACTTGCCAGCACCTGCGCCATCTCGCCACGGGGCAGCCGCAGCCGAGCCACCAACACACCGGGGCGCCATCAGCCGGGTTCGGGTCTTTTGGGGTTTTCTGGCAGAGTCGACTGGCTGCTGGAGAGAAAAGAGACAGTCGCCTCTTATCCGGGCTTGTTTGAGAGAGCCCAGCACCGACAGACCTAGCACAAACAAAAAACCACCAGGGGGGGCGGATCCGAGATCCGTGGCTTTCAACCTGGTCCCGGAAACCAGTCCGCACCGGTTCACTTCTCCCCATTCCCCCCGTTGTCGGATGCCGGACGCTCGGCATATGAACTGTCGGGTGGTGCATCACTGCCATCATGACTCGACCCAAGGTGCCCGCAGATAAGCGCATCAGGACGGCCCAGGCCTGTGAGACGTGCAAGCGTCGAAAACAGAAGGTCAGCCATCTTCTTCTTTTCTATCGACATGTCCTTCCTTTAGTATCACAGCCTCCATATTGCTGTATCACCGCGCACCCTCCTGTCCCGACACCTTCTGCTTGTTGTCCTACTCTGCCCACGACTTCCGGTTGCCTTCTCTGCACACATTCGTCGACGTCTTGTGGAAGGGCCTCACTCTCAAACTCTTCCCATGAGCCGCACCCGCATCCGCCGCCATCTCGTCGCTTCCAACTTCCCTTTGCAGATCCGGCAGGACAGATCCTCGGTTCTCACAGCTTACCCTGCATACCGATATCGCCGTACCCGCAGCCGGGCCGACGAGACGCATGCTATTGCTATCTCCGTCTAAGCCTGAAGCCACCAGGCTTACACAAGACGAACATGCACGAGAATTATCCCTTTGCCCAGAGCGGCTTCTCTTCTCAGACGTACCTGGCTGGTCGGTAGTACCGGCTGCTTGTTCCTTGCTGTCGACCAGCCCCTGATCGAGCACTGCCCTGGCACTGCGCCGCCTCCACCTGTTCAATGGCTTCACGGAACTGACCCGTCTGCCACAGTGTAATGGTCATCTCCCATGTAGCACCTGCACGAAACGAAATCTCGACTGCGAGTACGTTCCAACCAGCGCCGGCGGCAATGGAAGCGGCAACGGCCGTGAGCTTGACGACACACCATCTGTTCCGGCAACGAAGCGGCGGTTTATCGACCCCAGCATGTCGACCAAACCGCCCAAAGTCTCGCCCCTGTTGCCCATCGCCCTTCCCGCAGTCCAGCCACTGCCAGCGCCGATGAACTCCAGCCCCCGGCGTCACAGCGTCGTGGAGAAGTCCAGGGTGTCCTTTGAGAGCAAGCTCTCGGAAGAGCCTGAGGGCGAGCTTGATGTACCCGATCAAGACTACGAGCCATGCTCGAGAAACAGCACCGTCTCGGGGCCAGACGAGGAAACCCAGCTACTCCAGTCCACGAGAATGTTGCAAGATCCGACAGGGAGACTGCGTGAGGACTCTTGCTCTGCTTGGCGAGCATCCGGCTGACTCCCTGATAGTATATGTCGGCGATTCTGCCTCGCTCGCGTACCTCCAGCTGATCAGGATCATTGTCCAGGCGAGGACAGGCACCAACACGTTTACCGAGGACCCTAGTCGACACAAGATTCTCGAGGCGACGACCAAGACCCTCCCGCATTTCAAGCCCCAGATCCTACCCGATAAGGAGACGGCCAATTGTTTGATTGATGCTTTCTTCACACACGTGAGCCGACTCCATCCGAAGCAAATAGCTCGGTGCTGAACGGTGTCTAGACGCATGGCCTTGTCGAAGTGGTCAACCGGAGAGATTTCGAGTTACTGGTTGAAGCATGCTACTCAAAGCCGCTGCATGCGCAGTCCTCATTCCTCTGTCTGCTGTACCTCGTCTTCGCCATTGGAACAGTCATGGGAACGCCCATGCCCGGAACTCGAGAGGAGGAGGTCTTCAACGAGATTCGCAGCCAGACTGGCCGAGAAGAGCACTTCTTCCGAACCGCCAAATTCCTGGGAGACCCTGTTTCGGGGTTCGAGGATGCCGACTTTTGGTCAGTTCAGGCGCTTTCGCTCATGGCCATTTACATGCTGGCCGTATCGAAACGCAATGCCGCCTACGCATACTTTGGTGAGTGTCCATGCAAAACCTCTCAATCAGGCCGGTGTTGACGCCGATCAGGCATGGCAGTTCGATCTGCTTTCGCTCTGGGTCTCCATCGGGTTCACGAAAACCATTCCATCTTCTCCAGCGACGATGTCAAGCTGCGGAGAAACCTCTGGAGGAGCTTATTTGTTCTCGACCGGTTTCTGGCCGCCTCCCTCGGCCGCCCTGCGGCAATCTCAGAGGACGAATGCTCTGAGCACGCTCTCTTCGTATTTGAGAAGGACGAGAATGGCAACCTGGTCAGGATCCCAGACCCCAGTAGTGGCCTCGGCGCAGCGGTCCAGAGTTGCCGTATCATTGGCATGATCTTGAAGAAGATATACGCCCGCCGACGCATCTCGCTGCGCCTTGCCAAGGAGATCGCAGAGCACTGCGAGACCTGGACCAGCCAACTACCAGCATCTCTTGACCTCCTCCGCATACCCATCGAGCCGTACGATGTTTCCGCGTCGGTCGCAGCACTGCATGTCAGTCTGCTGTATGCCCATTCGGTGGTGCTCCTCACCCGACCATTCTTCATCTGCCTGCTGAGCAAGGTCCACAATGAGAGGAGCGGCCACAAACTTCGGGACCCCAGGTGGCACAACCGAATGGCCAAGTACTGCGAGGCCTGCTTCCTCGCCTCCAACCACACGATCCTTCTTGTACATCGGGCGTACGAGGGCAGATATCTGCCTCGGCGCAATCCTTTCGTGACGTGAGTTGCCACAGACAGACATTATTTCTGCAAGATATTGACTAAACACCTGCAGGTACTTCCTATTTGCGGCTTGTCTCATCATCCTGAGTAACGAGTTCGGTTCCGTGTACGCCAACCCCACGTACAGTCAATCCATCCAGGCATCAATCGACATTGTGCGATACTGTTCCGAGACGGACATCCAAGCAGAGCGATTGCTGTACATTCTTCGCACGTTCTGCGACGCCGTCACCTCTGTCAGATCAGCCGGTGAACCCGCCGCGCACCCAATGCCAGGGTCGGGGCTCAAGGAGCCATTGGCTAGTTTCTTCTCGCCGGCATCGAGGGAAACATCCTTTACACATTCCGCTTCAGTCAAGGCCATGACGGCTCGGGGCATCATCTCTGGACCCGGTACAATCATGACCGGAGGTGGCACAATGTACATGCCTCACGGAGCAGGCGCGTCACCAGCTAGTAGCGGGGCTGTCAGCAGCGGAGGAGTCGACGCGACTGATTCTCTTGGGGGCCACGACGGCGAGCTGGACTTTGAGAGCTTCTGGGGCAACATGGGCAGGGGGCCGGCACCGCTCATTGTGAGCAACACGCCAGGGGGGTCCATGCAGCCGCTGCCTCAGTCATCACCAACAATCCTTCCGAGCGTGACGATGAAGAGCAGCATCACGATGGGGTACCCTCATTCTGGGCCCAATGGTGTCGGAGGGCATTATCAAGGGGGTGTTGCCGGGCCTCCTTTCTTCGCGCCAGGCCAGTACCCCCGACGGGAATGATGTCGGTTTCTCCTTGTTCAGGGATTAGGAAAGGGGGGTTGATGATAAGTAAAAGGTGCATGTGATGTTGGAGTGAAGATACCCCCAACAAACGCCGCTCCGGACGGTCACCGGTTTGAGTACGCATCAGGGATGCTTTTTATTGAGAATGGGCGCTTGCCGCCGCCTATATCGGACATGTAGCTTCTGGGACGGCCGTAGTCATGACCGAATGCTAGACATTCGGCAAAATATCCATCAAGTACTACACAGCACAACGTCGAAAGTGACCTTCCACCGTGCCCCCCTTTCGTCATCCACCGCCTGTTCGAAGCTGGCGACCAGGTCTCGTTTGACGGCGAAGACAGAGTCGTTACCCAGGTATGGGTCCTGAGCGTCGAAGAGCTGCGTTGTCAGGGTGCGGTAACTCTCCTTGGAGACGATGAAGTGTATGTGCGCAGGGCGAAAGGGGTGGCGGTCGAGGAGCTTGAGAAGCTTGCCAGCTGGACCATCGTCGGGGATTGGGTAGGGCGGCGGTCGTAGGCAGTAGAGAGAGTAGCTGCCATCGGTGCCGGTCAGGAAGCGGCCGCGGAGGTGCATGTCGGGTTGGGCATCATCTTGCTGCTCGTACATGCCGTTTGGAGCGGCGTGCCACACGTCAACCACGGCACCTGAGAGGGGCTTCCCTTCTGCATCGAGGACGCGGCCGGTAAGATGGGTCAGTCTGTCGCGGTAGGTGGGGGAGGTTTTGAGCAGATTGGGCGAGACGATGGAATCGCCGTGGTTGAGGATTGGGGCGTCAAGGCGATGGAAAGGACCGAGAATGGCGGAAGAAGTGGCACTGTCTGACTCCCCGGACTGTTGATGAGCTTGTTGCTTGGAGTTAATCTCATCGACGAGAGACTCGAGGCCGAGGACGTCGCAGAGAAGCTGGGTTTCGTTGCGGCGGTCATGGACATGCGGCCAGTTTCGTTGATCTAGGGCAAGGGGTGAGAGGAGAACAGGGAGGGAGACTCATAGGAGACGAACCAGCTCGACGGCGGTCATCCACTCGCTTGCTGTGAGGTGGACTTCTCGTGCGAAATCGTGTAGGTGCCGGAGGAGCGAGGGCATGATCTCGGCGAGTCGGGGGTGAGAGGACGGGCCGGTGGCCGCGATGACTTTGCCGGTGAAGTCGGTGTCATAGAGGGATGGGGCTGCCTTACGGCACGGGTTGGGGCCGTCTGGCTGTTCGTTTAGGGCGGAGGGTGCCATGATAGTGAGAAGAACTGTGTCTTGGTTTGCTCGTGATCCTGAAGATGGAAGGCTGTGGGATACATATGGCGATAGATCGTGCTCCATGATTGCTATTTCGTCAAACCAGAACGACGACGACAGTTCACCTGTGTGACCTGGCAAAACGGCCAACAGCATGAGTCGATGGTGCCATGAACACAAAAAGTTCACCGTGAAACCCGAGGCTGGGCCCGGGTACCTACATGCTGCAGTGTAGCCGCAGCTGTTGTACAATTTCTCACCGTTGTAGCTCGCTTCCCGTCTGCAGCACCAGGCACGACTGACAATGTCCGAGACCTGGCGGGTACTTGCTTTTCATGACAGTGTTGTAGACGAGGTTTCAATAGCTGCGGGTGAGTGGGACGTGATCTTAAGCGGCCACCAAATCCATGTATAATTGCCAGTGGCCTCAGTGGTTAAAGTTTGAGTCCTATTCTCGATAACCAGCCCCATTTCCAGCTCAATATTATGAAAGTCTAGTGCAACGAAAAAAGAATGAAGCCCGAATCGCACCCTTACAACCCAGACCCTCGTTCACCAGATCCCATCTGACAATGTTGTTCCCCATTCCAAGTCATTTTTGGCCGCCCGCGGTCAGTTCTGGCAGAAGCGTTCCTCCAGCACCCTGAAAAGCTCGCTACGAACCCGCGCAATGGTCCATCGCATGGCAGGGTCTTCCTCCAACATGCCGCAAGTCAGCTTGAGCATATCAGGCATCGATGCGCAGAGCTCCTGGAACTTGGGAAGGAAATGAACAAGTTGCACGGCAATGGAGCTTGCATGGCGACATTTGGTGTTCTTGTAGGTGTCATTGAGTTTCACGATGGCGCTGTACCCGCCGCATACTCGTGTCAGGATCTTCGCGAAGCAGCACCCGAGCTGCCACACGTCGGACTTGAGGTTGCTGCCGGTGTGATTGACCTGCTCGGGGGCCAGATAGGCGTACGTACTGTCGGCATACATGGTACGGCCTCCAGTCTTGTATACCTTGCTGGCCCCAAAGTCGGTGATAATCGGTCGAACGTCCTTGTGTCCCTCGCGATGGAGGAGAATATTCTCCGGTTTGATGTCTTTGTGCTTGATTGACTTGAGGTGCAGGTAGTTCATTCCGTCGGCAAGGCCGCAGAAGATACTCACTAGGACCGTGTCCATGGAGGCTTTGTGGCCCGGGAGGAACCAGGGGCAGCTTCGTGCCAAGGCTTGCTCGCTCTGTGCGAGGAACATGTGTAAAGTGAATGGTGCCCAGGGCTTGAGGACTAGGTGTATGGTGTCGTCGGCCGTTTCGTACGCGTCGATAAGCTGAATCAGATTGGGATGGTCGCAGACCTCGACGGCGCCGATTTCGCGGGCAACCTTCAGACGATCTTCTGGGTCGAAGCAGTAGTTGATGGTCTTGATAGCGACGACATCCCCGGTATACTCGGATGTAGCCTTCCTGATGATGCCATAGCTGCCATTTACTGGGTCGTTCTGGTAGTCCCACTGATATGGGGGTGATACAGGGTACTTGTGGATATAGCGAGGGTTCGACTGCTCGTGAATAAGCGTTACCAGGTTTGAAAAGGCTTCTCTGGAACAAAATAATGTCAGCAGCTGTATAATATATGTCACATCGTCTGCTGTCTATGCTTTACTCACTCCATGACTGCCTCTGTAGCTTGTGATTCCAGGCTGCCGACTTGCATTAGATGTGCCATTTCGAGAGCAACGCGGTGGCTGTTGATGGCTTCGCGTGGATTGTGCGAGGGCTCCTCGTTGACGATGAACGCCTCGGCGTAGCAGGTATCGAGCTCGTCAAAGTCTGAAGGGCTGTCACACGCCTGAAGGAGTTTGAAGAGGTGAATCACCTCCAGGAAGTGTTTTCGGAATTGCTCTACCCGTGGGCGGCAATGAGCATCGAGGAGCTTGGGTACGGCATCCCCAGGACGAATCGACAAGCCATGGAGATCGAGCAGTTCGTCCGCATACTGTCGTACAACAGGAATCAGGTGATGGAGGATACGGTTCCGTGTCAGATCGAAGGTCCGTCCGCGGCTGGGGGAGTTGAGAACAATAGACTCGATGCTTTGGCACTTTTCGAGGATAAGATGGAGGTCGCTGGCTAGTTCATCCGAGACAGGCGGCTGCTCGGCTGCAGGCATTGTCGACGGAGTTGATAATAGGGCGGCACGGCTCGCGAGGCAGACGGATGGACTGACTGCCTAAGCTAGGGATGTGTCACCAAAGGAGCTCAACAGGAGAAGAAGTGGAATTACTGGCTCTGCCGCCCGAAACAAGGCAAACCTACTCCCAGCCGCGCCGTGCTGCCTCTCGGACTGGATGCCTAAGGTAGTCATCACATGATGAAGGCCTCCTGACAGGGATGGTGAAAAAGTCTGCATGTTACACAAGACTTGCGACCCATGGCGAACCATCGTCGCCGTAATGTGGCCTTTGATAGAGAGATTTCATCCTCCGTGATAATTGACAATGGGGACTCGTAGGTCTCAATGACCAAAGGGGATGGAAAGTAGTAAAAGAGGAGACAAAAAAGTGGCCTGGCCCACAGCCTGAATTGGCGGTTGAAATGGCAAAAGTGAGGTCGTCCTGCGTGAACAGGGAATCGAACCCTGGGCTCCCCGATGGCAACGGAGAATTTTACCACTAAACCATTCACGCTTGTTGGATGATTCGTGTCAGAACCCCGACGGGGCGGGCCTAAGATTTCGAGAGCCTGGACCCGCCGACGCCCAACTCATCACCACACATCTCACGCCTTACCGGGAGGAACTCTGAAACTCAGGGGATATACTTGACTTCTTGGGAATAATCAATATCGAATGAAACACCATAACGCCTACTCGATTGCTGTCGCTGTTGAAACAAAGCCGCCCGTGGAATTAACCCCCTATTTATGACCATCCCCTCGCCCACGAGATCGCCTGCGCAACCGAAGAAACACCAGCAATCCCATCATCGGCGTCCAGCTTTGAGATTCTCGAACAACAGCGCCGTCAAGTTGTCGAGGCGACTCCGACGTCAGCAATATGTTGTCATCGAAGTCGATCCCACCAGCTGCTTCACCAGGCACCGGCAGATGTGCTCCCGCATGGCTCACCGCCGTCTCATCTGGAGACGCTTCACCACGAGACGATTCTCGAGGTGACAGTCTCACGTCTGCCGCTGAAGACTCGACAGTCACCACACTGCTCTGCCCAGCAGATCCCTTGCGAGCCAGCGACGCAGGGCGAAGCCTCAGTTTCCAATGGCTTGAAGGTGAACGCGAGCTGTTCTCAGCCAGATCAATGATCTCGCGAGACTGCAGCGCAGCCTTGACGTCGCCTTCGTTGTTGTTAGAGACGCCTTCACTCCAGGCCTGCATCTGCGTCTGAGATGGTTCGACAATCGATCCGTCGTCCAGATCGCGAACTTCGTCAACTCGAGGCTCCTCGGCCGGCGTTGCTGAGCCACGTCTGGTGAGCTCCATGAACCCCCTGGCAAAGAGTCTGAGCTTGCGCGCGGGATCATTGTCGCTCAAACTACACTCAGGCCCAGGAGTCGAACTGCGGAAATCAGGCAGGGCCCCTCGGACGTAATCGACGAGCCGCTTGGACTCGATCATGTGTGCCATGGGTTCATCCTGGTAGCTTGCCACGATCATGCCGCAAAAGTGGCCGTCTTCTCCCTTGACCCATGCTCCAGACGATCCTGGGGCTGGAGGTAAAGTTAGTACATATGACAAACAGATGGAATGAAGGAACTTACGTAGTGCGACTAAAAGACTGAGGAGAACTGTTGGCGTCTCGTTGCTGTGGGAGTGAAATCGACTTGCTTGGGCACAGGTATAGCCTGCGACGACCTCGTCGCCGTCTGGACCGCCAAGTAGGATCTTGACCTTTTGCTTGGCGACGTCTACCTCCAGGGCTGTTGGGATTGATGCTGTCGGAGGCGGCTGCATCTGCTGTTCCACGTGGAGAATGGCACAGTCCGGAATGGTGTTGTCGGTTGGCACGGGAACCAGCCGTGACCTGTCCTTCTCGGCTGGCAAGGCTTGTAGACAACCATACCTGGCACCGAACGGGAGCGTCACTGGGTTCCACTCCTTGATCAAAGAAAAGTCCACGGCCGGCAGAGTCGAGCATTGGAACTCATCCTCCGAGAGGGCCGGGCTGTCTGGCTCCGCAAGGGAGGGACTGTCGCTGCCGATTTGGGTGTCTGTGTCGCCCCCGCCGCCGGTTCGCTGACTATACGCCCTTTCAAGAGGAGCGCATTCCTCCGAGAGGATCATGTCAAAGATCTGGTGCGCGGTCGTGATGTAGACTTGGCTTCTGCCGATCACCAGTGGTCCTCCGATGCGCGAGTATCGAGCTGCGATCTTGACTCCGTTTCGATAGAGCGTCGTACGGCATACTGTCGGTGAGTACCATCGCATCAGCGAGTGACTCGTGTCGTTACTTGGTTTGGTGTTGAGATAGCCAACGTGGAATTCGGCCTCAAGACTGCCGAGAAGTCTCGCCGCGTCGCGGCTGACCAAGGCGAGGGTCGGTTCGTCCTTGGCCTCCCGCGCTCCAGTCGTCTGCTTGTTGGCGACCCTGATGTACTTGAAATCGGTGGTACGGGCAAGCCAGGGTACAGCCTTCTTGACTGCCTGCATCATGACCCTCCTCTTGCGATCGGCGCACTCGATGCGGATGCTTGGGTACAGAGTGATGGACCCATCTTTGGCAAGGACTCCCGACATCTCCAGCAGAACCTTGGGCGGGTCATCGAAGCTGTCGATAGATGGGCCTCGAGGATTGCCCCGCTTCCGGCTGTTGCAATCATAGTCGACCAGATCGATCAGGATCCTGTTGTCCAGCTCTTTCTGAGCCAGGGTGGCGATGGCTTCGTCGGGAACTGGGAAGAGGTGCGGCCTCCCAATCCAGCGATACTCTCCGTCACTCTTGACTCGGTAGATATCTGTTTTGGAAGGGGTTTCGATTTTCTTCGACCAGTGCAACGGACCGCTCGTAGTTGTGCCGCTTCGTGGTCGTTTGCCGGTGCTGATAGAGCTGATGGTTTGTCCACCAACGCTGCCACGTCTTGCGCGGTCTGCCGCACCGCCAGCGGTCGTTAGCGGGTGTAGAAGAGATGCTTGTAAAATAGGTAGACGGTTGAGATCGACGTTTGAGGTGCTCGTCGGAGCCTGAGCAGTCAGTGGCGGCGGTCCCTGCAACGTGGCCCCGTTGACGAGTGTCGTGGCATGGCCAGTGTGGCCGGTCTTGTTGACAGGCGAGGAGCTGGCCACGACTTGGGCAGCGACAGGCAGGCCGCAGCCCAGGCGGGCGCACCAAATCGCAAAGCGCCCATACCGCCCCTCCCCTGCGGCAGCCTGATTGGAGGTCGATGTAGGCTTGCTACGAGGAGCAACATGCGGCAACACATTCATCGGAATGTCGACTGCTGTATTCATCGTGTTGACAGCCATGATGCTGGGTCGTTTCGGGTGCAACAGAGATCGTACTGCGTTGCATCCATGGCCGCGAAGGGCCGGCCCCTACGGGCTTCATGTATAAATAAGGCGAGGTATTTGCAAGTCACCAGCTGTGGGTGCCGGCTTGGCTCGAGGGGAAATGGGAAGAGCCTCAGGGGGCGATTTAGGGTCGTAGAGGTTGCACCCTTCAGGGCTTCGGGGGTGTTCAGACGGTGGCTGCGCCTGAAGATTGGCGTTCGCTGCTTGTACATTTCGTCTCACCGACGTCTCTCAGCTGCTGCTTTCGAGTACCCTTCTTCCGATGACGGAGTGTGGCTGTGTTGTCGCCTTCCGCGAACCAGTCAGTCAGGCTCTGATGTTTTGCTGCGGTCCAGGGCAGCCAGTGCCGAATGACCCAAAAGCGGCCCCCAAAATCCCATGGCCGCGCCTCCTGACGTAGAAAATGCACTTTCTTGCGGCTGTGTCGTGATCAGTCTGGCATTCTACTACAACGGCGGCCTCTAGATCGTGGGGCTAATTTCTAGAAAGTCGGGCATCGATATTACGACCGACAAGAGTCCTCAATGTCATCTTGAAAACCGTGTTCCGACACCCTAGACCTGACAGGATCAATCAGCAAAACGTCTCCTCAAAGATGAGCATACCACCAGACCAGCAAACAACATATCCTTCCGACGAAACCTTGCTCGTGGAAGCTCTGTGGCCGGACGAAAAGCCAGGAAGCCAGCAAAATGAAGACTTCGCCTCGGAAATGGTGCCGACCATGGGCGTGCTCTCCAGCCATCTCCAGCCATGGCCACTTCACATGCAGCCGGCAGGACTGTACCTCTTGAAGGAGATTGAGCCATCGCCATCCATGACTTTCGACGAGCTGGCCAAGAAGATCGTCGAGGTCTACCAGGCAGAGCAGCCCGGCACAACACTCGCCTCAAAAGTCATCCGAGACGTTGTCCGCCGCTTGGTCAGATGCTGGACAATGACAACGATCCACTTGGGAAGCAGTCGGTCGCGGTCGGCGGTTCGCTGGGAAGGAACGCAAACGCTCGAAGAAGTCATCGAGGCGCAACTCGATCCCCTCGAAAAGGCCAGCGAGGCATGCACGCCACGAAGTCTCGACAAGGATCTAACGGCGGTGAACCTCGTCAAGTACCAAGACGTCCACATCCGCTGGAGCTTCGACATGACAGACCACCTCAAGCTGACGACCGAAAACGGCACGTACACGCTCGTCGTGTTCGAGCACAAGATCTGGGTCAAGAACAACAGGGACTGGCCGGATCGGTGCCCAGTGCCCCAGGACGTTCTCGACGAGCTCATGCTGACGCTCAACGTCCTCTTCCCCAACACCGATCACAAGACGAGAAGGCTGCTCAAAGGCTTCGGCAAGGCCCAGATCCAAGACTTGGGCAACTGCGGCGTCGCAAAGACGTATAACCTGGGCGACTTTCGCTACTGGCGCGCCCGCATGGCGGAGCTCGACATCCTCCTCAACGCGCCCCAGAGAGGCTTCCGTCAGGTATACCGGCTTGATAAGAACAAGCAGAACCTGATGGGCGTGGTGCTCTTCTGGGTGTCAGGTGTGGCCGTGCTGGTCCTGACCATCATCGGGTCTGTCTCTGGCATCATGTCGCTGCAGGTTTCCCAGGCTGCATACCGCTTGGCCGTCGCGCAAGTTTGCGCCGATTCCGATGTCAAGGATGGACTGCCTCAGTATTGTACGTAGATTGCACGGAACGAGAAGGAGGGTGACGTGAGGTGCCTCGGAGGGCGTGGCAGGGCTGTAGAGTTGGTCAATTGGACGAGGGTCGAAAAGTTTGCCGCAATGAATTTCTTGTCGAGAATCGATGGCTTGTTTCGCTGAGAATAAGGAGCACATGCAAGGAACAGTGTAGCCTGCGAAATGCCGCATTGCTAACCGACTTGCTGCAGCAGACGTGTGTGCGCGAGGCAAGCTGGTGAGAGCGTCCAGTGCATCAATAACGCTGGAAGTCACGGCGTTTTCAGTGGCCCAGTTTTCCAAAGACATGAACCAATGATGTTGCAGGAATGCTAAGCCACGGAACCCGCCCAGTTGACCCCGCCGTGACAGATGCAGCGACAAGAACATGATGGCCCACACCACCAACAATCAGTCCACGTCTCCCGCAGCTGAACCACCGAAACATGGCCAGGATGCCTCGCAGAATGCCCTGACCTACAGTATTTGGGGGCCAACGCCCAGCGGCCGATGGGCAACACCGCCCCCTCTCTTAACGAAGCACGGAGCCCGGTCGGTCGACTTAAAGGCTGCCGGACTTCCTCTCCCTTGCGATTTGACGTTTTCCGGTCGCTCTCATTCTAGGTTGCTTCAAGTAGATGCTTACCCAGCCAGCCGTCCGAAAGAGCACGAAATCGCTAGCACCTGGTTCCGATGGAAGCTGCCGGCTTGGCCATCGGCATCGTCGGGCTCGCTGGCCTCTTCAACACCTGCCAGAGCATCGTGGACAAGTTCAGCTCTTACCAAAACTTTGACGCCGAGTCTCGTGCTCTGGAGGTCGAGTTCAACGCATACAAAGCCAAGTTCGAACGTTGGGGCCAAGCTTCAGGCATTGGCAATGCCGCCGGGATTGACGACGAGTCGTCTACGGAGCTGCCAGATCACGGAAGACGACGAGACCATGACCCACGCTCTACCCTAGAAAACCCCCAAACGCAAGGTGCCCTGACAGATGTGCTCCAAGCAATCATCGACGAGCTGAATAGCCTCATGCCTAAAGCAGCATCCGCCCATTCCATGGCGAGCCAAATGAGCACCAAGTTGTCAGATTCCAAAAGATCGAGACTGGGCTGGGCGGTTTCGAAAAAGAATGCCCGCACAGAGAACATCGCCCGTTTCCAGCGTCTTGTGGATGCGCTGTACAGCCTGGTGCCTCCGGCTGGGCCATCTGTACATGCTTCTTTTGCCGAAGATGACACCGTCTTGGTGCAAAACCTACGGAGTCTTTTGCAAGATATGCAAAAGGAGAGACAAGGTGGGTTCGCTTCGAAACGTGTTTTGATCGATGTGCCGCCTTGCTGATCCAAAGGCGTTAGCGATGATGGCACGAGATGTCCATACATGGCTCGTCGGCTCCGGATTTCCCAACGAGCGCTACCAAGAGTCCACCCGGAAGCGACTAGAAGGCACCTGTTCGTGGATCTTCGAGAACGGCACCTTTCAGGACTGGAGATCATCCGCTGTCACCGGCCCCAAGATCATGTGGATTCACGGGCCAGCCGGCTTTGGAAAGACCATCCTCTCCGCCCGCATCGTCGAAGAGTTTTCCCAATATTCGGACAAGCCCGTTGCTCACTTCTTCTACTCATCCGGTCTCGAGGGCTGCGACGATCCTTTTGTCGCTGCAAGGTCGTGGATCTCACAAATCGCGGCCCGGAATGAGAGCGCCCTCGACCTAATCCGCCAGAGGCAATTTCTCGACGTGAATCCAACGGCAGGCCAAACCACCACCATGGAAATACTATCTCAGATCGTCAAGTTGATTCCTGGCTGCACTCTTATAGCCGACGGCCTTGACGAATGCGCTCAACTAGATGGAGATGGAGCATCGGCATCGGGTTTTCTGCGTCGGCTTCTCGAATCAGTCACCGACACCGAGACTCGCCTTTTGGTTGTCAGTCGAGACGAGCTTGCCATTCGGTCAGCGCTTGAAGACGGGCCGGTGCTCCAGGAGCTCAGGATATCTCCCGGCCACGTTCGCGTCGATACAGTCGCCCTTTCAAGGGACCTCATTGATCAAAAATTTTCCAACAAGAACGAAGGTGTTCGATCAGAAATCTCAACCATGTTGTCTGATCAGTGCAAAGGACAATTTCTCTGGCTCAAGCTTCAAGCTGACCGCTTGAGAAGAGGCATGACCGAGAAACAACTCCAGAAGACCATTGAGACCACACCCTCGGGACTCGATCAAATCTACGACAGGATCTGGCAGCGAATGGAAGGCGACGAAGACGACAGGGATCGGACTTTCCGCATCTTGAGGTGGACGGCTTTCTCCCGGCACCCTCTCACCATAGCAGAGCTTGCTGAAGCCACCCTCGTCGACGAGGAAACGGGAGTCATCCTTGCAGATGATCACCCAGGCGATATAACTGAGGATTTTGTTGATACTGAAATCATTGGACTCTGCGGCATTTTCATAGATGTTACAGGCCGAACAACGGAGCCGCACCCGGCGAAGTGGACCGTTCAGCTCAGCCACTTCACTGTCCGTCACTTTCTTCTTCGAAAGCTGATAGCCCACCATCATCCGGTGAGCGCTATGGGCTTTCGAGACCTCGAGGCCATTCAGCATGCACAACTTGCAAGGTCATGTCTGCACGCTCTCATGACACTTCACAAAACCACCCACCCCGACAACGCTGAAGTCGACAGACTGGATTGGGTCTTGCCGCAGTTTGCGAAGTTTGCACTCCAAGCATGGCCCGACTACTACAAATCAGGCTTGAAGACGGATGAAAGCCTTGCTAGTCTTGCCTCGACTTTCTTCAGCCCCGATTGTCTCTATTGGCAGAGACAGTCCAGACAGGCTTCGCCAAGAAAGGAACTGGAGCCATTTGTCTTCGGTCTCCCCCCTTTGGAGTTTGCCATATTTCATGAACTTGAGAGCTTGAGTCTATCTCTTATCAACTCTCAGAGATACGACCTAGACGAAGCATCTGTTCATGACAGACTTGTCAGTCTGGCATATCGACAAGGCCTGGAGGCCGTGGTCAACACACTCGTTCAGTTGGGAGCTGATCTATCTAAGCCCGATGCTGAGGGCTGGACTCCCTTACATGAAGCTGCTGCAAATGGTACACTCACTCCCAGTTTGCTTGCATATCCGGGGCAGAATATCGACTTGCAAAACCACCATGGCGACACTCCGCTGCATGTGGCATCATTTTATGGTCATGGCCATGTGGTGCGGCTTCTCCTAGAGAATGGAGCCCAGGTCGACATTCCTGGTTCAGACGGCATGACATCTCTAAGTTCGGCTTCGGCCGAGGGTCACCACGAGGTCGTAAGGCAGCTTTTGGATGCGAATGCCAACGTGGACCACGAGTCCTTGACGGGACAAACGCCTCTGATAGTGGCCTCAGAACAGGGCCACCTTGTGGTCGTGCAGCAGCTCTTGGATGCAAAGGTCAACATAGACCATGAATCCTCGGACGGAGACACGGCTCTGAGCAGTGCATGCTTATCCGGGTTTACTGAGACAGCAAGGGTCCTGCTGCATCGCGGAGCACAGATGAAGAATATCAATTTCGGCCAAGCTATACGTTCGGGTGTCACCGAGGTATTTGAGCTGCTCTTGGACAAAAGCGGCTTTGCGAACAAGAATGATGCCTTTGTGCCACTCATTTCCGCATGTGTGCTGGGAAACTTGGAGGCAGCCGCCCTACTTTTGAGTCGAAGCAAAGAGGTCTGCCCAAATCCCTATGTGTCTGACACAACAGTCATGGAAGCGGCCCTGAAACATGCCGTGAAGAGTGGCAACATTGAGCTTGTTCGGTTTCTCTTCGAGAACGGATTCTCTGTGCCAAGAAGGAAGTGGCCGGAATGGACGTTGCTGCATGAAGCAGTACGCCAAGGGAATCCCGACATGGTTGAGCTTGTTCTTCAAAAGAGCTTTGAAGGCATCCTCGCAGCGAAGACCTGGAGAGGCTCAACATCACTGCATCTGGCAGCCCGTGGTGGCAAGTACCACATTGTGAAATTGCTCATCGATTATGACGCCAAGGTTGAGGCACCCCCCAACAGCATCTTCGACCGTCCCTTTCTCCACACCAGGGACGATGCCGGCCACCTCGCTCTTTATTATGCCGTCAGGAACGGCAACATCCCCACCATACGACTTTTGATGCAAACTGGGAGTTTACTTTTCCCCGATGAGTCCCAGATCTTTCCCCTTCTTCTGGACAGAGCTTGCGAAGCAAATGACCCCGAGTTTCTGGCACTGTCGCTGGCTCGAATCAAGGCAGCCGCTACATTTTCGAAAAAGTTTCTGCGGGCGGCCGCTGCAACTTCGAAAACGTTTCTGCGGGCGGCTGCTCCAGCCCCGCACGGCCAACAGCTTTACGGTCTGGCTTGCAAGTTTGGCAATTCGGATATGTTGAAAGTTCTCTTGGAGCATGGGGTTCTGTCTACGAAGGAGGTGTCCGAAAGCTTGCCGCGGCTACTGCAGCTGGCTTCGTATGCTGGCCACGAAGGCATCGCCCGCATGCTTCTTCAGCTACCAGGCCTTGAACCAGGTGAAATGGATCAAGACGATTTCGAAGCACCCTTGTATCTGGCGTCAAGGAAAGGTCATACCGCCTTTGTGGAAGCTCTTGCGGTGTCTGGCCGAGTGGACGTCGATGCTGCAGGCAGATATGGCTCGAGTGCCGTCTGGATTGCCGTCAAACACGGCGATCTCGATGTCACAAAACTCCTTTTGCCCTTGTCGAGAGCTTCTTCAAACTGCCAAGACCACAAAGGCCACACACTCTTGTGGTGGGCACATCGGACGGAAAATGCAGAAATGGTTCAACTGCTCTCGCAGCATGATGCGAGATTGAATGGTCTCTAGGAATAAGATGGTTCCTTTGGCATTCCGGCCTTTTCCTTGAGCGCATGGCATATTGGTGCTATTTATGTCGTCTGATTTTCCGGAGTTCTTGGGCTTTGAGTGCAGGCAGTCGAGGGTGTTAATGTTATGGAACGCACAGCACATCCCCTTAATCCAGTCCCATAGCAATTCAAGATCTCAAAATGAATTTGGTAGGTTCGAGAGGAGACTGCAAGCAAGGTTCTAGGACACGTTGACGCTGCCCCCCAGACGATGCAGTGGATCAGGATAGGGTACGAAATTACCCTGGCATGAGGGGAGACAGTTACAGTGGCAGACTCTGTCCCTGCCTTAAACCTTCTCCTCCTGCGGCCTACTCATCTCGACTTCCTCAAACCCCAACTTCTCCATGTCTGTCCTGCCAGGCACCTTGGCGTCCTTGCCATCGAAGAGAACGGCAATCTCCTCGAGGGTGGGACCCTTTGTCTCCACGAAGAGGAACCAAATGCAGGCAATCTCGATGACCAGGATGACAATATACACAAAATAGAATTTCCAGGCCAGCTTTGCGAGACCGATGGGGTTGACGTACTGGTTGAGAACCCCAGCCAGCGCGGTGGTGCCAAGGCAAATGGCTAGACCCTTGGCGCGGATGCTGTAGGGGAGAATCTCGGAGCAGTAAGCGACAGTCAGGCCGGGCCAAGCAAAACCAGCGACACCGTAGAAGAGGAAGATCATGGCGAGGACGGCGGAGCCTGCGCCCTTGTTTCCTGTCTGGGCGTAGACGGCCGAGCAACCCGTCCAAATGCTGAAGACGACGAGCATGCCGATGGCGGCGATGAGGAAGAGGATACGTCTGCCAAGCCGCTCGACAAAGTAGACGGAGAAGCCGATGGCGACGAGGAAGGACCAGATTTGAAGGCCGCCGTTGAAGAGGGACTGGTCGTTGGGGTCGTCGATGCCGACAGACTTGAGGATGTCATGGAGATAGTACGAGACGAGTCCGTTGCCTGCAGGCAAGGTGGTCAGTTTCATGGCAGACATGCGGGGCATCAGGTGACAAACCGGAACACTGAGAGAAGAAAGAGGTCAGTATGATCAGGAGAAGTCGCTTGCGGTTGCCGGGGGTCTGGAAGAAGACCATCCAGCCAGTCTCATCGACGGCGTTTTCCAGACGGATGGTCTGCTGGATCTCGGCATACTCTGCTTGGATGAAGGGATCGTCCCGGTCGCCGTTGCCGTGATACTAGTGACACTCCGTCAGTCGCAAAATGGCATGTGGCAGTGTCACTGTGACATACCTTGACCAATATATCAAAGGCCTCGCCTCCCCTGTCCTTGGAACAAAGCCATCGAGGGCTTTCCGGGAGGGAGAAGACGCCGAGGAGCTGGATGACGGGCATGAGGGCCTGAAGACCGACTGGCACGCGCCACGAGGCTTGGCCAGAGTACTTGATGGTGCCGAAGACGGTCCAGGCGGCGATGATGCTGCCGACGAACCAGAGGGTGTTGTACATGACGGTCAGCCGGCCCCTGTGCTGGGGTAGGCGAGCTCCATGATGAGGAGGGGTCCCGCGCCGATGGAGATGTTGGAGCTGGCGATGTTAGTGCTTGTTGGGTTGGAGCAGGAGTAGAAGCTCACCCAAAGCCCATGAGGAATCTGCCGCCGATGAACATGCCCTGGTTCACGCTGGGAACGGCTATGGAGGGTCAGTTGTGTGACTTCTAGTCTATCTGGGGTAACTTACACTGGATGACGACTCCGATGACGAGAATGACTACGCCAAGTGCAACACCGATGCGGCGGCCAAAGTAGTCCGCGATATAGGGCGCTAGGAATGATGAGCTGGGCAAAGCACTTGGTAGGATGGACGGAGTATGTCACAGAAGAAGAGGGCACTGAAGCCACCGACATTGACAATGGCCGTCAGCAGGCCGAGCGTGGAGCCGGAGGGGTTGTCAAAGTCTGGGATGGATGTCAGCTAGTTCCTCGCAACTCGCTGGGCGGGCCAGAGGACTCACATGTTCGCCATTCTTCGATGGTCTGCAGGCCATTGAGGAGACTTCCATCGTAGCCGTTGATGGTGGCGCACAGCATCAGAATGGGCATCCGGAGGTAGAGGCTGCGAAGCCCACTGTGCTTGTACCAGGTGACGCGAGGGACGTCAAGATGGAGCAGCGCCTCGGCATGTCCGACGACGGAACTGGAGTCCAGCTGGGGTTTCTCGGTAGCCATGATGTCGTGGTATCCTGGGGATCTTCCATGTGGTCGTGAAGGGACGTGGCCAAGAGGTCAGGCGCAGGTCTCGGTATATAAATACCAGCTCATGGCAGGGAGCGCTGCTGTGTCCAAGGCACGACACGAGAGCGGCTCGATTCGGGACCTTGGTACCTTGTGGCTTGTCCAAGTCAAGGATAGCAAGTCCAAGAAGCGCACCATACGCTGGGAAGTCTGGTCATCGCTCAAGAGCCCCGCGCCGAACCAAAGGTCCTTGTCACCGGGCGGTTCCCACGCGACATTGACACGATGGAAGGGATGGTGGATCTCGCGATGGAGGCGGGCGCGTCGTATTCCCGAAAGCGTCGGGTTTTCGACCACTAAGACGACGCCATTTCCGAGACGCACCGGACGATGTCGTTGATCGGCCTACTCCCCCGCGCGGAGATTCTGGGGTCCGGGGATCGAGCAGGGATCGGAGGGTGAGAGCGGTGATTGGAGGCGAAGCCGAGGGAGGATCGAATTGCCGGGTTGAAGCTGTCTGGTGACGGTGTTCAAGGTTCAAGTTGTGTTGGTGGAAGATGTCACTGGGGGTCGAGATGGTTGCTACTTGGCGGGTAGTGGGGGTCTGTCAATTTTTGTAAAAGCACACTGTTTCTTGATAAATAAACATGTGTCATGTTTCCCGCTGCTTTAGCAGTCAGATTCATCATGCCTTGTTAAATGCCCCAGCGTCCACTACAAGGGGAGATTTGACTGCTGTGATAAGAGCGGCGAGAACTAGAAGCATGTGTGTTGATAGGCTTGTCATGTGCCTTTAGAGGGCTCCCACTCAAATTCCACACGCACCCCCTAAACCCGCTAGCTTCAACGCTCGGCTCCAAATCAAACGACATCCCTCGGCTTCACTCCTCCATCATCATCCCGGCCGCCGCTATCAAAACCCCTCATGTAATCTGGCCGCGTCGCTTCTCGGGACAATTCCCGCGATTTTGCATGCGCCCCAGTAATCATGAGCCTCCACAGCAGCTTCGCGTTGCATCGAAGCGACCTTGGGCCGAAGATGCCCTCCTGACGGGGTCAACGATCGACATGGCCCGACTACAAAAGAGAAGCGGCCGCCAGACCACATGGACACTCCCATCCATCACACCATCCAGCAACTTCACAGCCTAGCTGCCATGATGCACTTCCGCCTGCTTCAAGCTGCCCTCTCGTGCCTACTTTCGGCCTCGGCCGCCATTGCTGGCCCAATCCAAGGCGATCAGTCAAGCGACTTCACCAACAACGTCGTCTTCAGGCCTGGACCCGACTACTCCAGCTGGGGCACCATCTATGGTCGCTCTTTGCAAATTTCCGATGGCAGCCTGTAAGTCTTGACCCATTCATGCCAATGACTCTGACTGACCTGTTCTATAGCCTCGTGACGTGGGAGAACTACCCGCCTGAACCTCCCCTCATGACGTTCCCCATCTGGAAATCCGACGACGGAGGTGTATCCTGGTACAGCTACCGCAACGTCTCAGACCAAGTCCACGGCTGGGGTCTTCGTTACCAGCCGCACCTCTACATGCTCCAAAACGACATTGGTGACTTCCCAGCCGGCACCATCATCCTCTCCGGCATGGCCGTACGGCCGGATCTTGGCGAGGCCTCGCTTGACGTCTACGTCAGCACCGATGATGGCAGCACGTGGGAATTCGTCAGCCAGGTCGCCTACGCCCCCGGCCCCGAGACGACTACAAACGGGAACAAGGCCGTGTGGGAACCCTTCTTCCTCGAGCATGATGGCCGTCTCATTTGCTACTACTCGGATCAGCGCGACGAATCTCACGCCCAGAAGCTGGTGCATGTCATCACCGACGATCTCAAGGAGTGGTCTGACCTTGTCGATGACGAGGCTGACCCCGTCTACGGCCACCGTCCCGGTATGACAACCGTCGCTCGCATTGGCTCTACTGGCAACTACATCATGACATACGAAGTGTGCGCTGGCACCGAGCCTGGATGCCCGGCATACTACAAGATTGCACCCTCGCCTCTCGAGTTTGCGTCAGTCCGCGGGCAGCTCATCCGCGCCAACGGAACAGGCGAGCAGCCTGGCTCGGCCCCGTTCGTTCTCTGGGCCGAGACCAAGTGCGGTTCGGGTGTCATCCTGGTGAGCGGCGGTCAGGACGATGCCGTCTATGTCAACGATGCCGTCGCTCGGGCTGACGGCTGGAAGAGGATCGACGTGGGGCAGCAAAGTTCCCACTCAAGATGCATGGAGGTCATCAACGTCCAGGGACAGAAGAAGCTGCTACTGACCAGCGCCGGACACATGTCATCGGGGGCCGACAACTATGTATCTGTTGGGGTCGTGGGCATTCCGGCGTACTTCTGATTTTCCAAGTGAAGCGGGTTCAATACGAACTATAGAACATAACTCGCCCCGAAGAACATCCAATCGCAAGAAGTGAACCAACATCATCCACAGCCCATGCTTCTCCTGGTCTACACTCGGAGGGTAGCCAAAGCACCTGTTCGCCGTCTTTACATATCCAGTCTTGATCATTACTGATTCCAAGGCTGTGAGAGTGTTGTGGTGTATGGGAGACCTGTCGTAAATCGTGATCCGTAGCCCAGGGATGCAGCGTCAGAGTGCCGATGACTGTCGCGAGCTCAAGGTCTGTTGTTGAACTGAATGAGAGTTGCCATACCACCTCTGTAACAGCTATTGTCTGCACACATGCGCCTGTAGTCGGGTCCCAGACTTGACGGTCTTGTCGTAGGACCCTGACGCAAGCCGCTGCCCATCTACTGCGAATGCCACTGAGGTTACACAGTCGCTATGACCCTCGAGCGTCATTACACACGCGCCTGTAATCGGGTCCCAGACTTTGACGGTCTTATCGGAGGACGTTGACGCGAGCCGCTGCCTATCCGGTGCGAAGGCTACTGAGGTAACCAAGTCGCTGTGACCCTCGAGCGGTGCTATGCACACGGTCGTAGCCAGGTCCCAGACCTTGATAGTCTCATCGCCAGACCCTGACACGAGCCGCTGCGTACCGGGTGAGAAGGCTACGAAATTAACCCAGTCGCTGTGACCCTTGAGCGTTGCTATACATATACCCGTAGCCGGGTCCCAGACCTTGATAGTCCTATCGCGAGACCCTGATACGAGCCTCCGCCCATCCGGCGTGAAGGCTATCGAACAAGCCCAGTCACTGTGACCGCCGAGGGTTGCTATAGACGTACTCGTAGCCGGGTCCCAGACCTTAACATCATCAGTCACAGTGGGACGCTGACGCGAGCCGCCCATCCGGTGCGAAGGCTACCGATATGACTGGCCTGCTATGGCCCTCGAGTAATGCTACACAGGTACGCGTAGCCGGGTCCCAGATCTTGGTAGTCCCATCCTCAGATCCCGACGCAAGCCTCCCATCTGGTGCGAAGGCCACTGACCTGACGTATCCACTATGACCCTCGAGTGTTGCTGTACAGGCGCCTGTAGTCGGGTCCCAGATCTTAATGGCCTCGTCATCGGACGCTGACGCAAGCCGCCCATCTGGTGCGAAGGCTACTGACCTGACGCACCCACTATGACCCTCGAGTGTTGCTGTACAGGCGTCTGTAGTCGGGTCCCAGACCTTAACGGTCTCGTCATCGGACGCTGACGCAAGCCGCCCATCTGGTGAGAAGGCTACCGAGTTGACTGCTCGGCCATGTCCCTCGAGTGTGTGTACGCAAGGATCCCAGTCTGCTGGCATTTGCGACCGTGATTGAATCCAAGTGAACTCATCGCTCTCAAAGAGATTGCGTACAAGGCTCCGCCGGGGGCAGAAGAGCAATGCCGAAGCATAGAGTTGCAAGGGTGTACTCTCGATTCCTCTCCTATACTAATGAACGAATCGAAGGGCATCTTGAATAAGGCCTGACAACTGTTGCGAGGACGGTGTTTGTGTCTGTAAGAGCTTAGAATGCGGAGTAGTGTGTAAGGGTATTAGAATGGGACATACCAAAAGTACCTCAACTCTCTGTAGTGCTAAGATGGCCCCTGAAAGGTCGCTAGTAATGTATGCGGCTTCTAGCTAGTAGAGACATTTGCGCCGGAGGAAAGTCTGTATAGTGCTATCATCTTGGAGGTGTTGCTGCGTTAATTCGACCGTGATGTCTGCGTCCTGGAAATAATCAACCCAGTACGCGCACGAGTAACGTACAGGAGCTAAAGGGTCCGGGCTAGGCGGGCACACATTAAGGATAGAAGCTTCGGGCTTTTCGAGTTAGTAGATATCGCGGCGAAGCGTTTCTGATAGGGCCTTGACCGATTTTGAGAAGATAGTGCGGTGCTGGTGCTGTATACTAAATAGTAGGATCTGGTCGATAGTTTCTTCGCTAAGTAAAAAGTCCTTCGCTAATTAATATATAAAAGAAATAATACTTCCTTATGAGGTAAGGAAGGAGCCGTAGTAGCTAATAAGCTTTTCTAAGGTAAGGGGATTTTTAGTAAAGCGAGTAAGGGACTTAACTATAGATATAAGCTCCTGTAAGGAGATAGGACGATACATGACAGAGACAGCTACCAAAATGTCTCGGTATAGCTTCTTATATCTTAACTACTCGATTTACTCCTACATACGTTAATATAGTAGCTTAAGCCCCGATAGGGGTATTTATAGTATATCTGACGCCTCCCAGGACTGAACGTCCGGGGCTGCTAACTCTTAGAACGCGAGAGCTACCTAGAGAAATATATTATCTGCCTTATCGACGACGGTCTGTTCGACGGTGGCTCGAGTCTCGTCGTCGTATTCTTTGAGCCGTACTAGCTTACCCACTTAATTTCTGATGTAGGTATTAACTACTGGCGAGATGGACTTTTCGTTAAGCTCGAGGTGGAGTGTGATCTTTTGATCGGCGATGTTCAGTTGCTCCTGGACGTCTGACCAGTTACGACTAGATATAACCCACTTAATACGGGGAGACACGGACAGGGAAACGATCAGCTTAAGGAGCTTTGCTCGACCTTCGCCGCACTCGTCAAGGGCATCCACGACTAGGACGGTGCTGTTAAGGCTGGTGTCGCCCAGTATCGCGGTCAAAATCTTGGACATAGCCTCCCAGACGTTACTTCCCTCGAAAAGCTTCTGGCCGACGGGATCGTACTCATTACGGACATATAAGATAAGCCTCGGCTGCTGGCACACGAGGAAAAAGATCAGGCCACGCAGTACTACCGTTACATTATTCAGGTTTCGATTGGTTTCTTGGCAGAAAAAGTAAGCTTGCTGGCTGGCCGGATGCCGGTCCAGTTCGTCAAGGATGCCGCAGAGAAGCATCGTCTTGCCCTTGCCAGGATCGCCCCTGATCCAGAGCAGTCCATGATCGGGATTCGTTCGCCATTCCTTGAAGTCAGGGTTGTCGAGCACCCAAGTGTATAAGTCTCGGAGAAGGCCGCCTTTGTTGTCCTGGATAGGTGCCTTGTCGAGGCGAGGGTCTGTTTCGCAGAGGGCGTGAAGGCACTGCGAGTCCTTCTCGTCCTGATACATCTGCTCCTGTCGGTTAGTCTGGTCTTGGATTGCAGAGGTCATCAGCTCGAGCTTATCGCGCTGACCTTCTGCGATGTTGGCTAGGTCTTAGATGTGTTTGTGGACTCGCTGCGAGTTGTACTGCTTTGAGTCTTCCAACAAAGCAGCCTCGGCAGTTTTGATCCCGTCGAGCTGGCCCTTCCAGTCATCGAGCTTGATGCTGTTCCTGAGGAAGACGACGCCCTGGTTCTGATGGAAGAGGCAGACGCTCCTCATCTGATACAGAAGAAGTTCCTGGTATAGCTTGATGATGTGAACTTCGAGGCGACCTCGTAGTACGGCCAGATCAGATTTGGTATCAGTGTCGAGGAGCAGATCGACGAGGTTCCAGTACCAGTCCATCCTCGACACGACGCACGCGAGGCCCGTACGGTTGGTGTTGGTCTCGGTGAACGAGTTTGACAAGACCTGGAGGCACTTAGGCGGCGGCGAGGGTTTCATTGTACGGGGGTACTGACCTCAAGGGCGAAGCATACACCAACCCACGCAATGGCGGCTGCAGGAGCAGCTTGGACAGCGCTGCTGACCAGGCCCTTCACAGTCATGACCGTCTGAAGCCCGTCTCCGACCTTTTCGGTCAAGGCTGCAGCCTTCTCAGTTCGCTGTAAGCCGATCTCGACAAGCTGTTCCATCTGACGCTCTCGTTCTGCGTTTTTGCTCGAGGCGAGGGGGGCGTTCGCGTCATTCTGCAACTTGGAAAGGAGCCTTTCGTAGGCTTCCACGATCTTGGGTTCGTCTGCCTTGACTCCATCATATGCCTGGTTCCACAGTCGCCCTTGGAGTTTAGGGGCAGAGGTCTCGGGAGCTGAAGACTCGGGAACTGAAGGCTCGGCAGGAGACTCAACTTGAAGAGCGGCAGTAGGTGGGGGAAGTGCTGGCGAGGCGGCTTGGACAGGTGAGTCGGGCCGCGAGCTGCCCTTGAAACCTCCGGGCGAGGGACTGAGTAAATGTCCCCATGGCGTAGTCTTCTCTGACCAGTCTCTGACTACCTAGGTAGTCTAATAGCGATGACAACGCCGAGGAGGCGACGCCTACGGGAGTGTAGATGTTCGAAAAACGAGCTGGATCACTCGTGCGGGGTCGGGCTGCCAAGGCCTGCATGGCCTGCCTGCCTGCCTGACCTGCCTGCCTGCCTGACCTGCCTGCCTGCCTGCCTGCCTGACCTGCCTGCCTGCCTGACCTGCAGGTTACGAAACGAATAGCATGGCGAGATTCCAGGGTCTATGCGACCGAGGTGTTCGAGGTCTTGATTGGCCGTCAGACTCGGCTGCGCAGCGACGTCCAAGACGTGGACTGATCACGGTGCAGCCTCAGATTGGTGATGTGACAAGGGGTGAACTTGAACGGAGCGGCAGGCGCGTCCGAGTCGGGACCGAAACTGGGAGAAGAGGCCTGAAATGAAGTAGGCCCTGCGTTTTCGACCTGGCAGTGGAAAGGCAAATCGAGACTTTGAGCTTGTCGAACATCTGGCTTGAAGCAGCATCAGTCAGCTACCCGATGCTCAGGCCGAGACCTGCTTGGACCGTGGCGGGGGTTTAGAATGTGGAAAACCATCGCAGTGGTTGTTCAGGACAGGGGGTCTCCAAGGTTTCCATCCAGAGCCCCCTTTCAAGTCACCTCATGCGGCTATTGGTCGGTGTCTCGTGCCACTGAACCCTCACCATCGTGGGGAATTGAGGGGGTGCAACTTGAGGGTCTGCCAGGGGGCCAACTTCTCATGGTCCATTCATTCCCCTTTCACGTCACACATCGCACCTCTGTTGCTGCGGGCGAGGGTGAACTCGTGCCAGTTCTACTAAGTACCTACCAGCCTACCTACTTATACTTCGAGTTCCCTCCTTGCGCCACGGCCCATGATGGGTCCTTTTCTCCATCGCCAACAACACCTGTCACCTCTCCTCAGTCCGAATCCTGCCTGACCCGCGCCTCCCGCCCTCTCCACCTGCCGAGCCTGAGAATGCCGCCCCAGAAGGTCAGGCGTGCGCCTAAAGCATGTATCATGCCCGGCCCTTTCCACCATTTCATGCTGCTACCCCTAGAACTCCGTCAGCTAGTCTGGGAGTTGAGCATGGAGCCACGCCGTGTTCCCGTTGGAGATTTCTCTTACGGTCCCAACAACTACATGCCGGCGCCTCCGCCTTCTCCCCTTCCAGCAGTCCTACAGGCATGCGCCGAGTCTCGAACCTTTCTTATCAGACACTATGTCAAGGCTTTCGTCACGGAATCGCCCCCTCGCTATACCCGGATCAACTTCAACATTGATACTGTCTTCTTGAGGCAGCAAACACTACTCAAGTTTCCCGCCGATCTCCCATTCATCAAGCACCTGTCCGTCGAGGTCAACAACAACCAGCATTTTATCTGGAAAGTCAATCTCTCGAGTGTCAAGCTCCTAGAGAACCTTGAAGTCCGACCCTGCAACCCAGCCGACGACAATTGGTATCTTGATTGGAGCCCGGCAATGGAACGGAGCTACCACAGAGACGATCCGGTGCCTTACCGAACCACAATCATCAGCCCTATTCCTGGCCACGATGTTCGCGAACTCAACCCCGAGAACTATCTCAAACTAAACCGCGACCGTATACGGAGAATAGTTGTGAACATGCCCTCCTATTGGATGTACCCTCCCGATTGGAACTCGGTCCCGGGCCCCTGGGACTCGGACGACGAAGCAGAGATATGCAGACCTGGCTGGCGGCACTTACCAGAGTGTCGTTGCACACCTGCCAATCGCTGGGCGCCTATCTACTTTTAGATCAAGGCATTCTGTACATTACATGTAGCGCATAAAGATAAGGCGAGGCTTGCCTATCAAGTCCCCGGCCCCAGCTTGAGGCGCAAGGTTTCCCCTTAAGTCGAGTGTTGTGAGTACAGATTAATTTTCTTCAAGTGGTCTGACCGCTGAATTCACGAGGTCAGGCGGTCGGCCGAGATTCACGATGGTTGTCCGGGGCGGGTCACCGCGGGTGACAGGGATTATTTGGGCAGTTGGTTCTAACCGAGCAATTGCAATCTTACCTTGCAGAGGCTCCCATCCCCCGTCCCGGCGAAGAGTCATTTTCTTGCTCCCTTTCCTACCATTCTCACGTTCCTTGTTTTCCTTCATTTGCATATTTCTGTCAAGCCCGAATCAGGCGCGTCATTAGACGGACTGACTGACGGGGAGGAAGATCATCATCATCAGCCTCACAAGGCGCGCACTGACGATGAGGATCCACATCCACACGATCCTCGGGGCCTTGCCTGTCTGGACCCTGGGTGTGGAAGCCGCAGGGGGCTTTATCTCACTGCCCATGACCAGACACACCGTTGTCGGCACTTCTGGCGAAGACATTGTCAAGCGCCAGACAGACACCTCTCTATCCGTCGCTTTCCACCACAATGCTTACTTGATTGACGGTACGCTTCATTGCTTCTTCCTTCATAACAACTTCCCCCTACTGACACTCTACTCAGTCGACGTTGGTACCCCGAAACAGCGAATGCAGCTCGCCGTTGATGTCACCGGGTCTGGTCTCTCGGTCATGGGGACGTGCAAACAGCACGACTACTCCTTCAGCGATGACAGCGAGTGCAAGAAGATGGGAGCATACAATGCGTCTGCCTCTACTACAGGCATGTTCGTTGCCGAAGACGGTTTCGACTATGATGAAATGGAAACCCTTACCTACGAATTCATGAGATTCAACTTCTATGCGGACGATGTGACCATCCCGGGGCAAGGTGAGTCGAGTCGAGTCAAGTCTCAAGCCCTGCGACGTGCTCGCTGACACAGCGCAGGCACGCTCAAAAACAAGACGTTCATCGCGTACAACTCTTCCTTGGCCTACCGGCACGGCACTATGGGGCTGGGTTTTAGCCATAACACCACCGATCCTACTTTACTTGGCAATCTCGCCGAGGAGGGGCTCATTGGAGCCAGAGCTTTCGGCATCACCGTTGACGGTGGTGTTGACTCGGGCTCGCTGGTCCTCGGCGGCGTGGATACGAAAAAGTTCTCTGGCGCGCTCACCAAGGTTCCCGTCGTCGATCCGCCCAAAGGGGCCGAGTACTGGGAACTGGCCAGGTACTGGGTGAACGTCGACGGGGTCACGGCGGACAACGGCACCCGCACGAGCTTCAACGACGGCTTCACTGCGGAGGTCCAAATTTCAGAGACCTTCACCAAAATCCCCGGTGACATCTTCATGGCTGTGGCAGAGGCGTTTGGCGAAGGCGAATGGTCAGAAACCCATGGGGACATTGTCCCATGCAGCAGGAGAGACAACGTCAATGGCTCGCTCGAGGTGCAACTCTCGGGCTTGACGGCGTCGATCCCTTACGCCGATCTGCTTATTCCGTACGAGGGTCCTGACGCGAAGGAGGGCGACTGCTACATCAGCGTGTCATACGGGGACCTCACGAGAAAATATCCGATGTGGCAACTGGGCACTCCGTTCCTGAAGTCGGTCTATGCCGTCTTTGACCAGGACAACAAGGCCGTCTGGATGGCTCAGCATGTCGACTGCGGAAGCGAGCCGGTGGCCTTCTCTAAGGGTGAGGAGATCAGGGGGCAGTGCGAGGGGGGCGGCTCGTCAAGAGAGTCTGGGTCTTCTGAAGGTGGAGGAGGAACCCCGGATAATAGTAATGACGAGAGTGGCGGGCGTCGACTAGAGGCGGGCATGGTCCTGATGTTGGGCGCTGTACTTGCACTTTTAATTGTTTAGACACAGGCTATGAGCAGTAGATGCCTTCAAATTTACCCCCCTTTTCTTAGTGACCATTTTTCTGGGGCTGTTGTTCCTAGTGCAGGCAGCACCTCGATGTTGCCTGACGATGATCCACCACGAACCTTTATCGATAAGTATTTGGCTGTTGGTACTTCGGTTTGCGCCCATGCATACTCGCCTTTCCCATCTTTCATCTCCCATCTTCTCTTCACTCTCCTTCATATTTTACAGAAAACGCCATGGCAGGATCCCGGTCGCCCTCGCCAGCGCCCTCAGCGTCGAGGTCAGACTCGGGGTCGGAGTCGTCGCACAGGTGCCCCAACTGCTGCCCCGAGATGCGCGAAGACGACGTTCAACCTGAAGTTGTCCCATGGACGGTTCACCTGCTGGACATGCCCCCTGCGCTCCAGTTGCAGATTTACTTCCACCTACCCAACCTTGCCAGCACCGTCTCTCTCCTGCTGGCTTGCCGCCAGCTCAACGACGTGTACCAGTCGAACAAGGACAGGATCATGCTGCATCTCCGCAACCAGTTGACCGAGCCGATCCGGGAGTACTATGAGGTACTGCAGCGTCTCAAGTTTGCCGACAACAGCATCAAGTACCCGCCTCCTGGCGGCTGGCCCAACATTACCCCGGAGGTATTTGCGCCCTACAACAAGACGGACTTTGCCATCAGCGTACTGCGACACCTTCCGTACATCAAGGACGATCATGAGTCGTCTTGGAACACTCTCGGGTACAAGAGCTTAGGGATTGACTACTCCTTTTACGAAAACTCGACAGCAGTCGAGGGCCCTGCGAGTTCCTTCTGGCACGAGGAGTACTTGGAGGAGGATCGTCTGAAGGACCTGGTGTATGGGCCACACATCAGCGGCATCAGACACATCGTCACGCTCTCCATGGGGCACGAGAGCGGGGGCATCACTCTCGTGCTCGACGCATTCGCCGGACTCATATTCGAAGAGGAAGTCCGGGGCGACCCCAAGTCCCAGCTGTCGCCGAGAGAGTTCTGCGATATGAGCAGGGACCGACTCGAGAGGATGGACATGGTATTCTGCAACGACGAGGTGAACTTTGAGCTGAACAACTGGAACGCCAAAGAATATCGGGGCGACGATGGAAAGTCATATACCCTGAAAAATTACGACCATGCACAGTCCGAGGTCGATGGCGAACCGATGCCTGATGATTATGACGATGAACTTGACTGGCACTGGATCGCATATCTCTACCACAAATTTGGCTGGCCGGGCAAGGATTACCGCAAGGAAGAGTGCAAGCAGGCCGTTTTCGACTTTCAGAACAGGTGGCAGGACGCCGCAGACGCGGTCTATGACGCGGAAAATGCGTAGCAAGCATTTGAAGGGACCTATAACACCAGTGATATGTTTTAAACAGAAAGCAAGTATCGTTGAAGACATCGCAGCTGGTGAGGATGATGCACAAACTGAATGCATGCCTAGAACGTCACAATAATCCTCCGGGCGACGAGTGATGGATACGACCGTATGGGGACGGATGCCTTTTATATTGCACGTTCCATCGATCTCCTGGTAGAGGGACTCGTCAAAGGGCTGGAAACCCACAAGATGACGGTTCTGTTAGACAGTGCCCTAAAAAGCCGGCGGTCGTGTTGTTGCGTGTTAAGGCGCCGAGTCCGAGTGGCGGTTTTGTGTCACGAAGAAGCGGACGGTTGGGAGATGCGCGTTCGGGGGCCTTGTGCCTTAGGACATCTTAGGGCGTGCTGAGGGAACTGCGTCTCTCTGAGAGACTCTGTGGGCGTTACTTAGACTGTCCGAGACGACGCATTTCATCGGTCGCTGAATTGTTGATGATGATGACGAAGTTCAGGATGCCAGAAATAGCTGGACGAGGTACCAAAGTGAAGCTGAGCTGAAGAACGCCTTGTGGGGCCCCGATAAGAGCTTCCGCCAGTGGATAAGCTGGAGTGAGACGCTTCCCGACTGGCTGAAGCGGTGAGCAGGGGCTCGTCACCCCGCGCAACGGCGCAAACCCTGGACAACTGGATGACACCGCCAGACAGACGGACGTGACTGACGCTGGCTCCTCCTGCCAGGATTGTCCAAGACAGACAGACAGGCAGACGGGACACCGCCCAGCTTTTCCAACGCACCCCTTCCCCATCCACCTCGTCTTGCCCTTCTCGTCATGATGCAACGTCGTTGAAAACCTTCCACGACCAAGACCGACGGTCGCCGCACAACACATCGCGGTGTTCCTATAGCTTCACGGCACAGCTGTGCCACCTCCATTCCACCTCCAACGCCTCCAAACACAGATATCGCCACTTCTCAGACACACCACCACCGCCCACAAACAAAACGGCGGGCCGCCGAAACATCACCACCAGCCCGTCCCGCATTCCTCTGCCCAACCATCTACGCCCACCCGACTGAAGGCCTCTTCCCGTTGTCGCCGCCGTCATGGCGCCGGCAGACCAATACTCGGCCCCGGGTGCCGCCCGCTACGACTCGGACACGATGCACGTTGGCGACGGCACCTGGGATTTCGAGAAGAATACCTTCTTACTGCCCAACCTGGCCGGCCTAAACTTTGACACGATGCGGTATAACGGTAAGCACTTCTGGGAACCCATCATTCTTGCAAATAGAAAAGCCTGACTGACCTCCTTTTCCACCAGGCATGGGAAACCGTTTTTCGACCGTTACCGAGTACCACAATCTCATCCGTGCCCATGCTGTTATTGGCGCCATCGTCTTTCTCGGCCTCGTCCCCGCGGCAGTCTTTCTCGCCCGTTTCTATACCCGCGCCCCTGGCTACGCCCGCCATTACCACGGCATCCTCAATGGCTTCGTCGTCTTGCTCCTCACCCCCGTATTCATCCTTGGCTGGTTCGCCGTCGGTCCCAACCGCAGCTGGACCAACCCCCACCACGTCATTGGCCTCGCCGTCTACATCATGTTCTTGCTGCAGCTCATCGGCGGCCGCATTGTCCGCAATATTTCCGCCATTCGCCCCTCGTTGCGCCTTACCATCCACCAGTGGAGTGGCCGCCTCATCGCCCTTCTCGGTATCATTCAGGTCCCCCTGGGTCTGACCCTCTACGGCTCGCCCAAGTTTACATTTATTCTCTTTGCCGTCTGGATGGCTATTCTATTGCTGGCCTACTTCATCCTCGACTTCAGGGCCAAGCGTTTCCGCGACGACCGTGGTGATGGCGTCTACGCAAGGGGCGCCCGCTCCGAAGGTCCTCTCACGGAATCCGAGTTCCGCACTGAACACACGGAGATCAGAGACGAAAAGTCCGGCGGCAAGCGCTGGATCGCCCCCCTCCTCGCCGCCGGTGGCCTCTTCGCGTTCATGAACCGCCGCAAGGGCAACAAGGACCGCAGCCGCTCCGCCTCCCCCAGTCGCCGCGGTCCCGAAGTCCTTCCGTCACAGCGAGGCTCGTCAAGCTACATCGAAGAGACAAAGTACACCGACATCGACTCCCGCCGCGGAGACAACGCACCGAAAAGGGGCGGCGGCGGCTTCATGAAGGGTCTCTTCGCAGGGAAACTCCTATCTGGTGTTATGAACCGCCAGAAGGAGCCCGTATACGCCGACGGCTACTCCGCCGTGTCGACCGAGACCCCGCCCCGAGGGGGCAAGTACGGTCGCCGACCAGGCGCTGTCAGCGAGTACAGCGACTACACGGTAGACGCGCGCCGCAACGCCGGCACAGAGTCTCTGCTACCGCCGCCGGGAGGTCCCGTCATGGCTGCCCACGCCATCAGCGCTGCCGACGAACGATACACGCGTCCTCGGACGCCAACCCGCGTTACCCACGTCAGGACGCAGTCCGGCTACGGCATGGAGCCATCAGACTACTCATCCTACGTCAGCCCGTCTAGAAGACCGAGGGACCAGCAGGGTGGTGGTGGTGGTGGCCGTGTCGCGGCCGCTGGTGGCGGCATTCTGGCAACGCTGGGTATGGGCTGGCTGGCCAAGAAGTTTGCTGACCGCAAGGCACGCCGCGAGGAGGAGAGGAGGTTCCGAGAGGAAGATGACCTGCGCTCCGGCGTCATGAGCTCGAGGTACACCGGTGACGGCTACTCTTCGCCTTCACGGGTTGGCACCAGGAAACCATCCGGTCGTCGACCACCTGCGGCATCCACTATTGGCACTTCTGTCACAGGCTACACGGAAGACTCGTCGTCCCGGCTCGAAGATCGCCCCGGTACCACACGATTCGGCGGCCCCCCGATGCCACCGCTGCAAGCAGGAAAGACACCGCCGCAGCACGTCGACATGCCGCCCATGCCACCTGACCCGCACGGTGTCCTTCATACGCGCGACTACTCGAGCGACGCATACTCATCCCCTAGCCGACGCCCAGAGCGCCGCGGATCCTCACGAAGGAGGCGCGCGGGCGAGCGGGCAGCAGCGGCGGCCGCAGCTTCAGCAGCCAGCACCGCTGCTGAGGCAGAGAGTTACCGCAGGTCCGAGGCCAGCCGGCGTGGAGAGCCGGTGGCCGTCAAGGTGCGCGTACACGATGACAAGGACAGGAACGTGACGTTGCGGCGGCTCACGGAGGAAGAGGCAGCGGCCTCACGGCGCGACCAGGCGAGGCGACGCAACGACTCCCTGGGCAGCATGTCGGGTACTGAGTCGAGTAGGCGGTACCGTCGGGACTCAAGCCAGCGACGAGCGGAGCAGGCGGCCGAGAGTGCCGTGTCGAGTGTGCCCCCGCCTCCGCCAGGACCGCCGCTGGGACCGCCGATGGGACCACCACCGGGACCACCACTTGGAGCCGGCCTTCCGCCGTCTGCCGGCCTGCCTCCAGGAAGCGACTTGCCACCGCTATCACCGCCGCAACCTGCGTTTGCAGGTGGACGCAAGCCCAAGGACTCGGCGTACTACTCGGGCCAGCCAGTGCCGCCGGCCACACCCGTTGGGCAGCCGCCGCTCGATGCCTCTAGCATTGGCAGCCCCGAGAGTCACGGGACATGGAGCGGGATGAGTCCATCGCCGAGCGGGCCGACAAACCCGGCAGCCGGGTCGGTGGCGGCATCAGCGGCGGCGGACAACAGACGTCGCAGGAGACTGGAGCGTCGCAGGAGCACGAGCCGGCGGCCCACGGGGGCCGACATGTTTGAGTAGGGGAACATGTCATGCCTGCCTGTCATGAGGGGGCCATATGAGGGCCGAGATCTGCATCAAGGGAAAAAGGCGTTTGGGAGGTCGTGTTATTGTAACGGTGTCCTCCTCGGGGGACGGGCCGTGGTGATTGATGTACGAAGCATGTCTGCGATCCATGGTGCGCTTTTTCTAGAGAACATGAGTCTGAATACTAGAGATGCCCGACATTGGCGATAAGCTGATTGTGATTCTGACAGCTGATGATAAGCTGCTTTGTGATGTTTGAGGATGTGGAAGGAGGTGAAGTTGGGAAGGAGCGACCGGGACCTGTCACGTGGGCCGGTGCCTCCCTCCTCTGGCCCTCCTCCACGCTGACTGACGATGGCATCCTCCCTACCTACTTTCTTGGTCTCCCGTCCTGCACGATGCACGCCTCCCGCCTTCAGTGCAACAAGAATAGTCCCCTCGCATGTACGACATCGGCGTTGCTCACCGCCAGCCACACAGCACACACCACGACGACGCTGCAGTGCGCACCACCAACACGGGAGCAGGGCCATCGGATCGCCGCCCGTGAACAAGTAAGCAACCCCACGTCTTCTTCACCATCGGCTTCTCGTTCTCAACACCCAATCCCCCTCCACCCTCCACGACATTGCAGTGCAGCACTTTCCCAAAAACATGTGATTATTACTAACAAGGCCGCGCCGGAGCCAAACCCAACGGCAAGCCACTTGAGATCTCATCGTACTCGGGCCTACGGCAGCCATCCCATGTTCACCCCACCGCCAGAAACGGCGCGCGCCAACTGCCGCCTGGCCAGAGGGGAGGGGGGGCGTCGGCTCGGTTGTCGTGCAATCAATCAATGATGCAAGCAAAGGGGGGGGAAGAGAGAGGGGCGCCAAACACCAGCAGCAGCGGCAGCAACATGGATGGATGCGTGCGGCCAATCTCGTGGCGTACCTCCTTCGTCCACGGCCTCATCCTCCGAGCCTCCGGTGCCCTGTCTGCATCCGGCTCCCGATGGACGGCTGTCTCATGTTCTGCATGTCCTGCAGTAGCCGACAAGCCAGCATCCAAGTACGAGCACACACACACAGGACATGTTTTTTCTCCTTTCTTGGCGGAGGGGCAAGCCCGCCTTTTTGTTAGGGCAGGCGGGGGCGTCGGTTCGAGCATCGCATCTCAAATCTCAGGCAGCCCACCACACCCCCCCTGTTCCCCGGGGAGCTCGGCTCGTCCGTTGGGCCCAGGCCTGGTCTGACACTGGCGTCCTGGCGTCGCGCTTGTCGCCGCCCCTCTGCGCCTGGCGTGGTGGTCGCCGGGCTCCGGCAGAGTGCTGCCAGACGGAATCGGGGGGAAAAGAGACACAACGAACAGGTGGCGATATGCCAACCACCCACCCCTCCTCGTCGCTCTCCCGCGTGGTGGCCCAGACCTCTTCTTTGCCCTCCCAAACATCTGGCATCGCGCCCCGAGCGTCGACCAAGACCCCGTCTCACCCGTAGGGCTGGGAAGCGACCAAGCCAAAGGCGAACCCAGCGATTCCAGACAAAGTCCACACCGGCCTCGCCTCCGACTCCGACGACCTCCACTGGACGGCCAAGAGAGGAGCATCCCCTCCCTGTACACACTGCAGGACATTCCATCATCACCCGCAGCGCAGAACACACAAGGCGCACTCACAGCACACCCCCTCAAAGGCCCTCTCTCCCTCTGGCAGGTTGTGGATTGCCAATCGTCCGCCGCTGTCGGAGAAACTACCCGTCTTTAGATCAAGCCCCGGCGTCACCCAAGCCCACGACCAGCCGGCAGTTGGGCACGCCGCCGCGTGTAATAAACAGCAAGCAAGCGCAACTCTGAACCCACGGCGCTGCAGGCTCAACACGGCAGGAGAACATCTAGCCGAGCTCTCAAGTCTTTCGGATCCTCTCCTCGGCCTGCCCGCCCCACGACACGACACTCACTAAGAGCAATCACATTCGTACAGGCACAGCACCACTCACCAACAAGCCTCGGCGGCTCCCGCTGCACCTGCATCCTTCCTCATCGCCCTCGCCGTCGCTCACTCACTCGCTCGGCTCGGCCCCTCCGGACATACACATCGCAGCCCCGGCTTGTCCAACCTCGCCGTCGCGAAACCCCCCTGCCTCGCCCAGTGGGTTGGATCGACCTCGTCCCCCCTCTCCTCTGCCGTGTGCCCAGTCCGCCTTGCCATCACCCTGCCACGCGAGCCCAGAGAGGGGCGCCCCGGCATACAGGCCCTTGCACATCACAGATCTCAATTTGCAGGGGGGGGGGTTATACTTGGGGACCACCTCCCGTCTTGTCTGCCCCTGCTCCTCCTGCTCTGCTCTGTTCTGTTTTGGCCACAACTCTGCCATTACATCGTCGACCGCTCGCTCATCCACATTCCCGCCTTCAAGACAGCGTCTCTCCTCTTTCCAACACGCACACCCCCCATTGACAGAGGCCCGGTCTGTCAACCCGCTGCCGCCTCCGCTTACTCTTCAACGTCGCCGACCTGCCGGATCCCTGCACCCTCGATCAATCGCTCCTCCGGGGACCACAGGGGCCCCTCTACCTGGACAGTGATCCCCGACATCACCGCCGCATCGCCCGTCGCCGCCAATGGAACCCATCATGATGATCGCCGAGGTTCCACCTCTCGCCGACGACTCGGCGACTCCCCCGTCTCTGGTGCCCGACTTGTCGCCGTCCGACTCGCGCAACTCGCCCACAAACACCGTCTCGTCGGCGAACAGTGATCCCCGACAACAGGCTCAGCCGCCCGCCGTCCCGGCAGCCTGCCTAGGATGCGTACGTCGACGGACTTCCCCTGACCATACCCTGCCTGCCCGCCATAATGCCCCTCCTCCACATCTCCCCCCGAATCGCCGTCCCCAGCCTTGGCGTGCACCTTTACTAACTCCCCGTGCTTGTAGCGCAGCAAGCATCTCAAGTGCGATGGTCAGAACCCCTGCAGCCGCTGTACGGCATCCGACGTCGAGTGCGTCTATGTCGCCTCGAGGCGCGGATACAAGGGACCCCGCCGCGGCACCGCCGCCAATCCTAACAAGAGAGCCCGCTCGAGCTCGCCCACGTCGCTGGGTAGCAGCGGCGCCGGTGACAGCTGTCCCATGCTTCTCGGCGCCGGCGTGCCTGCCCACCATATGCCCGTGTCCATGGCCGGCTTCCAGACCGGCCACGTGCTGCCCGCCACGCCGAGCGCCATCTTCCCGCCCACGCCCCAGCAGCAGGTCGTCTACGGCAGTGGCGGGCCCGGCGCCGGCGTCCAGGTCTACCGGCCCTACGGCAACACCCACGGCTATCAGTCGGACCAGCTCATCGTCAACCAGCAGGGCCTGATCCCCACCCAGGTGCCGACCCAGACACCTGCAGAGAAGAGCCTCGACTCCTTCTACCGCAACTTCCACGCCGGTCATCCTTTTGTGCTGCCCCGCGAGTGGTTCTTCCGCGTCCTGGCCGACACCAACGTGGAGCCACTGCTGGCAGCCATGCGGTGGGTGGGCTCGCTCTTTGTGGACGTGGGGCCTGCGCGCGCTACGTTCCTCGACGAGGCCTTGCGCCTGGTTTCGGACCCAAACACCAAGCAGGACGGCTTCCTCGTTCAGGCGCTCATCCTGCTCATTGTGGGCACCGACGGCGGCTGCCAGCAGGAAAAGGCGCGGCAGCTCCTCGCTGAGGCTGAGAGGATCGCCCTGGATATCGGCCTGAACCGTCGCGACTTTGCCGCCATGCATGGCCGTGGCATCCCCATCCTGGAGGAGGCATGGCGCCGCACCTGGTGGGATCTGTACATCGTCGACGGCATGGTCGCCGGCGTCCACCGCGCCACAAACTTCCTGCTCTTTGATGTGCCTGCCGACGTGGGCCTCCCGTGCGAGGAGCACCAGTTCCTGTCGGGCAACATACCCGCCCCCATGTTCCTCGAAGACCTGGAGGACCGTGAATTCTCAGGCGAGCAACGCGAGTTCTCGTCGTTTTCGTACAGGATCGCCGCCGGCCGGAACCTGGGCAAATTCATGCGCGTGCCGCCCATCTACGGGCCCGAAGACGAGAACTTGGCCCGCATCGAGGCCCTGTTGACCAACTGGCGTCTGCACCTGCCGCCAGATAAGAAGGACGCGCTCAGCCAGAAGCTGCAGCCTGATGAGATGATTTTCCAGGCCAGCATGATGACCCATGCGTGAGTCCTCCCTCGCTGTCCCGTTGATGTCCTCAGTCATGTTAACATCCCCACCTCCAGCACTTCCATCATGCTCCACCAGCCGCACTCACAGCTCGACTCGTCGCCGGCGCGGTCCGTGACGTCGTGCGCGCCGCACCGGCCGGTCCCCAGCGGCGACTACTTCAACGCCCACACACAGCACACAGTGACCTCGGCAGCCGAGATCAGCAAGATGGTGACGCACCGCGTGCCGCTGACCTCGCACACGCACTTCTTCACCTGCGTGCTGACGCTCTCGTCCATCGTGCACCTGAGCAAGTGGGCGCTGTACTATATCGCCCACGACGACGACGAGCTGCGGCAGCAGCTGCGGCTTAACATTGGCGCCCTCGCCGAGCTATCAGCCGTGTGGCGCGCCGCTGGCACCGCAAGCGGCCAGGTGCGTGGCGTCGCGCAGGAGATTTACCGTGCCAAGAAGGCGTCGCAGATTAGCCCGGCGTACTGGGCTGGGTACACGGCTGAAGAAGTCATGACGAGCATCGCTGCGGATGAGAATATTATGCACGAGATTGAGGTTAGCTTGCAGGAGGAGCTGCCGATGCCGAGTCTGATGCCGTAGAAGGGGGGTTTTGGAGGGGTGCGGTGTGCTTGGATATACCATTGCTATGCGGTAATATGAATGATTTGGGAATGCAGAATGTGTTCATAAGGGATGCGAGTAAGCAAAACCTTATACCAAATATTCTGCGTCGTTTGAGCCAAATATCGATGCTCTAGACACCCACAAAAAGGGGCTCTCGCCTCGCAATCACACACAACAGCAGGGTTCATCTCCCGGTCAACAAAATACTGCCCGTCCCCAACCAGCCGCCTTATCCAACCGTACTGACTGACAGCGCATGAACAGGAGAAGAATTGGGTTAGGAAAAGGAAGCAAAAAGAAATCGTCAGGATCCTGCGAACAGGAAACGTCAGGGATTGAGCCCGACGTGGGGGTCGAACCCACAACCTTGAGATGTGATCTCTGCTAAGAGTCTCACGCTCTACCGATTGAGCTAGCCGGGCGGCCGGCTGATGAGATCCAAACGTGATTGGCAGGTCTATGATGGCTTTGGATCAGTGGGATCCAGAGTGAAAATACTGGCTTGCTCTCTACAAACTCTCAACTTCTCTGAGGACGGCGTAAAACAAGATCATACAAGTCTCGCTACCAAAATTCCCTGCAGACTCAAGACACAATTCGTCCATTACCTGCAAACAGAGACAAGACGGTGAAGCACACTTTTTCGCCTCCCGCCAAAAATATGGTCTGGCCTATGCCCCCAAACGCCTGCTATTTCCCACAACATTGACTTCTTCCTCTCGCCCTCGCCTAGGCAAGTCACGTAAAGTACCCCCGCGGCCCGCTGTGCGTCGGCTCCGGCATCAAGCTGTTTTCGTGCTGTATTTTCCGTTAGCTCATTGTCATCACACAAACCCTCAGTCAGTACATACCTCGAGGAACCCTGTCGCAGCGATGAGCACCATGAAGCCCTCGGCCAGCTCATCCACCCATCGCTCCAGTCCGCCGTTGGGCGAGTCGACTGCGCCAATGCCCGCGCTGCGCTTCAGCGTATGTGTCACCAGCATGCGATGTTCAGTCAGGAACCGCTGGCCCTGGGACACGTAGCTCGCGCCCCGCGACACGACCGCCGCGCCCACCACGCGCGTCACCTTTGCCAGCAGCTCGTAGTGGCGCTCCAAAGCCTGCGGCCGCGTCGCATCCGCCCGCAGCTCTGGATCCGCCGCAAAGAGCCCCGACAGCTCGACGGCGCGCAAAAGTCCCGCGTGCAGGACGTACTTTGCGCCCGCCCGCGTCTGCGCAAGTTGCAGCAGCAGCGCCAGCTTGGCCGACAGATATGTGTCGTCGGCATCGCCGGCGGCCGTCCACTCTTCAAGGACGGTGCGCAGCGAGTCGACAACAAGACCGATAAAGTTAAGCTTGTTGAGCACCTCAACGACATGAGAGTCAGCTTCCTCGCGGCTGAACGTTAGCAGTGCGTTGATCAGCACCACGGCCGCCGTGCGTGCTCCCGAGTCGCCGCCGTACGCGTCGTCGCAAACGACGTTGATGAAGCGATCGCCGTACACAACCACAGACCGCAGCGCCTTGGGTCGCTCTGACACAAGTAGCCCGTCGTCGACGGTGCCCATGAGATAACGGTAGCAGATGCCGTAGTAGATGGCGCGAAGGTCCGAGGTGCCGGCGCCCTTGCTGACGGCCTCAAGCGCGATCTGGAAGAGCTGGTACAGCTTGTCGCTGACGAGGCTGCCGATGCGCTGGCCGTCGCGATCCAGCGCTGCAGGTTCCGATGTTGTCAGGTCCAGCTTGAAGAGGAGCACTCTGCCGAGCTTTGCGACCTCAGCTGCCTCAGCAGGCTTGTCGCACGAGTAGAGCTCGAGCCCCGGAAGGATCGCCTGCAGCGTCTGCAGGAGGAAAGATGTCTGCGCCGTGCCCTTGAAGTCGTTGGATTCGACCATGACGAGAAGCAGGCTGGTCCACGCCCGGAGTACGCGGAGGCTCTGCGACGCGATCTGCAGCTGCCGGTTGGACGACACGAGGTGGTCGACAATGGCCTCCTCCTCCCGCTCGATAGCCTCGAATGCCTGCTGAGACACAACGGCGCCGCTGCCGGCGCCACTATTGCGCGTGAGGAGCAATACCTCCCGAACTCGCTGAACATTAGATACGACGTTGCCATCAGCATCGTGCTCAAGGCAGGGTCGCAAGTCGAGACCCTCGTGGAACTGCAGCTCTGGCTGCGGGCTGTCCCACAGACCGTCGGGCAGGAGGAAGTCGTACAGGTCGAAGACAGTGGGGATAGTGATGGGCTCGTTATCGTCGCCAGTGATACGACCGTTGAGTGCCTCGAAGATGCGGCGCTTGACCGAGGGCAGGCGGCCCTGCGAGATGCTGCAGAGCTCCATGGCGATGTATGACAGCGTCATGCTCCGCAGAGCCAGGAAGTCGATGAGCGTCGATGCGCCCTCGGTCCGAGTGAATTGTGGCTGGTTGATGTCCTGGCCTTCCCACGGCAGAGCCGGCTGGATAACCACGTCACGTAGCAGCAGGTGGAAGAGCACATCGTTCTCCCGCAGCTCGTCGATAACAAAGGGTGCTGACAGAGGCGACTCCCACAGCACGCGCATGATGCGCATGCACTTGAACTTGAGAGCGATGAGCCACTGCCGCATGCCCTGAGCGTCGCCGCATGGCGTCTCGAGCAAAAGCCGCAGCACGCCGTGGAACAGCGACGTCCTCGACGCAAAGGCGCCCGTAGGACTGATGGACAGGTTCTCGACGCCGCACTGGAAGCCCAAAAGGAGGTGTGCAATGGTGGGCTGGTTAGGCATGGCGTCCAGGCAGGTGTAGAGGAAGTCGAGGACATATGACTTGATGAGATAGTTTGGCGAGTCTGCTTCGCGGCCGAAATCAAATGGCGACGTGACATCGGCGGCCAGCGACCGTGCGATGGACTCGTCATCGCCGTTGGCCTCCATGGCGATGATAGCCCTGTTGCGCTGGGTCTGGCGGCCGGATGTGACGGTCCAGGCGGCGGTGATCTTTGGGGCGCTCGACATGCGCTCGAGAAGCTTGAGGCAGGCCAGGGTGAGGTCTGGGTGCCCAATACTGCAGTAGTTGCCGAGATCCACGACGAGGTTCAGGTGGCCGGCCAGGCCGTCCTCGAACGAGGCATAGGCCGCATTTGCAACGGAGCTGCGGGCACGGCCCGACTGCAGCTTGATGACGGGCCTAACGACATCGAGGTATGTTGTCTGGAGGTCGAGAACCTTCGAAATAAGTTCGACAGCGCGCAGGATGCCCTGCAGGACGGGCGAGTCAGGTGCGGCGTTGCCGACCTCGAGGGGATCCTGGTGGATAACCTTGAAGAGTGCGGCGATGGTGTTATCGTTGAACATCCACTCCATGACCCGCGCAAAGGGGTGCAGGCGCACGTAGGTGGCGAGGTCGGTGGCGCCAATGGCCGCGTCGAGCTGGATCGACGTGTCGTTGGCGAGGATAATGAGGTCCTCGTTGAAGGTCTCGAGACAGATGCCGGCGAATTCGAGGCAGCTGAGACGCAGCACGCGCGCCTGGTGCAGGTCGTGGGCGTCGTTGATGCGGGAAGAAGAGAGGGTGCCAAGCACGAGGTCGACATACAGCTCGATACCGGGCATCCTGAAGGCGGAGCCGAGCGATTCGGGGAATGGTAGGTTGTCGTTGAGAGGGCTCGCGTCAACGCTCGGCGTGACGAGGGCGGTCAGGAAACGCACAAATGCAATGCCTTCCTCAGGGCTGACGCAGAGCTCTTCGCCAATCTTCTGTGACACATCCTCTGGCGGGTTCAGCGACGGACGCGGGTGGCCGGCTGGGGGGATGACATAGCCGCCACTCATCCAGTTCTCCAAGCACAACCACATGTTGTTGCAGTCCNGGCGGGTTCAGCGACGGACGCGGGTGGCCGGCTGGGGTGATGACATAGCCGCCACTCATCCAGTTCTCCAAGCACAACCACATGTTGTTGCAGTCCTCCCGCGATTTGCGCGATAGCAGAGCGGCCAGGGTTGTGAAGACGCTGGCGCGGATTCGCGGCAGAATGGGGCTGCTGGCAAGCTGATAACACAGGTCGACGATGGTATACGTAGGCTCCCTGATAAGGAACTGCTTCGCCGTCTCACTCTCGGTGGTAAGCCGCGTGATGAGGCCCAGGTACGCCTGAAGCATCATCTCCGACTCGGGCTCGGCCTCGACTTGCTCGGGATTGGGCCGGCCGCCGGGGCGATACAGGTTTGACTGGCCTGGGACAGGAACGTCTCTTGTCTTGTTGGCAAAGAAGGTGAGCTCCCGGAAGATCTGCTGCCACGTGAGCGACTGCGACCTCCGCATCTTGCCAGAGGCATGGTGTCCCTCGTCGAGCAGGAAGTCGTGGGCGGCTGTGGCGCACGTCTGGTTGCCGGACACAGCCTGCAGCATGTCGCAGAAGGCGGTGACCAAGGGTGTTGAGGCGCGGCGCGATGCCCAGTGCATGAAGCCAGCCAGGTTGCTGTCGGGGTCGGACCAGAAGTTCGTAGCGGCCGAGGGGCGGCCTTCGTAGGCCATGGCGATGATGACAAGGAAGCGCTCGAGATCGGCATGCTGCTCGCGGCCCAGCTGCCTCTGCTCGTCTTCGCTGGTACGCAGCCTCCGCAGGACATCGGGGAGGTTCGAGATGAAGGCATCGACGAAGACCTCGAGCTGCGTGGTGAGGCACGTCTTGAAAAAGTCGGAAAAGGGGACGGGCTCGGGGACCATGGCGGGCGTCTTGCGGCCCAGCCACTTGATGATGGCGATGCGTGAGGGGTCCTGACGCTCTGAAGCATTGATGTCGGCGAGGATGGACAGGACAAAGTCGAAGCCGCCGTCCTTAAGGGCGTCAAAGAATTGCTTGGATCGCTGCTCGTCCTCCGAGTCGACGTCAACGCCCGGGAGGTTGCCGACGTAGGCGTCGTCCAAGTACCAACCACTGTACTCGGACAGCCACCATGCCTTGACAGCAGCCTGAAGGTTGACAAGAGGCCATGTCTCGTCGTCGTTGGGGCGGCACACGACGTCCTGGAGGCGGCGCGCCGTCTGTATGTCGCCAATGCCCTCGGTCGATCCAAAGGTTGTGATGTAGGCGCCTAAGACGGGGAAGAGGTGTACTGTAAGGAAGAAAGTCAGAGGTTGCGTCTAGTGTGAGAGACGTCGAGAGTTCCTACCAAGCAGAACGTCATAACGGTCGCACCGCTTGAGCTGGTCGAGGAAGGTCTTAAAGTCCGCCTCATCCGCCAGCTTCTTCTCGATAGTCCTGGCCAGCACAACGGCCAGTAACTCGTGCTGCTGGACCAAGCTTATCCGGGAGAACTCGAGCGTGTCCATGCCTTCTGGCTTCTCGCCCTTGGCACCGCTGGCCAGCACAGCGGCGGCCATCATCTTGTCGGATATCCTCGCGAGCCATGACCGCACATCCTGCATGGCAGAAACACATCGGGGCAGCAGCTTGGCGCGGGCGGGGTCCTGCAGGACATTGTCGGCAAGGTAGGCCTGAATAACAGCAACAACGTCGGAGTCAAGCTCGTCGTCGTCCAGGTCGTCAATCTCGAAGAGCAGGCGGACGCTGTCGAGAACGTACTTTCGTTGCTGATGGAAACGGATGATGGCGCACTCGAGCAACGGGCGGCCGAGGGTAGCCGTATCCTCCTCGGCCTCTAGAACGTATCGCGCCGCCTCAATCTCGTTGATCTCAGCCTCGTCGGCAAGGCTCAGGGCGATTTGTTGAAACTCTTCGTTGACGCGGTATTCTTCCGAGTCGATGGGTATCACGCCTGTGTCACGTCGCGATCAGCCCAAAGCCAGTCAATGGGCCATCCATGCCGTTTGCTCATACCTGACTTGACAGTCTGTCGGCTCTTGTCGTCTCTTGCAGGCCGTTGCCATAGCCGCGCGAGCTCGCGCTTGAACAGATCCTGGATCGCACCATTGTCAAACGACTCTGCGCTCTCAGGTCGGCCTTCGCGAATGGCAATCAGGTCGCGATGGAAGAACTGGAGCGCTTCCAGGGTCGTGACATCCGCCATTGTATGGTGTGTGTTGGTGGTTGTGAATGTCGGGGCAGGTAGGATGGCCAGCCTTCGCTAGCACTCCGGCGCGTGCGCGCGGCGGGGGGAGGAGGTGATGGGCAGCCGGTTGTCGGTCGGGTGTTCCCTTGTGGTGGAAGTCGAGGCCGTACAGGTCAAGGGTGTGCGGCTGTGGTGGTCATGGAAGCTCCTCGGACCTCCAGAGCTGGTTGAATGCTTCGGTGTGGGAAGGCGCCTCGCTGCGAGCAGATGCAGTTTGAAGGTCCAGGTTCGGTCAGGCAGGTTCGCTCTGCTGCTCTGCTCTGCAATCGGCGGCAGGAAAATGTCCAGCTTGCCGTCAACAAAGCTCCCGTCCTCAGGGCGGTGGCCTAATTGGGAAGGCGGTCGCCAGAATTTAGCGGTCCACTTATGCACCACCCAGCCAAGCACTTGTACCAGGACATCACCATCGTCACCCATCACCACATCACCACATCACATCTTCCGACGTGTCAACAACAATTGCACCCAAATGAAAGCCTCACGGCATGTGTAATCTCTTCGCCTGCGCCTCCAGCTGGTCTCGGTCCGATTCCCTTAGCGGTGTCGGCATCTTGGTCAGCACCTCCTTCATCTGATCCATCAGAAAGTCTCTCGGGTTGCAGCCTGCATGATCACCCTCGCCCCGGATCGGCTGCCCAATGTCGTGGATGACGAGATTGGAAAGCGTCTCGTAAAGCCCCAAGATGCTGTGTTCGACATCGCCCGCGTCTTCTGGAATCGGCCACAGCCCCGCTCGCGTCAGGCAGAAGGTGATGGATCCCAGGATCATCGACTCGCACCGATGCGGCCCCATGTACGTTGCGTGCCGACACCACCGCGGCCGCTCGTCCACCACCGTCAACAAGCCCGTGAGCGTCCGGAACACGTCGAGCAGCGCATCCACCGTCTCATCCCGCGCCTCGCAAATGCGCTCTGACTCGAGTCAGCCTTGATTGTGAAAAAGCAGGTGGATGGAGGCAGAAACTCACCGATCACGTCCGATGGCATCTGCAACTGCTGCAGCATCGAGCCCTCGGCGAACATGGACCCAGGGCCCTCCATCGTGATCCGCCGCACCGTCGCCTCAAACATTTGCCGATGCCCGAGCTCCCAGCTGATCCAGATCATCTTGGGCACCGCATCGTCCGGCCCCGAGGTCGGGTCGTGCAGAGCGTTGATCCATGGCCGAACCCACGGTGCCAGCATCGGTGTCGAGTCGTAAAAGTGCGTCAGCGCCGTCAGATCGTAGAGTGCGTGCATCGATAGCTTCGTCGGCGTCTTTTGGAGGTAGCCATGCGAAATGGTGAGGAACAGTTCCATCGCCGACGGCTTGTCCTCTGGCAACTCGACCACCCAGTCCTTGCCGTCATCGGGCTTCCCCTCGACGAACGGTCCGTGGATCATACGGTCGAAGACGGGCGACACGCGAGACAGCGCCCTCGAGCACACGAGGAAGCACCTCGTCTCGGTATTGGTGTCTGTCTCCTTGCAGTCCTTCTCACCATCCTCCTTGTCGTCCTCCACCTTCAAGCTCTTCTTCGTACCTACTCGGAGCCTCAGATCCCCGCGTGGGTCGATGGTCTGCACTTCCTGCGATCCCATTTCCATGTTTGCGGATGGCATGATGAATAAATTGTGAAGTAGTGTGTGTGTTTGTCCGACTCCCATCACATCCTCATGCGCAGCATGGCCCTTCTTATCCAGAAGCGTTCACCATCTGGTCTGACTCGCTGTCCGAACCGTCCGTCATCCGAGCAAACCCCCGACGTCAATGACTTGTCTTGGCCTGTCAGAAGAGTCTCGTAAATGCCAGCCTTGGCCTAGAATAGAACAATGTCATGCTGAAAAGTCTTCAATCCCTTCGAGGCATGGATCGCGCCGCGTCCGGTCGGTGGCGGAGGCTCCTCAGCCTGCCTCGGCGCTGTCCGGCGGCGTGCCAAGAGCATGCGCCGGAGGCCGACGGGATCCGGTCCGGAGGGGAGAGAAGTCCAGCGACTTGACTGGCCAATTGACACGGCTCTACTGCGTCGATGGACTGGGGCCTAACGATTACTACAATCGTTGTAAAGGTGGAACAATTGACCTTTCACAAGTTTCGAGTCTGTCCACCTACTGAAGTCGACCTACAGAGGCCGCCAACCTGCTGCAACAATCAACGTACTGCGACAACCTACAGAGGTTTTCGATCTACAAAGGCTACTAATCCACAGAGGCTACCAATCGACATGGGCTGTCAATCTACAGAGATTATCAATCCACAGAGGTAGCTGATCCACAGAGGCTGTCAATCCACAGAGGTTGTCGACCTACAGTAGTAGTCGATCTACACAGAAAGTCAGTCCACCGAGGTTGTCGACCTACAAGAGAGTTAATCCACCAAAGTTGTCGACCTACAAGAGAGTTAATCCACCAAAGTTGTCGACCTCCTAAGGCTGTCGACCTACAGAGGATGTCAATCTATCTTTACCTTAGGCACTGTGTCGATTCACAGGGGTCGTTGGGTGGCAGAACTTGATGAGTCATCAGCAATTGCACCCCAACGCGACTGCCTGCCTGCCTCAATTATCGGGCGCGTCTCACTCATGAGGAAGGAAGGCGCCGTATCTGACTACTGAGAAACGCGCGTTGACCACCCACCCACCTACCTGCCATGCAACCACATCACCATCCGCAGCCATGTCCTCCTCCGAAGGGTCGTTATTTGACGATCTAGGTGAGCTATCGATATCTCAATGCGTCTGCGTGCTCCCGAAGCTGACTCGTCCGTCCCAGCGTCCATCACCAGCGGGTCCATCAAGTCGCGGGAGGCGGGGATCAAGTCCCTGATCACCCTCCTTGACCCGCGGCCGCGGTCCGTCAGCACAGGGAGATCATCGTCACCACTGGACGGTCTTTCTGACAAGCACTACCATCGCATCTTCGAGGCGCTTTTCAGCTGCGCCGTTATCGAGCAGAGGTTCGGCGGCGGCAGCGGCGGCGGCGCTGGAAGATCTGCGGCCGCGTCCAAGAGCCGTTTGGCGAGGATATCCGAGGCGCTGCGATTGGCCCTACACCATGGGTCATCAAAACTCAAGAGAAAGACGGTTCGCGCCGTAATCGATCACATCACCCAATCTGACGGGCCGTTTCTTCTGCAAGACCACCTCAAGTCCTTGATCACCCTTCTGACAGCAAACGTGGAGCAGCTGGCAGCCTCCAAGGACGCTCACGATTGGTTCAGCTGCTTCGACTTTTGTCTCGATAAGCTGGCTGGTCTTCTGGAGGAAGATGGCGAATCCTTAATTTCCACTGGCAACGAGTCCGCCTACCACACCGAGTCCGCTATTCGTACGGAATCATCTATTCGCGCCTCGCCGGCTCCGTCTATCGCATCGAACATCGGAAGATCAGGGGGCCTCAATGGCAGAGGCCATGGCACTCACTCATCCTCGACAAATCGGAATACCATCCAAGACTTGCTGCACTGCATCCATCTCCTTGTGCTGCCACCAAACGCCCCGGTGCGTAACAGAGCTCAAATTCTGGCCAATGCTCTTGTCAAGGTTCTTCGGCTGCCGTATGCCATCGGCACCATAACACTGTACGGCTTTTCCTGCCTCAACATCCTGTTCGAAAGGATCCAGGCCGACGATGTCACACTAGCCAAAACTCTCGCGCAGGAAGCTGTGCCGTTGGTTCGTCAGTGGTGGGAACGCCGCACGGTAGCCAACGATGGAATGCAGAATTCGGTCCGGGACGAGATGCTCAAGGTTGTCCTGAATGTCCACCTTCACCTGGAAGAGATGGCCTCCACCCCTGAAAACACTATTCTCGCAGAAATCGAACAGCTTGCCGAGGCGCTGTGGCTCGAATATGCCCGCAGACAAGAACGAAACCAGCTCCAGCTGCACGACATTACCTTCACCACCTCCATTCTCCCTACCGACCACTTCCAGACCCGCACATTCGGGCTGCGCCCACACCACATTGAAGGCGAGAGGAAATGGGCTTTGATCCTGAACCTCGCCCTCCTCGAGCACATCCTCTGGCAAAGAGATGACGCCCATGCCAACGCGGTCGACGGCCCCCCTGATGAGGACCTGCCGCGCAAAAGACGCCGCAAAACAAACAAAAGCATCCGCTTGAGAGACAAGCTTGCGTCCTCCGATACATCGCAGGCTGCACTGCGAATTCTCCCCTTCCTGGCCGATCTCGGAGTGGACTTGGCAGACCTACGATCGGACATCGCCACCCAAGTCTCTGGCGGAACGCCCTGGGCTATGGTCGCATATGCCAGCCTCATTGCCTCCGACGGTCTCGACGATACCTGGAAGATGACTTGGCCGCTGGCTGTTCGAGCGATGGACCATCCGGATACCTGCCGTGCGGCGTCTTTCCTCTTGAAAGTCATGCTGGACTCTGGCTATATTCCTTACCAGAGTATTGCGAACGACATCAGCAGCATCGTGACTGCGGCAGAAGTCAATGGCCCGAAAGTTCTGGTCGACTCCTCGATCCAGCTCATGGCACAGATTCAGGCCATCAGGAATGCGAAGCTGCCCAACGCCAGCCAGGAGACGTCGCTTCACATCATCCAGTGGGCTCTCGCGAGATGGAAGCCAGTTCAGCCCAGGCACGAACCTAATCACTCCCTTCACATTCATCCGACGGAGCTAGCGAACCTATTGTTGAAGTGTTGTGGCGCCAAACAGATGGAGCTTCACCCAACGCCAACTACCGGCGGCACCATCAGCCATGCCTGGAGCCAGCATCTGATCTCCACCACTGTGATTCGGTATCTGCTTCTCCTCCCAGAAATCACCACACACGTCTCGACAACAAAACCCTTGCCCAAAGCTGAATCGGTTATCGAGACGGCCAGCCTTCTCGGCTCCAGAACCTTGATTCTAGAACTCCTTTTCCTCAAGCTGGGTCAACTTGACGAGCTTTGCAGGTCATGGACCAGGAAGTCATCCGAGGGCGGAACGCGGGTCTCTTCGGAGAAGCTGCAAAACCTGCTCTCTGCTTGCGCTGTCAGCGCGGCTCTGGCCCCTCATCTTGCTCATTGTAACACCAGACAGTCAAAGGACATTGAGCCCCTGATCCTAGGGCTCATGGAGTCCACGCTCAGCACCATCTGCGCTGCGTCGGACAAAGAGGAGTTGTTCCAAATCGTCATGCAGGAGATGGCCTTACACATTCCTCCGATCAACACGGCGAACCTTCAGTCACTGACTGACGATGGCGGGCTTGTTCTGCGTCTTGTTGTCTCCGTGGCTGGGAGCCTTCGACAGAGCGCAGAAAAAGAAGCCTCGTATAGGTCCAACGACGCGGATTCGGACGATGATTTCGGGTCCCAGGAGCGCCTGATCAACGCCACAGCCAAACCGATCGAGATGCCACGTCAAAACACACCAATGAGACTGAACCCAGAGGCCTTTGCCCATGCCACTACCGCTCGAATCTACTTTCTCGAAGCTCTGCAAGCAACCCCAGGTGCTACCCTGGTCCCTTCGAGCTTCATTGATTTTGCCTGCGGTTTGCCCTCGGAGACCCTCCTCTTTTCAGGCGACGCCATTACCGAGATCATCAGCTCCGACCTCTCCATCCACAGCGACGACGCGCAGCAGATCGTCGAGAAAATTGGCAGCCTCGTTGGCGAAACTCGGCTTGCCTCCTGCGAAGTGGCACAGTCGACAGTTCTCAACATGATGGATGGCCTCATGCAGGCATGGCTTGATAGCAAGAGCGACATTTACACCAATGTGCAAGACCTGTATCACTACTTTGTGGAACAGTCTCTCCCGCAGAACGCCTTGTCGCCGCAATCTCAGAACACGTTGGCATCACTCCTATTCCGACTACTGCAGCTGGAGCCAGGGTACGGCACAAATGCTGGGCTGGCTTCGTCCCGTACGACCCTGCTCCTCATCATGCAGCAGAGCCCCATGGAGGTCAAGTACTCCATCGCCGTTCGACTCCCAGATATCTTTGGCCTCTTCATTCTCAAGAAACACGATGAGGTGTTTGTCGACGTACTCCAGAGCCTACCCACGGACCCAGGCATCGTCGAGGGGATTGCATTTCGGCTGCTCGTGCTCTCAGAGTTGGCCTGTCGCTGGCCGACACTCCTACGCCGATCGACGTACCACATCTTCGAAACCGCTGGCAAAGTCACCTCATCGACAGAGTACGCCACGCGATGCTTGGCACATGTTTCCAAGACCCTTCATCTCACCTCCCCCAAAGACCTCTTTGCTCTCTTCAGGCCCCAGCTTCTCTACACCTGGCTGGAAGAGGAATCGATTGACGATATGCCGTTTAGAATATTCGGGTTTGACTCTCTGCGCCAGATGCTCGAGACGTCGCAAGCCGAGGCATCCGCCCTCATGCTGATGCGCCTCGACGATGAAAAGGCCAAAAGCCTGGCCAACCTGCTCTCCACTACATACACCGAGATGATTAGGAAGTCCTTTGCGAAGATCGTGGCGTACGCAATAGCCCAGGACACCAACATGTCGAGTTCAAGACAAGGCCAAAATTCTGCCGAGAATCGCGTTCGGAAGCAACTGGGCAACGAGCCATACATCGACGGGATCTATGCGAACTTCGCCGACATTGTGGCCATTATGTTCGACTCCTTTGATCAAGAAACCCCCATCGAGAAGTACTTTGCGCAGGACGACAAGTTCGCATACGCAGCTTCCATCATGGACGAGATCAATGGCTACGCACACTCCGAAGTGCGCCTGACTTCCAACCAGCAACCAGTATTCAAGGCCAAATACCTCCTTCGGCAGCTCTTCCACCTCTGCAACCGTACCGAGCACGAGCTGAGCACTCTTTGGACGCCGGCCTTGGTTGTTTCGGTAGCCAGGCGGCTTTTCAACTCGATCCATCCGGCCCTAGGTTCACTGCATGCCTGTTCTGCATTGCGCAAAGTGCGAGTCCTCATCTGCCTTGCCGGGCCAGCAGCTCTCACCCAATACCCTACAGAGATGCTGCTGCATTCCATCCGACCATTGATTGTTGATTCGGAGTGCGCCGATGATGCACTGGGCATCAGCCGGTATCTGATCACCAACTCCAGCCAGTACCTCAAATACGCCCCGTCATTCCTGGCCGGGTATGGTCTATCTACGCTCGCTTCCCTTCGGGTCTTCCTCGAGTCGAGCCAGTCGAGCACCACCCAGGAGAGCCAGTTCAAAGCTACAATCTCCAAGGCCCAAAGTTTCCACGCCTGGCTGTCCGACTACCTCAACAGATTCGAGTCTCCCTACTTTGCGGATGAGGCACAGCAGGCATCCTTCAAGGTCATCACGCGAACCGCATCGAACATTCGGTCATCGGGCAACGCTGAGAGTGACAGCAATGAGAGCAAATTGCTGCTGGAAGTTCTCCGCGACGAGAAAAGAGAGAAAAGACTCCTCAATGAGCCAGCGAGAGAGCTTGCACTGGGCCTACTCTGCGGAGACTTTGTTGTCCCAGCCTCTATACAGCAAGACGTTCTGAGCACTGACGACGCCGCGGCTGAGCTTGGTGGCATGGTTTGGACGAGCTGCAAGGCTGGTACTCTGAGCAACGAATACCTAGCTTGGGCAGGTCGAGTGATGGGCAGATCGTTTGCCGCCACGGGTGAACTGGAGGCGGACTTCCTGCAAGAGTCAAACCTCACCAAATCGCTCGAACTCGCCCCGTCCGATCACACATCTGGAGAGGGCCTCATCCGTCTCCTACAGCGGCTGACCTACAACAAGGACTCCTTTACCGCAGGTCTCGCGGAATCTGCTTTGCGAGCGGTAGTCTCCGAGGCAATTGCTCTCGAAGACAAGCAGCTCATCGCCGCTGCACAGACAGCACTGCATGAACCATTGTTCGCCGCTTCGGGCTGGCACCCATACCAGGCGCCTCCGTCAGACATTGGCCCCTATGAAAGTAGCCACGAACTTCATTTGTTCAGTGGCATTTGGATCGAGCGCGCGTCCTGGGTTCAAGATCTCGCGGCCTATCTCTCCCAAACCAGCTCGGACGACATACTCCTTACTCATCTGAGGAGGGTGGTTCTACACGACAAGGCCTTCGCCGAGGAAGCACTCCCCTTCATTGTTCATCTGGCTCTCTCCAACCAGCTTGAAAAGCAACAGACAGTGAAACGCCAGCTATCAGATGCTGTCAAGACCTGGCTGGAGTTTGAGACAGAAGCTGCCAAGGCGAACCAGAGACATCTGATCAACGCCATGCTCTACCTGCGTACGCAAGCACTGCCCAAAGAAAATTCGATTGCCGACAGGTGCCAGTGGCTCGACGTCGACTACGGAAGTATTGGATCGGCCAGTTCCAAGTGCGGGATGCCCAAGACGGCCCTACTGTTCATGGAGATCGCCGCCTCTCAGTTGACGAGGGTTTCCCGCAGGACATCAGCAGCTCGAGAGGAGGACAACACGGAAGCTTTGCTGCAGATCTACGAAAGCATCGATGATCCCGATGCGTACTACGGAATCTTGCAACCCGCCAGCCTTGAAGAAGTGCTCGCTCGGGCGGAACACGAAAACGATGGCTCCAAGATCTTGGCTTTCAGAGGAGCGTCGTACACCGGCCACCTCAGCCGGAGGGATCCCGCAGCGCAGTCCGACGCCATGTCACTCGTGGGGGCTCTCGGCATCCTTGGGCTACCGGGCTTGGCACACACCGCCATCGGATCTCTTGACAATGCAGAGAAAGGCGACAGCAAATCTCTCCAGCACACGTTCGATCTCGCAAGGCGGCTACAGATATGGAACCTGCCAGCTCCGGCGGCGAGCGAGAACCATGCCGTTACCCTGTACAAAGCCCTCCAGAAGATCCAGCAGGTCCAGGACATTGCAGCTGTTCGCCAAGCTATCTATAACGGGTATACCGAGACGATGAGAACGCTCTCCGGATCTCTGACCCCAGCTAGCCTTAGAGGCCACTTGGGCGCTCTTGCGGCGCTGACTGAGCTTGACGATGCCGTAAATGTCGCCGACTTTGGTGAGCTGGGCGACCTGCTCCAAAGGTTCGAGCAGCGCAGTCAGTGGATGAGACGCGGCCGATACCTTGACGTGAGATCACTGCTCTCTTGCCGAGAGACCACATTTACCCTCATGAGCCAACACGAGTCACTGCGCGGAGTTTTGTCCACGGCACAAGCGAAACAGACCGAGATCAGCTGTAAGCTGATTTCATCGGGAATCTACCGTTACCACCGCGCCACCAACGAGTGCCTCAATCTCTGGGCCGAGCCAAACCTGATTGCGCGTTGCGAGACGCTCGGGTTGAACGTGGAGGCTACCGTGCAGTTTGAGCTGGCAAGTTCCATGTGGGATCATGGCGAAACCAAGTCGTCCATTCTCATGCTCCGGGCTCTGGATTCTCAGCCACTGCTGAAGAAACAGTCCATCCCCGTCTCTCGCTCCGCGCTACTCTCCAAGATTGGGCACCAAGTCTCTGCAGCACGGCTCGAAAAGCCCCACGATATCCAGAACAACTACCTCGCCCCTGCTCTCAAGGAGTTGAAGGGAAACACCAAGGGCAAGGAAGCCGGCCAAGTCTTCCACCAGTTCGCCATGTTCTGCGACGACCAGCTCCAGAACCAAGACGCCCTCGAAGATCTTGCCAGACTCCGTAAGCTACGGAAGGGGAAGAGCGAAGAGGTCGCACAGCTCAAGACCCTGCTTGCAACGGCCAAGACTACCGAACTCACCAACAGATACAAGTCTCACCTGATCAAAGCCAAGTCCTGGCTGGACCTCGACGACCAAGAGCTGCGCCGTCTCGAGCAGACTCGGGCCGAGTTTGTACGACTCAGTCTGGAAAACTACCTCCTTTCTTTGAGCGCCTCGGACGAGTTCAACAATGACGCTCTCAGATTCACTGCGCTGTGGCTGGAGCGAGCCGATGACGAGTCAACCAACGACGCAGTTCGGAAGTATTTGGACGGCGTTCCAACCAGGAAATTTGCCATGTTGATGAACCAGCTCTCCTCCAGACTTCAAGACCGCCAAGGCAACCCGTTTCAGGCACTTCTCATGGGCCTTGTGCGCAGCATTTGCATCGACCACCCGTACCATGGCATGTATCACATTTGGTCGAGCGCCAAGGTCAAGCTGAACAACCAAGACGACGTGGCGATGCGTCGCCAAAAGGCAGCCGAGCGACTGTCCAAGGACTTTGAACGTAACGAAAAAGTGGGCGAGCTGTGGCATTCCATTGACAGGAGCTCTGGGTATTATCACAGACTTGCCGGCGAAAAGAACGACAAGTTCAAGGCGGGCCAGAAGTTTGCGCTCAAGGATTCGACAGCAGCGTATCAACTCATTCATGCCCTTGCTAAGTACAAGATACCGCCGCCGACCATGCAGATCGAGCTCAGCGCGAACTGTGACTACTCCAGGGTGCCGATAGTAGCCCGACTAGAGCCTCAAATGACCATCGCCTCCGGTGTCAGTGCACCCAAGATCATCACAGTGGTAGGAACAGACGGCAAGAAATATAGACAACTCGTCAAGGGCGGCAACGACGACCTCCGACAAGACGCCATCATGGAGCAGGTATTCGCAGCCGTATCGGCACTACTCGCACGCAACCGCGAAACGCAGCAGAGAAACCTGGGCATCCGAACGTACAAGGTACTGCCTCTGACCGCCATCTCGGGCCTCATCGAATTCGTCCCCAACACGATCCCGCTGCACGAGTTCCTGATGCCGGCCCACGAAAGATACCACCCTAAGGATCTGAAAGGGGGCCAGTGCCGCAAGGAAATCTCCAATGTCCAGGGCAAGTCGTCCGAGCAGAGAATCGCCACGTACAGGAAGGTCAAGGAGAAGTTCCAGCCGGTCATGAAGTACTTCTTCCTCGAGTACTTCGTCGACCCGGACGAGGTGAGCTACCTACCTTGCGAGTCTATTTTTACCCCTTCAGGCTGTGGCAAGAGTCGCCCTCCATATGGTACCCAGTTACTGACTCCGGGTTATGTAGTGGTTTGCCAAACGGACGGCGTATACGCGCACGACAGCCGCCATCTCGATGCTCGGCCACGTCCTCGGCCTCGGCGACCGGCACGGACACAATATTCTCCTCGACCACGAGACGGGCGAGGTCGTACACATCGACCTCGGTGTCGCCTTCGAAATGGGGCGGGTACTCCCAGTGCCGGAGCTGGTACCGTTCCGTCTGACGAGGGATATCGTGGACGGAATGGGACTGACAAACACGGAGGGTGTGTTCCGCCGGTGCTGCGAGTTTACGCTCGATGCGCTCCGTGAGGAGCAGTATTCGATCATGACCATCCTGGACGTATTGCGGTACGACCCGCTGTATTCGTGGTCAATTTCGCCAGTGCGGCTGGCAAAACTGCAGGGGCAGGGGCAGGGGCAGGGGCAGGGGGATCCGGGGCTCAGCAAAGGGCCAGTGGACGAGGCATCGGAGGCGGACCGCGCATTGGAGGTTGTGCGGAAGAAGCTGTCGAAGACGTTGAGCGTGGAAGCAACGGTCAATGACCTGATCAACCAGGCGACGGATGAGCGGAACTTAGCTCTGCTGTACTCGGGTTGGGCTGCATATGCCTAAGATAATTGAAATATTGCTTATTATACGTTGATTTGTCTTGTCTTATAATAGGTAATGTGTGATGATATATGTTGATATGTGAGAATGAGTTAGGAATAGTACTGTTATGTCACGTACGTTGATGGTCGATGAACGGATGTTGTTATTAAACAGACGTGAGCAGTTGTCGGACGAGTGTCGTTGTCGAACGGGTGATGCTGTTCAACAGGTGATGCTGTTCAACAGGTGATGTCGTTGGACGGCTGATGTCGTTGGACGGCTGTCGTTTCTGACCTGGTGTAGTGTTTTCCCTTTGGCTTAGGTATACTGAGACAAAGCATGGTTCTCTTCTATAATTTGAAGAACAGACCCCTGTCCAGTGTTGCGTTGATCCTGTTGTTGCTTCTTGCTTGTTTGACGGCTGTCTGGGTCGAACAGCTTAAAGGGCGTCGACACCACATCCCCACCAGGGCGGCCTTTTTAAGTCCCAGATCACCATAGTCAGGAGGACATACGCGCGTAGCTCTATTTACCCGCCCATTACTTTCAGATCAACAAGTTGAAGGTGAAATCGAGGGGCTGCTTCGCTTCAAAGTGAAGGGAACAATTGGGCTCGGTGAGTAAGGTTAGCAGCAGATAGACTGACTGGATTTGCTGGACAAAGAACGAAGCAGAGAATACGGATCATCAGCATCATCCTAACACCGTCATGGCACGAGCGTCAACATGGGCATGTGTCGAGGTAGGCCATCCATGTACCAATGATTCTCGGGCGTTCGACAAGGAGCAGAAACTCTGCTGCTGCGAGCCAAGTAGCAGATCAGGTCGATAGACGGGGAGCTGGGACACGGCCATACTGTATGTGCAAATAAATTTTCGGGGATTTGATTTGGACTGATCAGGTTGGCTTCAAGTCCCACGATGCAGCTGTCGTCAAACTGGACTGGGCAGCAAATCCTGACTCGGTGCCGGCTTTGGCGCGGCTAGAGATGTGGGACATGTCTAGAGTGTGTGTCTCAAATAACATGTCACTCCCGGAAGACATGTTCAACAGGATAGGCTGCAAAGTATCTAAGTATACCTCTTAACTCTAAGCTCTCGACTCCTCTTGTTCTGAGTATTGGTTTGGTCTTGAAGTAAGTATGCATCCCATTAAGTTGAAAGCCAAGCAACGTCGACAGCTCCAACATGGAGGCGTGGGACATGTCCTGACCTGTGCTTCTAGGCCCCACCCAACTAGGATCCGCCTCCCGGGACGCAATGACCAACTTGAACCAATGCGAACCAGTCGCGCGCCCGGCAATGAGCCCAAAATTTTTTGATAGTGCCCGGGTCCCGTCACGTCCCATCCAACAATCGGCAACCTCCATCAAACCCTCGTCGGCGCAGCTGTCCTTCCATCCTCCTCCCGGCGTCAAGTCAGTCATCGCATCGGTCCGCGGCCCGCCCAGTCCTCTCCCATCATAAACGCACATCGACATGTCGTCTCTCTGGTCGACCCTCACGGGGGGACAAAAGTCCTCGCAAAAGGATGCGGGCGCGACCTCGTCACAAACGCCGCAGTACCAGCCCCAGCAGCAGCACACGGCAGAGCCGACGACGTCCTTCGACCCGTCGGCAGGCCAGGGCGTCGAGGCCTTCCTCGGCACCTCGTCCTTTGCCGACCCCTCGAAGCTTCACCCCCTCGCCAACCTCAACCAGGAGACCCTCGAGTACCTCACCCTCGAGGACGCCGCCCTTTCCGACGCCAGCGGCCAGGCCGTCCTGCCATCGCGCGGCTTCACCGACGACCTCTGCTACGGTACCGGTACCACATATCTCGCCGGTCTCGGCATCGGAGGCGCCTGGGGCATCCAGGAGGGTCTCAGGCGGTCCGCCAACCAGCCGCCCAAGCTGAGGCTCAACTCGGTCCTCAACGCCGTCACCCGGCGCGGTCCCTTCCTCGGCAACTCGGCCGGCGTTGTCGCCATCACCTACAACTGCTTCAGCGGCGCCATCGGCCAGATCAGGGGAACACACGACGCCGCCAACACCATCGCGGCCGGTGCGCTCAGCGGCATGCTCTTCAAGTGCACGCGGGGTCTGAGGCAGATGATGATTTCGGGCGGTATCGTCGCCACCGTCGCCGGCGCCTGGGCTGTAAGTTATCCTATCAATGATCTTTTACACATGATGCTGACATCTTCCTCTTCTTAGGTCACGCGGAGAACCTTCTTCCCTGCCCCCGAAGCCGGCGAGCACGCCACCCTGTAACGCTACCACACGAACACACCCACACCAAACTATATTTTCCCTTTCCTCACCTCATAATCATACACTTGTAGAATGGAGCGAGGCGTGGTTGGCAGGCGAAGAGCCGGTGCGCCAACGGCTGCCTCCCCGACGGCGGACGGGAGGCACTTGTTTTGAGTAAGCGACAGAGAAAGGGGCGGCTGGGCCGGTTTGTCAGACGGACAGACATGGAAGAGACGAACAATGTGTAGGAAAACCGAGCGGGTTGCCGGCGGCAGGACGATCTCTCCTCCCGGGGAGCCTCCCATCCATATGGGGGGCTCCTCATCTTTTTTCCCCACCCAGGTGCGGTTGGCTCCAAAAGTGTGTACAATAGCTAGGAATATGTTGCCAGCATTAGAAACGCATCGGGCGGACACTGGCGTTCGGATGCTGCTGCCCAGAGGCAGACAATGTCTACATGAAAGGTTTCTCGCCTCTTCTACCTCCTTGGACATTTGACAAAGGTGAGGGGCACAGTTGGCAGTAGGGAATGCCAGTCCTGGAGTGCTTCGGTATGTGAGCCGCAGGCTGCTTGGGGGCTGCGGCTGGTATCGACATCATCACGACGACTAAGCGGTGGCTCTGTTGCCACGACGAACGTGGTCCACGCTTTGAATCCCACAGCTTTGCAATAAACCAACAAACTTTGGGAAAACAAAAGCTCCCAGGTCCTTGATTTTTTGGCGTCTTGCAATCCATCAGACCAGAACCTCCAGTCATCACCACCCGTCACTCTCATCAGTAAGTCACCTGACCACATCACTCTTTATATACTTCGGTCGAGGGCATCCCGTTTCATCTGCAGTACAGACCAGAGCTGACCCTGCCAGACATGGCTCTCGAAGACGTGGCGCGCGCCATCCCCATCGGCATGCTCTCCGAGCGCCTCATCCAGCAAGCGATTGACGAGTGTCGTGCTCGTGCAAACGTGCGAAACCTCAAGGAAGACCCCAACTACACCGACTGGGTCGCCGCAACCAACGACAGTGTCTTTGCGACCATCGACCACTGCATGAACCAGGTCATCGTCCCTCACGACCCCGTCGGACCTCTTCCCGTCGAGACCCAGGACTTGGACGAGGGACTTCGGCTGCGAAAGAAGAACAACGCTTTCATCATCAAGTCGTACACCGCTCCCCAGGTCAACGAGCTCCTCCATCTCATGAAGTGGGAGATCAAGAAGCACTGCAAGGAGGAGTTTGCCACCCCGATGCGGCTAATCGATCCGCCCGTGGACGATTCGTCCGAAATGTTCGACGATAACGATCTGTTTGTGGATCACAGTGCTGAGCAGAGAATGGCCGATTTCATCAGCACCGCCAACGTGGAGAAGAAGGTAAACTCCGCACCTTCCGCCCTATCACCATCATGAATCACCAGCTGACGACGCGGATGTAGGTCGCCCTGCTTGCCAAATAGCGCTTGCGCAACTTCAAAGCCCTCCCCTCCTACCACCACTTCTGGGTCTTCATCGCCTACATCGACAGCGAGGGCGACACCTGCACCTCGTTGCACTACTTCCCAAAGAACGTCGAATACCGCGAGTTCTTCGCCAAGATCCACCTCCTCTACGTTAAGAACGTGCCCGAGAAGAACGGCGTCTCTCTCAAGAAGATACTCGCCGAGTGCCACAAGGACGCCGACTTTATCCTCGAGTGTCTCGGCGAGCACATGTCGCTTCTGCAGCAGGCCGAGGCCAGGCGCATCAAGAACTTGCTGGTCAAGTACGGCAAGACGCTCAAGAATGAGTACGACATGCGCGTCGCTTATGCGCAGAAGACTGGCCCGGCTATTTGCAAGAGACAGTGGGAGACGCTGGATAGCTTCGTTGGAGGAAGGATTTTCGACCAGGTCATGGCGCAGCTCCAGCAGAGGAATGGCCATCGCGACGATATTAGGCTATACATCCGCAAGGTAAGCTCCACGGTCCTTCTTTTTTTTCATGGTCTGATTCACTTGGGATTTTCTGCTGACGAAAGTAGTCGTGGCAGCCTCAGCTTGCCGAGTCGGCTAGGGCGATTGACCTTCTGAAGAAGGATGTCTTCGACAAGATGAGTCGCCATTTCGATTGAGGCGACTTCCTCTTCGGCGCGAGTTTGTGAGGATGTGAGTCACTAAGGCAATGATGTACGAATACCTGAGGTTGGAGCTGCAGGCAGGTAGCAGCTTGGGACATTCTCCTAGGATCGAGGAATTGGTCTGGTTGCGGGGGAAGGAAGGTGGCCATAGGCACGAATGTCGAGTGTGGCCTGGGTGTCAGTCAATGGTCCATACGAAAATAGTGTAGCTCTTGCTCATGTACATGCTCTCCTCCACCAAAAAACTGTGCACAACACCATAAACATCCATCCCCAAAATGCTGTAGAGCACCACTGTCATCACCAAGCCCGGTCCACGACCCGGACCGATCCATCATCACCCATTCTGTGTTGCATCCAGCATTTGTACTTCTTTGTCCGCTCACCACCAAAGACATCACCACAGGCTGCCCTCTCTCGCCGCCGCCATGTGCCTCCCGTGCTGGTCCTACAAGGACGTGGCCTTCGACAACGAGCCTGATGATCACCGTCGCTACGTCTGGGACGGCAAAAAGTACGTGCTCTCAAAGGTAAGGGTGCAATTTTTCTCTAATGTTTTGCCATGTTCGGTTTCGACCAATCTCGCGAAAGATCCTCTCGCTGAGTCGTCGTCGTCTCGGCGATGGGCACTGGTCTCTCCCAAGTGGTAGGACCTCGTCCCTCAAGCCCTGGCCCGAAACAAACCGTCCCCGAAGCAAAAATTCCCATCTCTCGTCATTCACTTTGGTTTTGCACTCCCACATCTTCCTCGCCTTCGGAATGGTGAGGCGTGGAAAGCCATCATCATCGGCTTCACCTGGCATCGAGAAACCAGCTCCTGCGCACCTTCTTCCTCTTCGAGTCAGCGACATCATGGCTGGCGAATCCAACCACGGCCCGAAGTCTGGCAGCGCCAGTACCCCCAAGGGCTACAAGATCAAGAACGTCCGCTGGGATGAAGACGGTGCCCAGAAGAAGCCCGCCCAAGTCCGAGTCACGAACACCACTGGCAACACCCAGGCGACCTCGACCTGCAAATGCGACGCCGAGCACAAGAGCAACGAAAAGACTCCCGAGGCTCAGAAGAAATCAGCCAAGTCCATCAATCCCAACGAGCCACTCGAGAAGGAGGATTTCGAGGAGGTGCACAACCTGCAGCCTCTGGTCCCGGGCTGGTACCTCCACCGCAGCGCCAATCCCATGGCCTCTCTGGGCCGCAGCCCATTCACTACCTGGGCCCCCATTCAGGTAAACAATCGCTCCTGCAATTTTTACCACTGCACAACAGACATTGTCCTACTGCAAATATCGATCCCACCTCGCACAACGAAATCCCTCTTTCCATCTTCCCTCTTGCACCTTCACAAACCACCACATCCCTCGATCACATCAACCACCATGTCGTACAACAACGCTGGTCCTCCTCCTGGAGGCCTGCACTTCCAGCCCCAGGTCCCTGACAACATGCACGGCATGATGAAGCACACCTACATCCCTCGCTACGACAATGGCTTCGTCCCCTCGCAGGGAGTTGCAGGTCCCCAGCCCAGTCAAGTTTGTGGTTACCCTTCTCTGGCCTATCCCGGCCATTACCTCGTTTCTTCCTTCGATCCCTCTGTTCAATACATGACTCCCGTCGCGACCGGCATTCTCCCTGCCGGTGGCCCTCTTTACGAGCCATGCTCTTGCCATGCAAGTCTTGTTGGTTTGAACATATTGTTACGGGGTTTGCCTGTTTGTTACCACTGGTTCTTTGCGTCACTCAGTCGGGCACTTTCCATCCCAACAATTGTTGGGATGGCATCGCTGCTGATCTTCTTTGTTTCGCGGAAAGTTGCCAGACCTTTAGGAACAAATGCTGACTCTCATCTCTACAACTTTAGCCTGGAGGTGTCACCGTCATCGGCCAAGCTCCCGCTGCCCCCGTCTACATCCAGCAGCAGCCGGCTCCCGTCTACATGGGCGCTCCTCCCATGGGTCCCATGGGTCCCGTCCCCTACATGGGCCACGTCAACCACCCCCAGATCGTCCGGGCTCCCGGCCACCCTGGCGGCGGTCCTCCCATGCTTGTCCGCCCCGGCATGTACCCCGGCGCCCCTGTTCCCGGAGTCTCTGGCGTCTACGCTGGCGGCAACATCGGTCCCACCTTCTACGGCGGTCCCGGCGGTCCCCCTCTTGGCCCTCCCGGACCTCCTGGTATTGGTTTCCCTCCCGACATCACTGGCATCGGCCGCACTGCCGGTGAAGTCGCCGCAGAGCAGGCCCACATTGCCGAGCAACAGGACCTGACCAAGCCCCAGGACTTTAAGCCTGCCGATGACGACCCCAGCCGGTTCTACTGGATGCGCGAGCTCGATGGCGAATGGACCCAGCGCAACCGCATGACCATCGACCACCTTGGCTGCCGTTGGTACCTCCACGAGGGCGGCTACTTCTACGCCGTTCGCCTTCCCACTTGAGGTGAGCATGCCGTCGTCCGAGGGTTGGGTTCCTGCCGGCTAACCCTACAATAGCGCGCTTCCTCTTGCTCCACGTTGGACGAGTTCTGGTTGATATCCTTAATTGTGGTGTCACTGAAGGAGCTCCTCAATCTGAGCAACTGCGTCAGACGGCACCAAGCCAGTCTGACGAAAGAACAATACTTCTTGGGCCTGTTTGGCAATGAACCCATCTCTGATTTGACCCGCCACAGAGGTAAGAACAGTGAACCGCCCCATTCATCTCGGTCCACCTCGAAGCACAACACTGACAAGGGCAAGCAAGTACCGAAGAGTAATACACAACCGACAATACGGTCATTGCGATCGAATTGCTGGTTTGAGGAGCTTGGAGGAACTGGCATTGTGGTGCGGCCTTGCCGCTTGAGAGGCAGTTCAGAGAAAGTCAACGGAATATGGCAGGGACAACCAGGTCACAATAGGTACTGACACAATACCAAACTGATGTCCTAATCTTTGCCCGCGATGAATTGCAATTCCATGACCTGACCAGCAGTATTGAATTGACTTGTTCCGTTTGTGCAAATCCATTGAATGTAGCACCGGTCGAGGTGGAAGGCGGGGTGGGTCCATTGTTCAGGGGCAATCGGGAAGGAGCGAATACGTCGCACTGTGCATTCACTCGTGGACGTGACTTCCTCCCAACTCTCTATTGTTGACCCGGCCTACCCAGCGACAAAAGCTCAACTTCTCAATTTCCCGGGAGCCTTTCTTCTCTTCTTCTTCTGTATCTCCAGACCAACTTGTCCTCCCACACTCCCAACCGAAGGGAGATCATCAACGCCATCCCGACTGGCACTTTTTGGTCGACGCCCAGATTTCCTTTGCTTTCTCCCACCAAGCAACTTCCATCTCACCCACTCTACCCTGAATTCTGATCCCCTCCTGTTCTTCAATCCCCTTCCGTCATGGTCAAGACACGCACGCCCACTCTTTGCGAGTGGGCCCTCGGCTTCACCATCGAGGACTACGTCCAAAACAAGGAGCGCCGACAGAACAAGAATGGCGGCAAGACAAGCCCGCGCTTTAAGCTGGAGATGTCGACCGACGACGAGTCTGGCGAGGAATCCCTGAAGATTACGTACCCGCGTTCCGAACAGACCCCGACAGGCCCAACAACAAAGAAGGTCCGCTTCGAAAAGACTCCTGTCAAGTCCGCCCTCAAGAAGCCAGCATCCGAGACGGAATCCTCCTCAGCCACGGAGACCACCACTGAAGCAGAGAGCACCACCGAGGCAGAGACAACTACTGACGCAGAAACTACCACCGAGGCCGAGACCACGTCTGGAGCTGAACAGTCCTCTGATGCCGCCGACACATCTGACTCGTCCAAGAGTTCCACCAAGAAGAAGAAGGGTAAGAAATTCGCTGTCAGCTCCGAGTCGTCCGATGCCGATTCAACAGACGATTCTGGTTTCGACTCGGATTGCTCCTGTCGAAAATGCCGCCACCGAGTTCGACATCTGACCAGGATAGGAAAAGACAAGTGCAAGAACTCCAAGTCTTCATCAACATCAGGAAGTGATATCTCCTTATCCGAGGCAGAAGAGAAGAAGCAGAAGAAGTCCCCCAAGGGAAAGAAAGGCTCGCCCGAGTCCAACAAGTCCAAGAAAAAGTCAGCTCCAGTTCAAGAATCCGAAAATGATGGCGAGGACGAAACCTCCAGCGATGAAGAGACGCCCAAGAAGGCCAAAAAGACCAGAAGCGAGAAGGGTGGCAAGGACAAGAAGAAGGATGAGTCTTCCCCTGCCGACAAGGAAGACGGCGATGCGAAGGAGAAGAAGAAGGGAGGCAAGAACAAGGCCAAGAACTCCGCCGACAACAATGTTGGTCCTCAGAAGGAGGTCCCTGCCGACACTCCCGAGAACACCGACAAGTCCGGCGACAAGAAGTCCAAGGAGAAGAACAAAAGGCCTCTGCCCGACCCAGGCCTGTCTCCGGACCTTCGCCGTCCGAACCTCATCCTTCCTGTCACCGCCCAGGTTCTACAGGTGGAACACGCCATCGAGGCTATGGAGGATCCTCGCCCCAACGCTTTCCACGACAGTCATCATGGCGTTGTACGTGTCTACCACGGACCAGCCTACGGCAACCCCTATGGCACGCTCTACCCGGTTCGAGATGCTACAAAGGCCATGCTGCCCGTTGGCACTCCTCATCCACTGATGAACCCGTATCTGAACGGCTTCAAGACCACCAACAACCCAGGCGAACTGGCCAACCCACACTGGTCCGCCCACATACCCGCTCCCTTTTCCAACGCAGCTCCGGAGAAGCCGCCGAGTCCTCCCCAGCAGCGATGCTCACCCCCTCAGCAGCGATGCTCACCCCCTCAGCAGGCTCAAGCTCCTGTGGTTGATAACAGGCAGTCCTTTTCACCGCCCATGGTGCCCGCCATGTCCGGTGCTCTCAACCCCACCTCGCCGCAGTTTGCCAACGCGTACCCTTCTGAATGGGCTCAAAACATGAAGCTTGTAAGAAACCATGTCCCTGACGAGTCCTCGGGTAGTCGAGCTAACACAAAACAGCACGGATATCCCGTCAATGTCAACATGTACTCATATGGAGCACCTGTTCGCGGCGACTCGTGGAGTAAGGAGGGCCGTGAGCGCTACGCGAAGATTGCTCGCGACCACCAGATGAACAGAACCGTCCACCGAATGATGAGTGGCAGCTGCGAGAACAACGCCGGCCCAGCCATGTACGACCGCTCGGCCTATCAAGGATCACCTCAGAACAACCATGGTGGCAGCGGCAACGGAAACGGCAACGGCGTCCACCCAGATCTTCAATGGGGTGATGGGCGTCCCGAAGTGACGAGCTGGATCAACAGTCAGCGGGCCCCTTCCGCCGTTGGCGCGTCTGGAGATGCAGCAGGCGACACTTGGGGTACGAACGCGAATGGTAACGGCTCCAATGGTTGGGGGGGCGAGTGGGGGTCGAAGCCACTTTCCAACAGTGGCAGCAACAAAAGCAATGCCAACAGCAAGAACGGCAACAACTCTCCTCAGCCATCCGGATCTGGTGGTTCCAACAAGGGCAACACCCAGGCAGCTGACGAATGGGGCAGTACTCCAGTCAACTGGGACAACAATGCCGACTGGGGCGGCGACAACAATGTCGGCGTCAGTAGCAGGGCCTCCAACGGCTCCCAGGGTTCCAAGGCTTCCAAGCACTCCCAGGGCTCCAAGAAGTCGCAGAATCGCGGTCCCCCGATCGACTCGGTCTGGGGGGACAACAACGCCGGCCCGATGCAGGCGCAGACTAATGATCCGTGGGGCAAGACGGAGGACCCATCGAACAACATGCCCGGTGCCTACAAGGATGACCAAGGCGGCGGCATGGGAAATGCCACTTTTCACCAAGATACGGGACCTGTCAAGGACAACGGCGGCTTCTCCTGGGGTAACACATCTTGTGCCCAGGGAGGAGAGCCAGAGCAGAGCGGAGACAAGTGGTGAGTGGGGGCAAGCAACGATGTTTTGGCGGTGTTGCGGTTATAGGGCCATCTTGCATGTGCCTCTTTCTCGGCGTTCTGGGATTCGGCAATGGTATCTGCCCTGGGAGGTCAACACGGCGGACATCAAGGCACACAAAGATGGCATCATGAGTGTCATCAACGGAACGGATATGGGAAGGCATGGGAAGGCATTAAGTGGAAACCCTTTCTTCGCAAGACATGGCCTTAACTACACACTTTAGTCACAGGTCATTTGCAATTAAGATGCGCAAAGCGAGGTTTTCCATTCCAATTTTCCCTGTAAAGCTACTTGAGCCCCTTAGGCCTGCCCAGTGGCATGTCTCAAGAGGACAACCCGATAAGACCGAGCGGAGAGTTTGACGCGTCAAGATGCGCACGACGAGATGTTGCAAAGCACAGCAACAAATAGCGAAATGTTTCCTAAAAAAACACTTACTCATCGTCCGACTCCTCCTCCTCGGAAGCCTCGGCCAGCCAGGTGATGAAGGGCTCGGCGGCCTTGCGGACCTTCTTGGAGGTGGCGAGATCGGTGTACTTCTTGCTAGCCTTGGAGGCCCACTTGGTGGCGACCTCCTCGGTGAGGAGATCGAAGTTGTAGTAGAGCTGCAGGATCTTGACAATCTTGTCGTAGATCTCGGGGTGCTCCTTGCCAAGGGTGCCGATGAGACGCTCGGTGCCTCCGAGGAGGGCCTTCTCGTGACGCTCGGAGCTGACGAACTGCGGAGGGGGTTAGCAATGGTGAATGAGTGACTGTGGGGAGGGAGTGTACGAACCTGCTTCATCATGCCAGAGCGCTTAGAAATCTGGGCGCAGATGTTCTCGTCAAAAATGGTCTGGACCAGGACAAGGACGGTGCGGTGCTTGGCCTCGATGCCGAGCTCCTTGGCCTTGACGAAGATTTCAAGGGAGTCGACCTTATCGACGCTGCCCTTAGCCTCGGCCTGCTCCTGAATCCAGTTGCCAAGCTCGTCGTAGGCCGAGTTGCCGCCTCCCTCACCATCCTCATCGTCGTCGTCACCCACAGCCAGCTTCTGCTTGAACTCGCCAGGGAGCTGGGCGTGGCGGGCCTTGACGGCCTCCTCGCTCATGTCTACGGCCCACTCGTGGTCCTTAACCTCGACCTCGACCTCGGCGAGCTCGGGGGCATCGTTCTTCATCTTCTCAAACTCGTCGTCGCTGCCGGCCTCGTCGTCGATGTCGTTGGAGCCGTTCTCGGAGCCTTCGCCGCCGCTGCCGCTGCCACCGTTCTCCTTGCCGTTGGCCTGGGCCTGCTGCTTGGCGCGACGGGCGGCCTTGCGCTCGGCCTTGTCCTTCTTGCCCTTCTTCGGCTGGTTCTTGAGGATGAAGCCGGAGAGCTTGAGACGGATGTCGACGTCGGTGCGCTGGCCGCAGGCCTTGCAGTCAAGCATGATGTGGTCATCCTTGATGCTGATGTCGGTCTCGGGGTTCTTGCACTTCTTGCACAGGACAAACTTGTTGATGAAGCCATCAAGGTGGTCCTGGAGCTTGGCGGAGTCGTGGGCACCGTTGATGATCCAGCGGTCATCGGGGGGATCAATGTTGGTCTGGGCGCCGAGCTCGAAGCCGAAGAACTTGATAAGATGGGCGCCGGGGCGGGCGAGGGACTGAGCAACGCTGCTCAGGTTGACGACAACGGTCTTGATGCCGTTGCCCTTGCCCTCAATCTTTGTCTGAAGACGCTCCATCTTGTAACGATAGAAGGCGTCGTTGACATCGCGACGGACGTTGACGAGAGCCATGATTGCGGTATTGTTGTCGGAAGACGGACGGTGGGACGATGGTATGCGGAGGTAGGCGGGAGTGATCTCGTACGTCTAAAGAGATGCGTACGGGTAGATGGGCGGGCGAGTCTCGTTTGACTTAGGATGCGAAGCTGATGATGCTGGCGCGGTTTTGACCGAAGAACATGTAGATGTCTTTGGTGGATAGGTGGCAGGGTATAGGCCGGTGGTGTGAAGGGCGAGTAGGAAGCAGGGAGTGGCTTCAGTTCTCAGGAAATCTTCTGGTTGACATGGAGTAGAGGGAGGATCGATCGTTTGTTCTGGTGGGAAGTCATGAACTCCTTTTTGCTTTTAATTTCAGCCGATTGAGGTACTGATGTTGGGCGATGGACTCCGAGCTATACGAAACCGCAGCCTGGAGGGAAAGAAGTGTCTGATGACGGGGGTCTTGTCGTGCTGATACATAAACAGCTTCGTGCGTCTAGTACCGGTAATGGGGGTGTTCGTGCTCTTGGTGAAGAGGTGGACGGCGGTCGAGTGGTGTGTGGTGCGGGAGTGAATCTTGAAGGGCTCCGAGTGGCAACTTGACAAGGGCGAAGTTTGCTGTGGGCTTGGGATGGTGTGGTATGGTGCGTGGTAGGTGCGGGGGGTTTGCGGGTTGCAGTCGAGCGGTTTCTCTGCCGGCTGGTTACGGTGAAGAGTATTCCGACGACGGATAGTTCGCAGAGGGATATGTGTGCGGGTTTTGGTTGTTGGTGATAGCGGGGGAGAGGAGTCAGGGAGAGAAGTTTTGAATCGTGGAGTGGGGAGGCAAGAGGAGAAGGCAGGCCCTTTTGGCCTTCTGGAAAGACTCGGAAGGAGCCCGCCCAATGTGACGCGACTGAACGGCGCCAACTGGAGGGGCTGTTACATAAGCAATCTCGCACTGTTCATTGCGGTTGCCGCACCTGCGTTGTGCTGCGTCAGCGGGAACAGGCTCGCACGGTGCGTAATGTTCGAGCCGCGCATGTGTCCCTGCCTTAGGTTCCAGCGCTGTCCAAGCCACGCCGCCTGATTCCCGCCCTCCAACTTGACTGCCGGTCAGAGCATGTGGTTAGGCAACCCTCAACAGACACCGAAACATGACCCAAAGACGAGGGTGGGCCGCCAAACCATGAAGGCACACGCTGACCATCCCTCCTGAAACCCACGAATCACTTCTTGGCCATGGCCGCAGCAGCGTCGCCAGGCACAAAGTGCAGCAGGCAGGTCTTGCTCACAGGTCTCGACGAGATGGCTTGGTCCGCCATGGCCATCATCGCGGGTGTCATCGTGGGATCCGGCAGTGTCGTATACTTGGCGTAGACATCCTTGAGAAGCATCTTCATCTCGGCAAGGGCGAGGCTGCAAGGGTGTGAGATCAGCGATGCTGCGACGGCTCGGGTTTCTTCCGCGAGGTAACACTCACTGCTTTCCAACGCAACCCCTCCCCCCATTTGCAAAAGCAAACATGGTGCGCTTCCTCTCCGCATCCCCCTCGGCCGCCAGCCAACGATCGGGGTCGAATGTATCCGGCTCGGGAAAGACGTGCTCGTTGATCCTGTGAACCGAGAAGGCCTGGCAGCTAACGACTGTCTTCTCTGGGACAAAGTATCCCGAGATGGTCCTTCCGCCCTGCGGCACGTATCGCGGGAGCGACATGGGGATGGGCGGGAAGCACCGGAGGCTCTCTTGCACCACAGCGTCAAGGAAGGGGAGCTTGTCGAAGCTTGTGTCTGGGTTCGCCCTGAGCTCCTCCTGGAGCTTGAGCTGGTACTTGAGCGACGCTGGCTGCGAGAGCTCCCACATGAGGAAGCAGAGCCCGTCTCCGGTCGTGTCAATGCCAGCAGCCATGTGGTCAAGGCACTCTCCCGCCATGTCGGTTTGGTCTAGTTGCATGCCGGCAGCCGACTTTTCCTGCATACGGCTGAGAAGAGTAAAGGTCGACGGGTCACTTTTGCCGCTGATGCTCATGACATAGTTGGTGGCCAGAGGAACGGACCGTGGCTTGATGAACAGATCGACGACTCCCGCCAGAGAGTTGTACAGGTTCGGGTAGTAGTGCTGGATGAGCCGGCCTAGGTCTGTGAGTGGATGGTCATGTTGGGAAGAAGGGACCCCAGGCGCGCTTACTCTTGAGGCTATCGTCCGCGGCAACCTCGTGCATCATGTCTTCGTCCGCCTTCTTCTGGAGGCAATCCGTGCCGTAAGGGTTGAACAAGTGGTTCGTCGCACAGTCACAGGCATAGGCGTGGAGCGTCATCTGTTGAGTCTTAGCTTGGGAGAGCAGCTGAACAGGGTGGGCTTGACTTACGAAGATGTCGTGGCTCTCACGCTTATCAACCGATTCTTGGAGTCTGTTGATGAACTTTTGGGATCTTTCTTCGATCCCGGAGAGCGATGCCGACTTCATGATGTTACTGTTGGCATACCTGTCGGCCAGGATCCTCTTCCGCTTGGCATGCTGTCCATGGTTAGACGCCGAACACAACCAGATCTCCACAACCACTCACATCGTCCTTGTTAAGAGTTGTGAACATTGTCCGTCGGTTGTACACCTTGAAAAGGTCATAAAACTCCGTCTTATCGTAGCCGCTTCCGCTGGAGCAGTAGATCTCCTTGACCGCCTCGTAAGATGCGAAGGAGACCTCATCAGGAGACAAGCGGACAGAGGGTCCATATTTCTTGTGAAGCCCGTGAACATATTGGGTCCTGTTTGCGTGCAGCTCATGCCATTTCAGGACGAGAGACGTAAAGGATGCATGGGCCGGGCCGGGAATTTTTCGGAGCGGTGACCTCAGACACTGGACCAAGTAGACGGCCAAGTGAATCACCACCGCAGCGAGGAAGAAGGGTATGAAAGGTATCATCGTTGGCAGTGGTAGGAAATCATTTGGTGTTTGTCTGAGGGAAAAGATACGAGTCGGGGCTTCGTTGTTCTCTCCGTATCTACTCTTGCCGCCGGTTCCTCGACCCGACCCGGGATCCTGGCTTTCTTATCTTGAGGGGTTTGGCGGCCCGGGGCCTCCTTGGCCTTTCCAGTTAGGTAAGAGCCAATGGCCACACATGGACACCGGTCCGGGACTCGGAGCGGACTGGGCGGACAACTTGAAGTACATCATTCAGTAGCATCTCGGTTGTCTCGTAGTCTCACCAAATATCGTGATATCCAGGGCCTAAAACCACGCAATTCCAAAATCGTCCCTGACCCTGACCGAGGCAGACTGAAACAGGCAGGAAAGACTCCCCTCCGGCCGGCGGCTTCAGGGTCACTCAGTAGTCAGCGCTTCCAACTGCCGGAGCGGGCCATGTCGGGCCTCGGTGAGTCCACTCACAGGACTCCTGCAGCTGGCAGCACCCGAAGTTACCCCTCCGACATGGCGGACCTGGAGTGGTCCAGCGGTCCCGCCGCGCCTGCATCGGATCCCAACGCCGCCGCGCTTGCCCCGCCATAGCTCTGCGCCAGCATGAGCTGACCTTGTTGAGGTCTTTTCTCTTGATGATTCTTTTCTTGCACGGCCAAGTCTCGCGTTATTTTACCTCCTCTGCAACTCTCCTGATATCCTCTTCTCCCAAGCAAAAACGCCCTTCCACATTGTCCAGCATCCATCCCGATTGCCCATCATGGCTCGCAAGTTCTTCGTCGGCGGCAACTTCAAGATGTAAGTGCGGGGCGCTTTTCGTGATCTGCTTGCAGTTGCATCGCGGGTCGAGCCGGGGGGTTGTGGAAGAGAACACCAGAGACTGACCGCCGGCTTTCGCGCCATCTAGGAACGGCACCAAGTCGTCCATCAAGGAGATTGTCGAGAACCTTAACAAGGCCAACCTTGACCCCAACACCGGTACGTCCCCTCTCTCCCTGATGACTTTGCCCCTCGAACTTCGCCAGCTGACCCCGCCATGCAGAGGTCGTCATCTCCCCTCCCTCGCTCTACCTCCTCTCCACCCGCGAGCTCCTCCGTAAGGAGGTTGAGGTCGCCGCCCAGAACGTCTACGACAAGCCCTGCGGCGCCTTCACCGGCGAGGTTGCCGTGTCCCAGCTCAAGGACGCCGGCGTCAACTGGGCCATCCTCGGCCACTCGGAGCGCCGCACCATCCTTGGCGAGTCCGACGAGGTCGTCGCCTCCAAGACCAAGTACGCCACCGACAACGGCGTCAGCGTCATCTGGTGCTGCGGCGAGAGCCTCGAGGAGCGTGAGGCCGGCACCACCGTCGACGTCGTCAGCAAGCAGCTCGCCGCCCTCAAGGCCAAGCTCTCCGACTGGTCCAAGATCGTCATCGCCTACGAGCCCATCTGGGCCATTGGCACCGGCAAGGTCGCCACCACCTCCCAGGCCCAGGATGTCCACGCCGCCATCCGCAACTGGCTCAAGGAGAACGTTGACGCCAAGGCTGCCGAGGAGACTCGCATCCTGTACGGCGGCAGCGTCAACGAGAAGAACTGCGCCGAGCTGGCCAAGCAGGCCGACATTGACGGCTTCCTGGTTGGCGGTGCCAGCCTGAAGCCTGCCTGTACGTATTCTCCCGCTCCTTGCTTGAACCCCGATCACCCCCTGACACACTTCTTTAGTCGTCGACATCATCAACGCCAACCAGTAAACGGGGCGTTTGTTGCGCAGGGCGTTGCAGGAAAATCAGAGAACAACCCTGGATCCCAGAACACCCATACAAAATATGAATACCCGAAGCATGTGAAGCACCCATTGATCTCCTCCTCGTTATTGTGAGATAAAGGTGATTTGTTTCGTCGGGGAATATCTTTGGGCCCCCCGTTCCCATGTTGTACAGGCGTCCGAAGACGCTATCCATCTATGCTGCCCAGACATCGTATAATACAGTCTCTTCTCCGATGCGCCTTCGTGTCCTCTCTCTTACACCGCCATGCCGTCGCCGTGATAAGGACTCCAGACACCTCTGACACTGGGGTTCTCACTCGACACAGCCTTGTTGACCCTCTTCAGCTTATCGCCGTTGGTATCGCGCAGGGACTCGGCGTGCTTCAGGATCTCCAGAGGCTCCATGTTCTTGACACAGAGGGCCCTTGTCCGTCCGTTGACGTAGTGACCGATGATGTAGGGGTGGTTCGAGGGTTTCGGGGAGACGGTGATTTCGATCTGGGGGTGGGCCGAGGCGAACTTGGGCAGCTGAGACTTGAGGAAGCCGCTGAAAATTGTCAGCAAGCCGGATTGCTATGGATCACCAGTGAATGCGTACTTCATGCCCCTGGAGCTACCAGCCCAGTCGCAGTAGTGGAAGTCGAGCTTCTTGCATTGGAGGATGAAGGCTCCGAGGCCGTTCTGCAGATCAAAAGGCGTCAGTTCATCAGCCCTCACAATAGGTTCTTGCCAGTAAAACGTACCCGGCCCTTCGACACGGTCTTCAATGCCTGGATAGTCATGGTGTCAAAGATGTGGCTGGCGGATTGACTGTATCGCCTGACAATCTTTCTTGACTTCGAGGCCCGTCGCGAGATTTCTCAATGGGCGCGCCCAATTGGTACTAGCGCCCCGGCGGAACCCCGGAACAGGCAGCATACGGCCCAGGACCCACTGTTCCAGGTTCGTGTGGTAGGCCTCATCTCTCCTGCCTCAGCGCAAGACCTACAAAATTCCGCGTGAGAACCCGCGACAAAGGGATATCAACTACCTCGGACCTGCATCAACAGAGTTTCGTCAATCGCGGGAAGCCGAGTCCCCTGTCGCTTTTTTCCCTCTTTATACCCCACGGGGGCTTACCCCTAGGCCCACCAGCAGCTACGCGACGATGACCGACAAGCTCCCCCCCAATCTCCTTGCGCTTTTCGCGCCGCGCCCTCCTCTGCGATGGGTGCCTCCGACAGACCACGCCCCCGAGAAGAGGAAGACGGCTCCCGTGACCGGCCTCGTGAGCTTTCTGCCCGCGCTCGAAGAATACAAGCAGACGGACGTCTACGTTCCCACGGAGAGTTGGCTTCAGATGAAGGACCGCAAGAAGTTGGAAGCCCAGAATGCAAAGCTTCCCGGTGCAATGGACAAGGTTATTGCCGCAGAATGTCAGTCAACTGGATCGCGCAGGTGCAAGAGGGACTTTCTGCTAACTGATTCCTCAGACAAACCCACCGAAGACCCCAACATCCGTGGCGATCCTTTCAAGACGCTCATCGTCGCGCGTCTCTCCTACGAGGCCAACGAGCAGGATCTCGAGAGGGAGTTTGGTCGATTCGGCAACATCGAGCGTGTATGTCACTCCCTTCACCCGCATGTTGATGTTCAGCAGCTGACCCCTGATGATAGATCCGCATCGTTGCCGATACCCACGCGCACGAGAAGTCGCAGACGAAGAAGAGAAAACCCCACCGGGGGTATGCGTTCGTTGTTTACGAGCGAGAACGCGATGCAAGAGGTAAAATATTCAGAAAAATCCCCTTTCGCGGATGCTTTGGCCCTTCCTGGCTCTCCCAAAGACACGTGGCCCTCAGGCTTGCCTGTGCTCTTGCTACAACCGAGACTTTCGTGGCCCTCAAGCTTGCCCGTCTCACAGCAGTGTCTTCCCCCCTTTCCCCATCTAACGCACTGCACGGTATGTATAAGTTGAGTTTACTGACAAAAGCGCCTCGGCGCGCCGGTGAGTAGCTGCTCTCGAAGCTCTTGATGGCATCCGGATCAAGGACCGCCGCATCAAGGTCGACATCGAACGTGGCCGCACCGTCAAGGGCTGGAAACCCCGCAGGTTCGGCGGCGGCCTCGGTGGCCGTGGCTACACCAAGGCTCTTCCCGCCCGGCCCATGGGCGGCCCTGGAGGCTTTGGCGGCGGCTTCCGTGGAGGCTTCCGCGGCGGCTTCGACGGCGGTCGTGGCCGTGGTGGATTCCGCGGCGGCTTTGGAGGTCGCGGCGGTGGCTTCCGAGGAGGCGGCGACTTCGGCGGCCGTGACCGCGGTCCTCCCAACGGATTCCCCCGGGATGCGCCGTCCGGACCTGGTGGTCCTGGCTTTGGCGGACGTGGTGGTGGCGACCGAGACCGCGGCTTTGACCGTGGTGGTGACCGGGATCGCGGTGATCGCGGCGGTCGTCCGCCGTACGATGACAGGGCCGGCGGTGGCCGTGACCGCTTCGGGGACCGCGACAGAGACGGCGGACGCAGGACCGGCAGCAACATGGAACCCGTCCGACCTAGGGGCGAAGGTGGGTATCGTGACGACAGGGGCCGGGACCGCGAACGGGATCGGGATCACCGCGACTTTGACCGACCTCGCGACGACGACAGCCGGAAGCGTGGTTACGAAGGCGGCGGCTATGAAGACCCAAGGAAGCTGCGCCGCTACTGAGCGAGTGGCCTGCCACATCCCGGATTCTGCAAGGTACTCTCTTACTCATCTATTTGCCCTCCAGTCACTTCCATCGAATCTGGGGTAAGGTCGGCAATCGATTTACGCAGTCATCCAAAAACCAGACATCGGAATGGAAGAAACGAAACTTCCGAACATCGGCCAAACGCTCTCGTCCAGTCGCCCACCGGATCAGTTTGGTCACGCCGCCGGACAAGGCGTTACGGTATCAGAGGGAGGTATTCTTCTTGTGTTGTATTCAATCACTCTGAACTCAGTGTAGCTGCTTTCGCGTCCTACTAGGGGACTAGCGGAGGCTCAGTCAGGTAAGATCACAGGTAAGCGGGAGCCGTGCCTAGTGATCTGGGAATCGAGGTGCTTTCCATGACATCGGGCGGGTAATGGCGTCCCGCGACGGAAGAAGAAGAAAAAGAGCGACTGTCAGAAAATGCTGTACGAGTAGCGGACGTCTGTAGCCTCTCAAACCCCTACGTCCTCGGTGTGGGATGGTGAGTGTTTTCTCTTGCATCCGTCCTCTTAAGGAAGGGTCCCTTCAGACCCCACTGCTGCGAGAGGATCATACAACATGACTGTGGCCGGTTGATGATGATGTGCATTTTTTTGATCCTGCCAAAACGCCCAAACTCCTTCCGAATTCGTCATGGTATCGGCCCCTGAAGTGTGCGTGTGCACCTCGAGCGGCCGCGACATCACTCGAACGGCCAGTCGGTCCCTTGCGGTCCCGTATAGAAGTCATCCTTTACTCGTTGTCCACCTTGGTCACCTCGGACGATGCGGCGCTCCAGTAACTGGGATATTGTCAGTAATCAGGGCGGGGAGCTCAATGGAAAGAGGATTCAAACTTACGCCAGAACCTTCACGTCAAAGTGGGCCAGCAGCACGCTGAAGAGCTTGAGCAGCCTCGTCTGCCGAGAGTCAAGAGTCTGACCCTCACGGCAGACGACGTAGCCGCCGTTGGCCTCCGAGGCAGGCTCCTCGGGGGCCTCAGCCTCGCCGAGTACAACGCGGCCGCGGACCATGCGCGTGGGCATGCCGAGCTTGCGCAGCTCGGGCTCAATCGAGTGCTCCATGGGCACATCGTGCTCGCGCGGCACCTCGCCGCCGGTAGAGTAGACAACACCCTGGGGGATGATGAACTCGCGCGAAGCCGTGGCACCAGCGCGCGCAAAGTCGGCCTGGCGCATCTTCTGGAAGTACTCAAAGATCTCCTCGGGCGAGCGGTTGGTCAAGAGGAGGCCGACGTCGCCGGAGAGGTAGGGCGTCAGGCGCTCAATGTTGTCGAGGATGGCGGTCTCGGGGGTCTGGCCGAGGGCCTTGGACATTAGTTTCGTTTTGCCGAAGAAGAGTCTTGCGCACGCATTCGAGTTAGTATGCGTTGCGTCGCCGCCACAGGGGCGTCCGTTGGGGAGGGAAGAAACTCACCTGCTGTCCGAGAGGTCACGGCGCACCTCCTTCAGGTGGTTGTTGCGCATGTTCTCGACGGAGAGGACGAAGCAGTGCTGGAACTCGGGAACAGCCTCGCGGATTGACGAGAAGAGGGCATCCTTCTGCTCGCGGGTCTTCTTGGACACCTGCGTCATGTGCACGACGCGGTTGCGCTTGGACTTGGGCATCTTGGCTGTCTAGATGGGTATACCGACTTTCGAGGTCTGGGTATTGTGCGCTCGCTCGAGACCTTGACTGTAGGTGGTGGTCGGGTCGCGGGTTGACAGTACTTCGACAAGTTGTGTTTTCCAAGGTGGTCCTGGTCGTAACAGTATGTGCAAGTGACGAGGTGGGAAATGGCGGCGACGACGACGAGGTGGTGTCCGTCGTTATCAGTTTATCGGCCTCTCGAATTTTTTGGAGTTTTGGCGGCCCTGCACGTTGAACCTGAACTTTTTTTCTGGACCCCGCGTTCCGCTAGGCGGAACGATTTTCCGTCAGTGCATTTGGGGGCGCCCAGAGCGGGGACGATTTAGGGGCTTCAGGGCGCTCTACCACTGTGCTGACCAGAAGCGTTTAGCGTCAAGTCTTATCTAATCCCCAGCACGTCAATTGGCTCATCGCCCCTCGAGTGGTGTAGAAGCACGGCACCTCAAGATACAAGTAAATCAATCGTATCGAGGTCTTCGTCTCCGATGGCTGCGTGTTGAAATGGGCTCGGATCTGAGGGCAACTCGATTTCGTGTAGACCCGGATCTGCAAGCAAACATTCATTTGTAAGTGTCATGGAGTCTGAGGGTCATAATCGTGAAAGTGTCACCCATGCCCGGACTTAACGGGCCGCTCCACTTTGGTTGGGAGGGGACCTTCCCCGTGCCGTCCGCAACGACGCGAGCTGCCGATGATCAGTACTCTTGGACTCCAACCTCCAGTATCTACCCTCCTTCAGTGCACACTTCGACCGCCAGCGCAGTTCAGCTTCTAGACACCACAGACACGCCGAATATTCCATCGTATAACAGAAACACATCGCGCCCGAGATCGCCTCGCACTCTCAACGCCGGACCTTCGGTCCATGCCGTCATCTTCGCGAGCGCATCGCGCCGAGGGAGGAGGTCCTGATCTGCCGTCGCGGGCAGACAATAGCCCCCGGCGGCGGCCCCGCCTCGATTCAGATCCTCAGACGCCCTCATCGACAGCACCTGGTCCAAAACGGCTCAAGCCCGATCTTCCCGCCCGTCAGCCCGCCGCGATGTCTTCCAAGATGAAGGGCAAGCAGCCCGACACAATCGACCTCACTCAACAGGCCGCCTTCCGCCCGGGCGCCGGTGCGAAGAAGCTCGTGATAAAGAACCTGCGTGCTCCGACGAACGAAGGAGCTCGGCAACAGACGGACCAATATTATGAACGTGCGCGGCAGGATTTGGCAAACGCTCTCCTGCAAGCCTTCCAGGGTCGCCCGCTCGGGTCCCCGATGGAGCGACTCTACATTGGCGTGGAGAACATATGCCGCCGCGGTGATGCACCCTCTCTGTACAAGATGGTGCAGGAGATGTGCGACGCGCATCTTCGGCAAACCGTTCTCAAGATGATTCAGGACGAAGGCGGTCCTACGCCAGTCGACATGGCCCGCAGCGTCCTCAAGCAGTGGGAATACTGGGACTTGTGCATCGTACGGCACCCCTGCTCCTGTGAAATATTGCTGCCGAGATTCACTGACCGTGCAGAAGACCTTGATCCGGTCCATCTTCAGTTTCCTGGACCGTACATATCTCCTCCGGAACAAGTCCCTGGATTCCATCAACGACCTCGGTATCTCCCAGTTCCGGAAAATGACAGCATCTTCATCTACAGACAAGTCCCAAACCCCGCTCGGAAAGACGTTCCAGGGACTCTGTGACCTGGTGGCGTGGGACCGGGCGGGCGACAAGCGCTTCGACGCGACACTATTCCAGCAATTGATCCGGATGCTACACATCTTTGGGCAATATCAAAAGGGCTTCGAGCCTAAATTTCTCAAAGAGTCAGCCCAGTACTACGCCGAGTTCGCCGAGGAGCGGAGCGGTTCGAATCTCAAAGACTATATTCTGGCTTGTGAGAAGCTCATCAAGCGGGAGCGATCCCGCTGCGACCAGTTTCAATTTGAAAGCACGACAAAACGCCTTCTCCTGGACTCGGCCCACAAGATCCTCATCAAGGACTACTCAGCCAAGCTTCTCAACAATGATGCTGTGTTCAAGCTGCTGTCGGAGAACGAGTCTGAATCCCTCCAGGCGCTGTACGAACTCCTCCGTCTTTCCGGCATTCAAGCGGAGCTGAAGCAGCCGTGGGGCGACTACATCAAAGCCACCGGATCCAGCATTGTCGGAGACATCACGAGGGGAGACGACATGGTTCTTAGACTCCTCCAGCTTCGCAGGACGCTCGACCTGCTGATCCGTGATGCCTTTGAGGGAGACGACGGCTTCACGTATTTCCTCCGCCAAGCCTTCAGTGCATTTATGAACGACACGAAGTCTGCCGCCGGATGGACTGCGGGGACGTCCAAGGTCGGAGAGATGATCGCAAAACACGTCGACCTTCTCCTCCGGGGTGGTATCAAGGCGCTCCCGGCAGAGCTCCTGTCCGACCACAAAGATAGGACTGCGGCGGAGCAGGGCGGACAGTCGGGCACCGGCGACGAGGAGGCAGAGCTGGATCGACAGCTTGATCAGGCCGTGGAGCTCTTCCGATTCATCGAGGGCAAGGACGCCTTTGAGACTTTCTACAAAAAGGACCTTGCCCGTCGCTTGCTCATGGGCCGCAGCGCCAGTTCGGACGCCGAGAGGAACATGCTTCGGAAGCTTAGGGACGAGTGCGGCAACAACTTCACCCGCAACCTGGAGCAGATGTTCAAGGACCAAGAACTTGCCAAGGGCGAGATGGAGGCGTACAAGTCCTGGATCGGTAGCAGCGCCAGGGGCTCGGGGGCCGTGGATCTCAACGTTATGGTCATCTCAGCCTCGGCATGGCCCAGCTATAAGGAGACACGGCTCAACATTCCTGAAGAGGTGGCGACCGAGGTCAAGCGCTTCGAGGGGTGGTACAACAGCAAGCATGACGGCAGGAAGCTCAACTGGCCACACATGCTCGCACACTGCAGCATCAAGGCCAAGTTCCCCAAGGGCACCAAGGAACTGCTTGTCAGCGCATTCCAGGCCGTCGTGCTTGTGCTCTTCAACGAGGTCGGGGTCGAGGGTTACCTCACCTACGAACAAATCAGCACCAGCACAGGCCTTACAGGCGGCGAACTCGAGCGGACTCTACAGTCCTTGGCGTGTGGCAAGTCACGCGTGCTCTCCAAGCACCCCAAGGGCAAGGACGTCAACACCACCGACACCTTCACAGTCAACAAGGCCTTCTCGGACCCCAAGGTCCGCATCAAGATCAACCAGATCCAGCTCAAGGAGACCAAGGAGGAGAACAAGGAGACGCACGAGCGCATCGAGCTCAACCGACGCTTCGAGACGCAGGCTGCCATTGTGCGGATCATGAAGTCTCGCAAGACGATTGGGCACGCAGAGCTCGTCGCCGAGACAATCAGCATGACGCGGAAGAGGGGGCCTGTCGACGCCGCACAGATCAAGAAGGAGATTGAAACGTGAGTTGAGATTGACGAGCAAGCTGCCCGACATTTACTGACTTTTCTCCCAGGCTCATTGACAAGGACTACATGGAGCGGGACGGCAAGATGTACACGTATGTAGCATGAGACACGAATCAACGAAGCATGTCGGCGTCCCGGCTGAGCAGGATGCTGTGATGTGATGGAAAGGAGTAGTTGGCTTGTTGGACTCAGCGTTGCGGCTTTGTTTAAAACTCTGTCCCGGGTTGAAGATATGACCAGAGCGAACGCAGCGAGTTCCAATCCGCTGGGTGCGTGTTGTGCTTGTGGTGCCCTATCTTGGGGTGAATTATGGGCCACCATGTCTCGACGGATACCTAACTTTACTTGTGACTGGGATGTCGTAGCCGAGATTGACTTGAAGTCGTGGTTTACGAGAATTGTACTCCTTCGTAGGCATGGTTGACATTGGCCGTAGACTGAAGGACAAAAAGTTTCTGCACTGGGCGAGGCATAATCTGTACCGACGACCGAGTTTTGACAGGACCGCGGTCATGCAGAAGGCGTTGGTTGCTTGAGTTCCTTATCCGTAGCAAGTGGCATCCAGAGTTTTTCAGATGTACGCGCCCGTCTTGCAATTCGGGTTCGACAGACGGCGTTGTCGCACGTCCTCTGTGGACATCGGCAATGCTGCGTCGCCAGGCAGCAGAATTTGCATGCTCGAGTGCGCGGTCAAGCTCCGACAAGGTGTTGAAGCTGACAGGAAGCAGTCGACGTGAAGCCGCTAGCCGCAGAGCCGCAACATGGAGGTGTTGGCGATATCGCGCTTGGAGACACTTCCAGCATGTCGGTCGCACGCCGACCTGCTCGGTTCGATGGCAGCAGTGATGCCACGAGTCTTCTGGGGAAACTCGATCATGCCAGCGGCCGTTACTCGACCGCAGCATTCAACTGTCACCCAAAATCTAATACTCAAAGTTTGTCTGAAACCACCCCCGCGACCCGGACCTAGAAGATGTCCGCAGCAGGAAGGAATGGAAACAATTGCTTTCGGGGGCCGGGAACGGAAGAAAACCCATTGAAAGAATAAGGGTAACCCTCAGCAAGCCGCATAGCGGAGCCGCCTCTTATGAATTAAAATACACTTGACGGTGTAAGTCAACCCAAACTGATGATGAAGAAAAAAGAAGAGAAAGGCGAAAAGCTGCGATGATGCTGCAGAATTTATGGTCGTCGGGTGGTGGGGCCTGGGCGGTGAGGGGTTCTGCTGATTTGGTGGTGGCAGTAAATTCTGCTGCCAGGGATGGCCCGGGCGCCACGCGCACATGGCAGGTGGTCCGTGCCAGTCGAGTCCAACCCTCGGGAGCTTGGGCCAGTCTGAGCTTGCAATTGACCGGCGATGAGTGAAGGTGTTCGAGGAGCGAGGGCCAACGGCGTGAGATATCGACGATTGAGAGCTATTTGGAAGATGATCTGAGAGGTATTGGATGTTTTCCGAGTTTGATTGGAAATGTTTTCCATGACTTGACCTTGTAAACATTGACCCCGGCTCTAATGTAAGCGTTGTACATGTACTTGATGCACCATATTAAATTGCCTGCACCAGCATGTCGCTAGACAAGCACAAGCTGCACTCGGGATGACGATCATGCAGCTGCAGACCAAGAACAAGGCTGGACGAGCCATGACGTCCAAGGCGTCATTCCGTCTTTTGTGTGATACGTAGCTCCAATTCCCCAGCCTTACGACGCACTACATCTCCTCCCTTCATTGCTCATCCGTATTGGCAATAACTCGGGACTGCACGTTACTTTTCATCACCGACTGCGCCAAAACACCAAGTCCATCTCACATCATGGCGCCTGTGCCTCTCGAATTCGAAATTAGGTACGTATCTCGACTCCAAACTTCCCACCACCTCTTTAACAACACACCAGCTACCTCCCTCTGGCTGCAGCAGCCGGGCACGGCGTGGGGGTGGTGGCCCTCACGATTTTGGTGGCCAAGGGACTCTACAAGTCCTACCGTGAGCTCTCACCGGCTCAAGGCACCAGGGAGCGTCGATCGCGGCGGTCCATTTTCACACCGCTCTTCGCAACTCTAGCACTCACCAGCCTCGCGCTGGCTGGCTACTCGGCCACCAAATACGCGACACTGTCTTACAAGGTCTGGGCAGACCAGCGCGCCATCGAGGTGCCGTCGAGGTTTGTTGGCCCAATATTAACACCGTTGAATCTCACTCATACCGAATTGGCAGGGTCTACGGAGAAAAGGGCGTGCTGCCATACGGCGACAACTCGACACGTGTGTACCTCGCGCAATGGCTGACAGACACTCCCGTGTACCTGGACGCTTTTGAGATCATCGCCGAAAAGGCCCGCCGCTTCTGGTGGGGGCAGCAGGTCGAGCTGGCATTTGTCTCATGGAGCCTACTTCTGTCCATCGAGGGGCGGCGGAAGAATATCCCTTACCTCTGGGCATACCTGACGTTGGGCCACCTTGTCAGCCTCTCCTTTGCGCAGAACCTGTTTTACCTGGCTCTGCTGCTCACGCCGACGCCGATCGCACGCGACACGGATGGCGGTGAACGGGGATTCTGGGCACGGCTCATGGGACATATCGTCACGCCCAAGCCGGTCGGCTGGACACTGCACCCATCGCTGCTGGGACTGGTGTTGACGCAGAGCTTCGGGCTTCTATTTGCCGCGCCGCTGGCCACGGGGACCGAGTCCGCCGCGAAGCTGCTTGTCGTGCAAAGGGCTCTCTCCTACCTCCCCCTGGTGATCCCGGCTGTCGTTCCGGTCAGCTGGGGGACGACGCACGTCCGCGCACACGAGGCATATGACGGTCACACTGAGCTGTTCCGATACGCGTCCATGGCTTCGTTCCTCCTCCAGGGCAAGGCGCTGGTGACGGGCCTGCTGTACAATGCCCCGGATGCCTACCAGCACCGCCACAGCAAGTTCATCCCTTTTGACTGGGAGAAGCGGTCAGCATTTGACCGTACGTCGACGGCATTCGGCAAGATCCTAGGGTCGACGTCGGATCACCCGGTGGTCGGGGCGGTGGCGCGTGACGTCCTTTTGAGCGGCCTCAGTCTGGCAGCCTGGGCTGCGGTGCGGTCACTTGACATCAACGACGTTTTGGCGTCCGCGACACCGTTGTTCCGGACCAGGGCGTCGGCCGGCCGACAGCTGATCGGGTTCCGGGGTGGCGGCGGGGACGGCGGCGAGCCCGGGACCCCTGAACCGTCATCAGGGCCTGCCAGCTCGACCAGGAGCAGCAGAAGGTCCAGGGTGGGAGACAGGCGCACGCAGAAGGATGAGGCGGAGGATGACGATGGAACGAGGGGAGATGGCGCATACGAGCCCACAGCGGCCGCGGCGGAGGGCGGAGCGGTAGTGGAGAGTGACGTGATCCCCCGGGACGAGGCGGACTTGGAGGCTGCAGCGCTGACCTGGGGTCTCAACGTTTTGGGTGGACTGGGGTCTGGAAGCGCCGGCGTCTTCGGCGCGGAGTGCATCTCGCGATGAAAGAGAGGGGCGCTGGCGCTGGCTCCTCCCGAATGTGCCGTACCGGGCCTTCCACGTGTATTCAGGCTGCAGGAACTGGAAATAAAGAGTCACACATGATGATCAAGCGACAGGGCTCCCTTTCAGCCGGGTTCCATGGATGCCATAAGCGACACCGACCGGAACGGAGCAGCGGCGGATACGGCCCCTGGCTGGACATGCTCTCATCGTGACACCTGACCGTGACCGTGCACCAGAGGAGTGGACGATTTGACAATGTTATCATCGTTGTTCCGATTCTGGGACGGGAGACACCTTGCAACCGCCACCTCCCCGTTTTCCCCGACCATCATCAGGATTCTGTTATGTCACGAGAATGCATCCCCAGATTAGCAGTCCCCAGTCCGCCGAAACGCCGGCGGAGACGTGCCCAGCATCGTGATGGCGAAAAGAAGGACCCCTTCCCCACAGTGACGAGCCAAGGGCGAGCATCTGCGTTGTTTTTCTCGCCAGGGCCCCCGTCTCCCCCAGATCTCACGACGTTTTCTCCGTGGGGAAACGAGGGTTGAGGATGCTCGACCAAGGCAGAGGCAAACTCTCGCACAGACACAGACAGACCGGAGACGCCTGACGGACCGGGAGTGAGGGAAGAAAAAAGTCGGCCCTTCCGTTCCTGAGAGGCTGAACGGTGTCGCTGCTAGGCTTATTAGCAGCATTTGGGGGTCGCGAGTCTACCCGAAGAGTCCAGAAAAGGCAGGGGCAACCCAGGGGCGCCCAACGTATCAGAGAGCTCAACGGGCGATTGACATGGGGCGTTGGTGGGGTGCTCCTTTGGGGCTAGGACTTCTAGAATCCGCTCGCGGCCCACGCCTCGGGTTGGTCTTGCCCGTTCAGGGAGGCCGAGCAGCGAGGAGGTCTTGGCGTGCCTGCCTGTTGGCGTCGAGGCACTCGAGGGGGCAAGCGCCCCGCCGCTGGTGACGTCGAGCCAAGAGCGCCCCGCTGTTGTACGAAACGCAGAGAAGGCACGATGGAGAGCTGTGATTGAGTGCCCCGCGAGATTGTGCAAACGGGACTGGAGATTGCCAGGGCCCTGGGGCACTGTACCACCCCTCCCCCAGACTTTGCACCACCCTGCACCGCACTGCACCTGCGCCTGCACCGCAGTATCGTATCGTATCGGTCGGTCCCAGGCTGAGCACACCACCACCAGCAAGCAGCTCAGGGCAGGTCGGGCCCGGACTTTTGCTATTCTTCGGCCTTCCCTTTCGCCGCTGGAAACCGACGACCCCTCCATCATATCACCCCCGGCAGAGTCTGACGCCCACTCAAGTCCGCCAGGGGCAGGATGCCGCCTTGCCAATGCTATGCACAGCCGTTAACCAACCAGCGCACGCACACACCTCCCAGTGCAGGTGATGTGCAGTTCCAGCCCAAGCAGAACCGTCCCGTCTCAGTCATCCCAACAGAATTTTCCGCCTGCCACACCACAACTTTGGTTTGGCGTGTCTCGACCGGCGAAGCCCCCGGCGGCCGGCGGCGTCGGCCACCACTCACTGTCCGTCCCATCATGGCATGTTCACTAGCAGCACAAAGCTACGACCATCGGGAGATCCAGCAAGGGCAGACGCGAAGCTTCGTACGCACACGGGCCGACAGGAGGGCGCTAAATCATTCCCTATCGCTCGCCCGCCCGCCCACCTGGAGATACGGTCCTGGTTTACTGCACGGTTGTCATCGGCGGAGCCCCCCGGGGTGGGCTCGGCCACGGGCAGATATGGTGGCGCTCTCGGTCGCGCTCTCCGTCTGGGGGGGTGGGAGGGGCGTCGGCCGGAGGGAGTCGGCTCGTCTCGCGGCCTTCTTGCCGCCCATCGTCAGAATGCTCGGGTTGACACATCGCGCGAGCCTCCCCCCGAAGATTTCCCCACGAAGCGCTACGATGCAGACGGCGGCATCGACTAGGAAGGCCAAACCAGCAACCCCAGACTCACGCACCCGACTCTCCATGGGGGAGGCTGCCCCGGAGGCACGAGTTTTCGATTCTAATTTCTCATCCCGAGCTGCGCATTATCGTCCATCGTGAGCGATGTGGGCAAAGGGTGGGCACTGGCAATGTGAGAATGACACGCCCCCCTGTCGACACACCCTGGACATGGAGGGTTGGAGGGGCAAAGGTCCAAAGGAACACCGAGGGATGGAAGACAGACCCCACCCCCGGCGCCCCGTAACCGATGGGGCCACCGAGCACCACGTCCTGATGGTGGGCACTTGGGCGGGCAGGCGGACGGGCGGACGGGGGCGGGCCACCAAGACAGGTGCTGGAGCGCGTGGGAAAGCCCCGGCGCTGCCGGTTTCGAGGCTCGCCACTCTTCGGAAACGTCTATTGCGTGAGACCGGGGCGTCCAGCCGCCAAGATCCAACAACCATGTCCCGTCGAGCCCAGTCTCCAGAATCCCCCAGAGCTGCTATCTGGAGTAATTACGTCTTAAAGGTCACCCATGCCCCCCGCCGATACATTGCCGTTCCCTCCATTTCCCCCCATCTAACCTTTTATATCATCAGGTCTATTCCCCCCATCTACCGCACTCGTTCCCCTGCAGATCATCACCACCACTTGCACATTGAACCCGGACCCTTCCATGAACACTGTTCTTCCTTACATCAAGACTCCAACGACCAACATCGTGCTGTCTCATCTCAGCAAGGAGCGTCTGCCACCCTAGGACCACCTGGATCAGCAAAACACCTTGAACACCCACCCACCTAAATACTAAGACCTCGTGTCTACCACCACCGCAGCAATGGCCATCCTCGACCACTTCCGCTTCACCAGCTCGCGCAAGGCCTCGTACGTCACATCGGATTCCGCGTCGCAGTCTTCGAGCCGCAGCAACAAGTCGAACAAGTCCAACTCGAACACCCTCAAGCTGGCCAAGTCGTTCTCCTGGAAGACCCAGTCGGACATCAGCACCAGCAGCGATGACAGCAACGACAGCAACCCCAGCGGCGGCATGTGCAACACCAACGACCGCCCCGAAAAGGGTGTGCCGTCGTGGCTCAAGAAGAAGAACAAGAAGGACCCCAAGAAGAACAAGATTCTTCACCCTTCTGAGAAGCCCCTGACGCTCGACAACATCCAGCACCAGGAGATGCTCAGCCACTTCACTTGGACCTTTGGCAACCGCCGCGACTCGTACGACCCTGCCGACATTGACGGCATCAGCCCTGGCACCTCGCGCCGTCCCAGCTTCGATGGTGACAACAGGCCCATGCCTGCTGGCCACGAGCAGGACAACGTCCACGAGGCGCCCATGTTCCTGACGCCCGACTCGGCCTTCTACTCGAGGCGCCAGGCCGTTCAGATGAGCGACTGAGTGAGGAGCGCCCGCAAAACGGACTCGATCTCATCTTGCATCATCAGTCGAGCCCCATCACCCCACCGCAGCCGCGACCGAGATGTTGCGCTGTTTTTACTTACCCCTTTACCCTTGCCATTTATCCATTTCTGGGTAATGCGGCCGGGGGTTCAGAAAGGAAAGGCGACACACGACACCACGAAGCACCCCACAATACCCGTGGGGGGAGGATCTAATGCACCTTTGCACAAACAACACGGACACGGATGGCCACCAAACGTCATCATCAGTGTTGCTCCTTTTTCCATCGGGTTCACCATCATGCGAGGAGTTCTGGCACAAAAGCTATTTTTCTTCCCATTTTTTCCATTTCCCCGTCCTCCATCACCGGAGTCGACCAACAAAAGTTCAGACCGCGACCTTAGACGACATTTTTTTTTTTCTCTCCTTTCGAAAGCAGTTTCGACACACACTCCTAATGCACGAGCATCAGGAAGAGGAAGGTCCTCGCACGGATTGGGCCGCAGGTGGTGCCAAGGCCATGGGTTCGATGGACGGGTGGCTGCCTGCAGCTGGGGAGCTTGGGCGGATTGAGAAGGCTCAATTGGCCCGGCGACATGGGTGCGAGGAAAACGAGCTCAGTTGGTTCTGGAACGACCACTAGCATTGGCTCTTCCTCGCACACCCCGTCGTAGGGCTCTTGTCGATCCTCTCCCCCGAAAGCTGGTGAGCGGTCACCCGCGCCACTCACCACCACCGTGCCGAGAAGGGCAGGATTCGGTCGACCGGGTACCCTCCCTCACGGTTGGGGGGGCCCGGTCTAGATCGCTTCCTTCGAGCGTCATCCACAGCTCCTGGGTCGATCAACACCGTCATCAGCCATGCGCTGCACGGCGATCCGGGGGGCCGATGACACGATGAGAAGGGCAGCTTCACGCGCCCCGCGAGGAAGTAATGGATGATGAGGAGGGGGTGTCGCGACATCCGGCAGATATGATAGCGAATAACAATCGTACACGAGAATGAAGAAGAATCTATTAAGCATACCAAGCCCGCCACAATGCAGTGACGACATGATCGTGACCGTCAGGTATGTGTGTTTCCCCCGCAAAAGGGCGACACGTTTCGGGCGACTGTGGTGGGTTGCACGACGGCACATCGTCACACAGGTAGGAACGTGCTGATGCTGGAGCTCTGCGGCGGATAGCTTTTCGAGGTTTGAGGCCCAGTTTATTCTATTTTGGAGCCAGGAACGCGAGCCGCCGCGAATCAAGAGACGGAATGAAATGCTTCCTTACAGAGGTTGATCGGCAGCTACTTTTATGCGCCGCGGCGGGGTACTCTTATTGCAGTTGCAGTGTCAGGTCAGCCCGGAACGGGTACCGTTTCGAGGACTTGGATGGGCACGTCCCGCAGAGTAGGAGTTTGCTCGGGTAGGGAGACGTTGGAGTAAAAATGTATTTGTGCATGGCCAGAACGTACAAGGATCTCATGCTGAGATGTTCAAAGTTGGGAAGAGAAGTGAATGGGGGGGAGAGTCTGTCGAGACTGGTCTTGGTTCGTTGGCTTGGCACGCTGACACCAGTGACGATCACTTCGGACTCGTAGGGCCCCGGGTTATACAGTGCTGGTCATCCACCTGACAACCAAACTGTGATCTCTCAAGAAAGGGAGGTAGATCCTTGGGCAAAGCAAGGCTGACGATAGTAGTACCGGCAGCCTTGATTTTCTGTGAGGTCTCGCACATTCAGGCCTATTCGGCCGGTTCCCGTTGCCCCCTCCCCGCCACCTGCCCCCGTCTACTCCAGGCTCCCACGAGAGCGACATCTGAAAGTTCGACACAGCTCCTCAGTTCCATCATGTGTGCAGTAGGCTGCCCCGACAGGAGATGATGCTCCAGCCCTGACCGAAGCACTTCACTCCTGTCAGCGTCATCGTCAGCATATCGAGGCAGTTCTTACGTCAAGAATGATGTCGACGGAAAAGGAAGCCTTGGCCGATGAGGGGGCATAGACACCACCTTCGGGCTTGCAGGAGCTACGACATGCCAAGATCTCCAAACGAGCTCTACCCCCCTTCTTTCTCTGGGCGCCGATGCCACAGGGCTTGTTCTGTCAGAAGGCCATAAAAGGCAACGAGCGCGGAGCCAGCAAAGGAAACGGTGACTTGCACCTATCGTTACATTTTCTCACACCAACATCGCAACCGATTGCCTTGTGCGCTTCCCCAAAGCCGCAGGTGGCATCCTCCCTTCCCCTCGCGCTCACCCCCCCGCCGTTGTATCAAGGTTAGATTATACTCTTGCGCTAGTTCGGAAAACCTCGCTGCAGCGAGTCCCGGGAATGAGGCCAAGACTTGCATCGCCAGGGAAGTGTGTCTTGGCCGTGCTTGGGCACCAAATGGGAGGGGGCGGGCAGCAAAAGCCCCTACCTCCCGCCGAGCCTGCTCCGCGGCGGACGATTCGTGGGATCCAGGCTCGAGGAACGGCGATGCTATCTTGGCAAGACACGGACAGGCGGAGGTGCCCATTCAAGGGGTCAAGGAAGAGAAGTCTCGAGTCTTGGTAGTCGAGCACGCAACGCTGCACGGTGAGCTTGGCGGGGTGGGATGGAGCGCCGGCGGTTCTTGAGTCGTGCAGACGGAGGGAGGCGCAGCAGGCTTGGCTTGACGGTAGCGTCGGTTGGAGCAAACGGTTGTTTATTTTGTGCCTGACAGCAACGGCCGTGCTGCTGGCTCCGAGGAGCTTGGATCTCCCTTCCAAGCGATGTCGAAGAACCCTGATGATCACGGCCTGGGCGAGGTGGCCGACGGCCGAACCACCAAGAAAACATCACACGATGCGAGGGCATGTGACAACTGATAAATTACGGGATCCTCCATTTGGGCGGCGAGCCGCCTGGTAGGTCCCGTACTCAAAAAGCGTTGTCTGGCAAGTTCACTCTCGTCTAGTACGCGGCCGCCGACCACCTCCCCGAAGGGCGACGGCAGAAGGCCGGTATCCGGCTCAAGATCAGTCGGGGAGCTGGGCTGACCGAGCAATGGCAATAGACGGTGCACATTGTGCGTGCTTCTGTTTCATGGAGGAGGTGCGCTCGCTGCGCTGCGGAACAAGGCGGCAGACAGCGAAGCTCGCCTCGCCGTGTGCTTTAACCTGTAGATGCGCGTCCGAGGCACCGGGCCGGGGCTGAGACGCGCCCAGCGAACCGGCTGTCAGGATGGGCTGATGGTTCACGGCGGGCTCCGGGGGTGGCCATGAAATAATGGCAGCACCTTTTCGCCGCGATGCTGGATGCAGAGCTCCATGGCGCCCGCAAGAAGCGGGTTCCGGCGCTTTCTTCTGAGAATAGGGAGGGGGTGTGGTTGTCAGCGATGTTGCGGATGGGTTTGATGTGAAGTGAAGTGAGAAGAAGGTTGGACGAAAATTTTGGTGGGAGCCGCGATGGCGGGTGGAACCGGGGCACATTATCGTCACGTGAGGGTTCCCTTGGCGATACTTACAGGCCGTTTTCTGCCGAGCTGTCCAGGGGCTGACCGCCTTCTTCTTTAGCTGCTTGGCTGCGTATCATCAAGAATGTCACGACTTGACGAAGATGTTGACAAAATCTCGGAGCGCCTCGACCATCATCAATTATTCCTGAGAAGATCAAAGCTGAAGCCTTTGGTGATTTTGCGTCGCTGAGTCGGAGATCCGCGCCGGCTCCGACTTCAAGTTGACATCAGTCGGTGATCGAGCGCTCCACCGAGCTTCACCTCGGCTGCACCACGCCTGAGACCGGACAATGCTCGACAACTGCCGACTGCAACCAGTTAGATAGCTCAATCAACTGGACTGGGTCTCACAGATATTTACATGTCCAATATGACTGGTACACTTCGCGTCCTCGCAAACGCCCGAAGGCTAATCTCATCATCCATGCCTCGCTCAACTCCCGTCGACAGAACATTGCCGGCCATCTTTGCCCGAGGCGGCACCTCCAATGGCCTCATCATACACAGGCGCGATCTTCCCGCCGAAAATGACTGGCATACAGTACTACCCTCCGCCATGGGATCACCGGACCCTTACGGACGGCAACTGAACGGCATGGGGTCCGGCATCTCCTCGACCTCAAAGTTGATAGTCCTCTCGCCACCATCACGCCCAGACGTTGCCGATGTCGATTACACTTTCGTCCAGGTCGGCATCAAGGATGGCGTGCTCGACAAGGCGGGGAACTGTGGCAACCTCTCCTCGCTTGTTGGTCCTATGGGACTGAACGAAGGTCTTGTCACTGAGCCGCTCTTGGAAGAGGTCGATGGCCAGACCATGGCTTCTGTACGAATCTTTAACACCAACACATCCAAAGTCATTGTCTCAAGATTTGCCGTCGAGGGAAACCCGCCTCGGTACACTCCCCAAGGCGACTATGTCATGGACGGCGTTCCTGGCACAGGCAACAGAATCACCCTTCGGTTTCTGAATCCCGCGGGGGCCAAGACCGGAAAGGCCTTGCCCACCGGGAATCCAGTGGATGAGCTAAAGCTCGACGATGGGACCACCATCCCCGCATCCCTCGTGGACATCAGCAACCCAGGCGTCTTCGTGCGGGCAAGATATCTGGGGCTCGCAGACCCCGAGGGTCTCACGCCAGATATCGTTGAAGCGGACCCGGCACTGAAGAATAAGCTCGCACAGATCCGGCGGGCGGGTACATCGGCTATGGGCTTGGACCCAACCATCGAGAGCGTCCCCAAGATCGTCATACTCTTCTCGAACACCCGGTCCCCCGACGTCGACATCCGATGCCTCGCCCTATCCATGGGCCAAGCTCACAAGGCGGTGCCCCTGACCCTGGCGCTGTGCCTCGGCGCCTCGTGCCGCATACCTGGGACCATCGGCTCCGAGCTCATCGGCCAGTCGCAAAGGGCGCCGGATGGTTCGGTCGTCATCGCGCATCCGAGCGGGACTGTCGACATTGGGACGACAATGGGCGCCGCGGGAGAGATCGTCTCTGCCGATCTTCACCGGACCGCCCGAGTGCTGTTCACGGGACTGGTGCACTATTGAGTTTTTGAGTCAGGAATCAAGGGGCCTTAAAAGGAGTCGCAGCAGCGCCTCGGCGGCGGCATCTTCGGCACGGGTATGGCTTGTCATAAGCATTTCGCCAAAATCAACTGCCGCGAGCTACTCTGCTCAGCCATCAACTGCGGCCGCTCAGGGTCATCTAGGCTGCCGAGCTTATCGAGGGTCCATCAAAGTATGGCAAACGTCGACGCGCATGTGGTTACGCGCGTGGTTCCGCGCTGCCAGACTGGGGACCTGTCGCCATCCCGCGATATTTCGGGGGGCCCAGCCGTCAAGGCGCGTGGGTTCTGCAAATGCCGCTGTCCAAGTCTAGGCACCTTATTCCCGGACAAACACGATTGTGCCGGATCAGGTTGGGTCGTCCGTGGTGTCTTCAGTTCGGCCGAGGCCGTTGGCTGTCTCAGACGCCCTAGTGGGAGCCATCACCACGCTTGGTTCGTTGCCTTGGGCCGGCTTACCAGAAAGGGTTCAGCGACCTGAGCAACTTCGTCGCCGGACAAATGTCGTGCCACGGCGCGGCCCCCATTGACAAATAGCGGTCGTCTCTGGTGTGGTCCTCGGTAGATTGATATAGAGACTTGTTCACCCGTCGACGGCCAGCATGTGCTTTGTGTGGACGTGGGTGGTGGTCGACAATTCCAATGGATCACATCAATATCACCGTTCAGGATGGGGCCATGGTCTCGACCAAGCGTGGCTTTCAGGTGTCCAAGACGAAACACCAAGGGATCCTATTCGTCAACACCTATGAAGCACCTGAAGGGAACGTCGGCACCAAGAAGTCTTCTTCAACAAAAGGCACCTCGGCTTACGAGTGTCAAAAGGGCCTACAACACTGCTTCAGACTGTCTAGGCCTCCACAAACCCCGAAAGTCCGAGCTGCTAGCAGCAGCTCTCAACGGCAGCTCAAGAAGAACACATCACGTCGATGCAGCACGCCAAAAGCAGGGCAGCCGGACCAGTCTTCAAGCTCGGATGATGCGTCCAGCGAGAACTCGCCTCCCATCGCCGTTCTTTCTCCAGAGGCATGGTCTCATGACAGAACCCCCAGCCCCAACACTTTCAGAGCCAACGTCTGGGAAACTCACGAGTTTGGCTTCCCTATGACGCCCAGGGGCAAGAAGATGGTGCACGTCTACTTCTCCTCTATCCCATCCAAGATGTATCCCTTCGACAATATCCTCACCCACAACCCCGCGCGCACACCCAGCTTCTTCGAGAGGATCAACTCCGACCTCGTCATCATGCGCTGCGTCACCGGCACGGGCATGCTGATCGACAATCTGCGGAGGGGTCAGCGGTGCTCTGATGAGATTCTCGAGTACATGGCGCAGTTCTACGGCTTGATCAATTTGAAGTTGCAGGAGAGCGGGAAGAGCATCAGCAAGGCCACCATTGAGTGTGTCTGCTCAATGGCCATCGGTGCAGTAAGTTCTTCTGGTGCGGGCGGTGCATCAAGATGCTGACGGATGTATTGCAGACGCATATCGGGCAGTACGATCATTGGAGATTGCACATGAAGGGGCTCCGGCAGATTACCGACCTTGAGAGGGAGTCTTTGAGTGACGGAGGGTACCTGATGAACAAGTTGCGGCGTAGGTGATGCTCTACTCGACCTGATGTGCGGAGCTAACCTGTTTGCAGGGGCCGATATCAAGGGCGCTGCCACGGTGGGCGAGTTGCCGTACCTCCAGCACATGAGACTGCACGACAATGTCTCGGACGCCCTGCCATTGGCAAACCGCCGAGAGAGAGCCCAATCGGTGGGAGCTATGCTCCAGCCTTGCGGAATTCAGCCCATCGTCGTCCAGTCCGTCACAGGCCTTGCCATATTCACGAACATTCTTCAAGCCGCGTCTGCCTCGGGGAGCAATATCCGTCTCGATCCTCACGGCTTCATCGATGAGTGGTACTGGGTGGTGTATCAGCTTCTGCGACACCCAGGCCCTCTCTGCGACCCCGACACGCCAGCGCAGAGTCTGCAAGTTCATACGTCTGAGGATATTTCCCAAAACGACCTGAAGAAAACTCTGTCAACAGCGTCCACGATCAAGACACTTTACATGCCACCGCCTCTGAACGTCAAGCCGGCGCATTCCCAAAATATTCTCGAAATTCTTGTTCGACTTGCGAGCGTACTCTACATTGAGGCTTTGATCCCAGACGACCCTCGGACACTGAACGGATATGCGGTATTACTGGTCCTCATGTCTAAGACGATGGATGACGTGATGGGACGTCTTCGGCGTCGAGGGGGATGTCCACTGGTGGGGAGCTACGATGACGGCCTTTTTGATATTGCGACCATGAGGCCAGTCATGATCTGGGCTGCTCTGGTCACATATGTAGTGGCTTGGCTTGGAGAAAGGGAGGTGCACTCTGATGGGGTGCGGTATGAGCGAACGATCTATCGGGATTGTCTGTTGTATTTTGTCGGGTCGGAGCCTAATGGGGTTGATTTATTGAGCCAGTCAGATTTTGCTTTCTGCGAGGTTCTCGATATTCAGGGCCTGCTGTGGAAGAAGATGGATACGAGGGAGCTGTTGCGAGCTATCATCAGGGGCCATGATACTGGGCTGGATTGATTAGCCTATGTGATAGGTCATGTAATGACGATACGAATCCCACATGATGCAACATAGTCCTCTTTGCTTAGCATCTCGGCACATTCTGAAGACATCGATCATGGTGCACACCGAGCCACACCGAGGTCGCCCTGGACCCACTCCGGTCCCCTTTTCATTTCTCCGGTGAGACCTCAGAACTGACCTCGTCACATTCGCACCAACACGTCCATCGTTCAATTCAGCAGTTCCAAATTGACTTAGGTCAAGTTAACATCGAAACATTTGTCTGTTTGCATTCTTCAACCATTTTGAACCGAAGAGCGAAGCGAACAATGGACGGCGACTTTTCGGAACCTCACCCGTACTACCCGGTCGATGCCTCGATACCGCACTACCGGGCGAACGAGTCAAGCCATGTAGTCTTCCTTGCGGCCTTTGGCGGCATCATATTTGCGGCAGTATCAAGCGTCTGGGGTGTCGTTCGTCTCTTGCGGCCCTCGTTGCGAGCAAGCGACCAGCTCTGTGTGGTGTGGTTTGCGCTCTGTGAGTCGACCTGCCCAGGCCCCTTCAACAAGGAAGCCCTCGGCTTTTGTGTTGCTCAGACTAACAGAATCCAGGTGGCTTCTTGCACTGCTTCTTCGAGGGTTCGCCTCTCACTCTAATACCTGGCAAAACGACCGCTGACTCAACCAGGATACTTCATCTACAACCATGCCATCCTCGCAAGCCTCCAGTCCGTCTTTGGCCAGGCCTGGAAAGAGTACACCCTCTCCGACTCGCGCTACTTGACCTCGGACCCATTCATGCTGTGCGTTGAAGCTATCACCGTCGCCGTCTGGGGTCCGCTGTGCTGGGCTATCGTGGCGGCCATTGCGACACGCAGCACCTTGCGGCATCCACTGCAGATCGTCATGTGCGTTGGCCATCTCTACGGCGTGGCGTTGTACTACTCGACGAGCTTGACGGAGCGGGCCATGACGGGAACGATGCACAGCCGGCCGGAGTTTTTGTACTTTTGGGTTTACTACGTCGGCTTCAATGCGCCGTGGGTGTTTGTTCCGGGCGGTAAGTTGTGTGGCGGAGGTTGAGAGAGACATTGCTGACTGCTTGTAGTGCTTCTCGTGCAGAGCTTCAAGGCTGGTGCGAGGGCGTTTGCGGCACTGGAGAGGGAGGAGACAGCTGGAGGGGCGAAGAAGAGGAGGTAGGGTGTCTCTCTACTACTTGATGTCAAGTATTTTTCTTGTATCAATCCAAGTTCATCAGTGGCATATATCGAGGATCTTTGCAACGTTACATGGGTCGGGCAAAAGGCACGATTGTTGTGGATGAGAGGGACAACCACGAGTGTACCTCTTGGAAATTCCCGAGCGACACATCTCCATAAGTCAAATTCCCTACAGTAATATAGGAAGACAGTCTTAACTCCTTCATCAAATCAAGAGTTTGAACCATTGTTCGACGGGACAAACATTTAGTCCGGCTTGAGGGCGCGGGCGGGGAGTTGGTGCAGCACAAGGATGACACACCAATCATTGGCCTCGGCGTGCGCGATTCACTGGCTACTCCGCCCACTCCAGGGACAACGAAGCGGTGGGGACGATGCTGACTTCACCTCAAGTTGCGGCCACCTCCTCTTAACATGACCTCGAGATTAGCCACCACCATCCTAAGAACCCTTGCGTTGCCTTCTCCCGCCCGTTTTCCAACCCACCTCTCACTCACCTTCCCTCGAACTCACCTAGGTGCCCGCAGGCATCACACAAAAAGCCCCTCAACCCCCCACGGCACAATGGGTGAAAGCGTCCCCGAAGCCCCGCCCTTCTCTCTGACCGAAGCCGACAGGTGGGTGCTGTCACAGACGGACGATGAGTTCAAGCTGCACGACTGGGACGAGCTGCGAGAGATTGTGGGTATGTTTGGCTTTTATTCAGTGTGCCCTATCTTGCTCCTGATACTGACCCCTCGCAGACGCCAACAGGCTCGAGGTCTTCAAGCGCAAGCCCTCGGACCTGCGCAGATACATGCAGTGGACGTCCGAGACAAAGGCCGAGTACGGCTCCATGACCAACTACATCCTCAAGCACCGCCTGCCCAAGACCTGGGGCGCGCCCCCGTTTACGCCCCTCTCGGACGTCCCCCTGCAGAACCCGGCCGACTACCGCATCCTCATCAACGACTGGCCGTACGGCGTGACGCCTGATGTGACGCACCTCGTCGTGTGGTCACGCACTCCCATCGCCACAGATGCCGAGACTGGCGACGTCACAGACGAAAGCAGACGGCTGATCCGCGAGTTTGTCGAGGAACGGTTCGTCCGTGCTATTGGCGACGGCGGCAAGGACAGGGTGATCTGGTTCAAGAACTGGGTCGCCCTGCAGAGCGTCAGGTCGCTGGAGCACTTCCACGTGCTGGTGCGCAATGCGGACCGTGAGCAGCTTAAGGTGTGGGCGGAGGAGCAGCCGTGTCATCGGGTGGAGTAGGCCGCAGATAGATCGCAAGGTGCCATTCTAGAGAAGACTGCTAGACCTAGATAGACGAATCCACGACCCGACAGAGCAAGCCGTGTCGTCCGCTTGGTGATGCCAGGGCCGTCTAGGCGGCCCTGCGCTGTCGCCTGTTGCCCGCAGGAGGGGCGGCAGCAGCAGCAGCAGCAGGGTCCTGGTTGCCAGCGCCACCGAGCCCGGCCAGCTGCTTGCCGTAGCCAGCCAGGCCAGCGCCAAGGTAGGCGCCGTAGGCGGGAACGGCCAGCCACAGGAACCAACCCCAGTTGCCGAAGAGAATGACGAAGATGGCCGAGGCCCAGGTGACCCAGATGACGTCCCACATGTACTCGGTCAGGCCGGCGGCGGCGAGGTCCTCACCGGACGTCTTGAGAGAGCCTCCGGCATCGAACTTGGGGCGGCCGCTGGTCTCGAGGACAAACTCGCAGATGAACGCCGGCACCGACAGCAGCAGGTACCAGAAGAGAGACCTTGAGCGGAAGAGGAAGTGAGATGCGAGGAAGAGCAGGTTGACGACGGCGGAGCCAATGTGCAGGTTGGCGAGGGCGGCCGCGTTGGACTTGGCGCGATCCTTCTTTGCCTTTTGGGCCATGATGGGCGGATCGGAGAGAAGAGGCGAGTTGTCGATGTGTCTCGGAAGCCGGATCGAGCCGTTGAATTACGGGTGAGGAACGCGGCGGCGGGAGCTTGAGATGACGAGGGGGGGGTTGCAATGAGGTCGTCGTGTTCAAACCAGGGACGTGGAGTGAGTGAGGTGACGACAGATAGCGGAAAGCGGGAATTGGGTATGCCAGGCGAGAGAATGCTGTGGCGCAGAAACCGGGTGGCTGGGCCAGCCCAGGCCGTTTTCAAGACACGGCAGCCCAGCCATGTGTGGTTCGTTCCAGGTTTGGTGTGGCGGCAGGCGCTTCCCGCCCGTTCACACCTTTCAGGCGGTTGCCGGGCTAGCGATCAGGCTCGAGGGCGCTCGCCAGCCAATCATTATGCCCCAGCCACAACACCACCGGCCACTGGCAGTCGCTGTTCATCCCGTTAGCCCAGCTGGAGAGGTCAACATCGCCAACCACGCTCCACGCTGCGTTGGGTGCCTTGTCACGTCGCCCTCCTCCGTTCACGACCACCTCCTTCCTTTCCCCCCCTCCACCCGCTCTCCCCTACGGCCGACTGACTCCCTTTCCTCCCTCCCCTCCCTGCTCCGCCCGGTGCAGGTCCGAATTTCCTAATCGCCCTCCCTGTCGAAGACATGGGCTCTTCCTTTTCGTCCGCAGTTTCTCATCACGGACGGTAGTGTCGCCCTCTATTTTGGTCGCCCCTGCTCGCCACCCCTCGATCGCGAAAACCCAAACAAATTGAACCACACACCCCGGGGACCCACCACCGACCTCTCGACACCCCAACTCCTCGCTCGGTCGTCGCTGCTGCCTCTGTCCGGACTTGGCTTCGAATTCGATTGCCTGGTCGACCTGCAGTTGCGCCTCGACCTGTTGCGCCGCCGAACAACAACCCGACCCAGCTCTGGCTGCCGGGGCTTTGTTGTCGCTCCCGCCCTTGTGCACCGCGCCTCCGTGCTCGGCCATTACAGCAGCAGGATATCCGGAATTGATATCGCCCGCTTGGGTCTCGCATTCGACAAATACCACCGTTTGGCCACACCGTCGCCGAAATAATCCTTAATACTGTTGTTGCATCGAAGATCTCCACTGTCGAGGGAGCACCGGCCTGCCTCCGTCGCAACTTTGTCGTCGCACAAATAGACATCTTGTCTGAAGGGACAACCATCCCTCCTCGGTCACCCCACTGCGACACCATACATACGCACCGTCTTGTCGACCAACAACGGCGTTCTAGTTGTTCCAATACATTCGACTCCATGGCTGGCGTCGACAGAACGCTCTAACACCCCAGACACACCCCACGAGACCAGGCACCAGTCCCTTGTGTCTTTCACAATGGCGCCGTCGAGTACAGCAATCTCCAGTCTGTTACGGCAGACTGTCTACTACCACCTGGACAACAGCTCGCACGACAACGCCCTCTTCTTCGCAGAGAAACTTGCCGCCCAAGACCCAAAAGCAAGCGAGTCCACACACCTTCTGGCGCTCTGCCACCTACGCCTCGGCGACAGTCGCTCCGCCTACGACTTCAGCAGACAGTCAGCATGTCGGTCGGCAAACCTGGGTGCTATCTGGGTCTTCGCCCAAGCATGCCTCCACCTCGAGCGATATAGAGAAGGCATCGCGGTTCTGGAAAAGTCAAGGGACCGATGGGTGGGCAGGTCGCACCTCGGAAAGCACACCGCCTCGGCCAGGTCCTTGCTGCCCGACGAGGCTGCGATATTGTCGCTCCTTGGAAGGCTGTACCGTCTCTACGGTGACCAAAAAAGAGCTGCCGAGTGTTTTGAGAACTCCCTCAAGGCCAACCCTTTCATGTGGGACGCCTTCCAGGCCCTCTGCGACATGGGCGTCTCAGTCAAGCCTGGCATGTTCCGTTCAAGCGACGCGCTGGTGCAGGCCTTTGACCACGAGTCCGGCACCGAGGCCAAAGAACAGCCCTTGGCCCCCTTTCCAGAGTCACAAGTTCGGCCGACAAAGGCCTCGATGCGCAACGCCCTGGACTCGACCGACCCATTCGAACTCCAGCGCCCCGTTCATCATGACATGGTGTACACCCAGGCTGTTCCATCCATCGAGATGGAGGAGAATGACTTTATGACGAAAATTACCGCCGCCCGCACAAGGCTCGCCCAGCCTGTCCTGACCACGACGGTACCTGACGGTCTTGAGACGCCCCCAGGAGTTGTTGCTGTCCCCGAGGTTCACAGGCCGAACATTGTTGCCGATCACGCTCCGCCACAAGCACCACTTCGAAGAACCCGCACAGCACACGTGGCAGATGGCCCGGCCATTGAAGTTCCACCGAGGATGAGCTACAGGATCGGCACGAAGCGGAACGCAAGGACCCAGGACAAAACGCAGGACCAGCAGCCCGAGGTGGCGCCCGAGCCGGCCACTGCTCTGTTCCGCACTTCGGCCACGGCCGCGGAGCGTAAGCGAACCGTGTCGGGCCATCCGGTCCAGTCGAGACAGCCGTCGGAGGAGCCCGGTGCCCCGCAGAGACGGAGCGCGAGGCTAAACATGTTTAAACCGTCGTTGACCAAGGCGAACTCTGGTGCCGCTACCATCGGTGCCACTGCGACGAGGGAGTTGAAAAAGGCCAGGCCCCCCATCACCCGGGCATTCAGGCCGGGCTCTAGTGGCACCAACGTGGGCAGGGTTGTTAGCGGAAACCGAAACCCGCGGATGGAGGACCACGGCATGGAAGTCGATCATGCCGAGACGGCGCGGGTCAAGGAACCGGCCGTCACGGCGGCGCATCCCGTGATGCCTCGAGCCACCACAGCGGAACTCGAGAGCGTTAGAGTCGAGGAGGCATTGAAGTGGATCATGGAGCTTCTGAGGAAGCTGGCGTCCGGGTACTTTGCCTCTTCTCAGTTCCGGTGTCAGGACGCCCTGCAGTCGCTGCTCTCGCTGCCTAGAAGCCAGCAGGACACGCCCTGGGTGCTCGCCCGGCTTGGTCGGGCGCACTACGAGCAGGCGGCATACACCGAGGCCGAGAAGTATTTCCGCCGGCTTCGAGTTATGGCGCCCTCGCGGCACGAGGACATGGAGGTGTACTCGACGATCTTGTGGCACCTCAAGCGGGAGACTGACCTCTCCTTCCTGGCGCACGACCTACTTGACGCGGCATGGCAGTCGCCGCAGGCATGGTGCGCGATTGGAAACTCATGGTCCCTGGCGAGGGACCCCGACCAGGCGCTCAGAAGCTTTAAGCGAGCGACACAGTTGGACCCCAAGTTTGCATACGCCTTTACGCTACAAGGTCACGAGCACGTGGCCAACGAGGAGTATGAGAAGGCGCTTGGTGCCTACCGACAGGCCATCAGCGCGGATCATCGGCACTACAACGCATACTACGGCATTGGCAAGGTTCACCAGAAGCTCGGTAACTACGAAAAGGCCAAGATCCACTTCCAATCGGCGTCCATCATCAATCCGACCAACGCAGTCCTCATCTGCTGTGTCGGCGATGTGCACGAGAAGCAGAAGCAGGTGGGCCTTGCTTTGCAAGCCTTTACCAAGGCCACGGAACTCGCACCGCGGGCCGCGCAGACACGGTACAAGAAGGCCCGGGCGCTGCTCGCGGTCGGCCAGCTCGACGCGGCGCAGAAGGAGCTTTTGATCCTCAAGGACCTGGCACCAGACGAGGCGAGCGTGCACTTCCTCTTGGGCAAGATGTACGTCCGCAACGGCGATGCCCAATCGGCGACCCGCCATTTCACGGTGGCCGTTGCCCTGGATCCCAAGGTAAGACCAGCCCTCATGGACTTTGCTTCAAGACGTACGCTGACTCCCACCACAGGCTAGCCAGCAGGTCAAGGATGCGATGGAGACCCTGGAGGACGAGATGGGCATGGAAGATTCCATGATGACGTGATGGGTAGCCTGAGGTGCACCATCAGACAACAGCAACACTCTCGCTCGGCCAGTCTTGGAACATGCCCTCGAAGGCTCCAGCGAACTCTTTATGTGATCATGGTATAGCGGGATGGCGTCGTGGTTTGCGACGGCACGGGGAACGAATAGGTCAGCCCTGGAAGGACTTGGGCTGACGGTATTGACTTGAGTACGATGACACGACTTGGACGTTTTATCAACCATCGAGGCATTGGCATGGATACGGCGTTGGGAAGAAGCACTTGGTACTGGGCTGGCACCGCGATCGGGAAGGGAAGCGAGCTTCGTTTGTCGGCCCGGCGGGAAACGCGGAGGGTGTTTCGGGAATAGACTCGGACGCAGCACCTTTATCCAGACAGTCAGTCAGCTTTGAATGTACAACACCCTGGGAAGTCAACCAAGGAGCAAATGCAGTGTCGAAGTGTGAAGCAGATTTTGGATGGTGGTGGATCGCGTCTTCCAGTATGGGGAAGATGACGCGCAGGAGACGGCAAGGAACGGCATGGACCGGCATCGCAAGAGATCGACCTGTTTGGACCACGTGCATAGTGTGTCCATCAAAGTTTTGGATGACTGACTGGCCTAATTGGGCATTCTGCGGCCTCAATGACAGCTCCCGTCTCTTTCTGCCCGTCTGCTGCTAGACGCGTGGTGAAGGAAGATGGTGGGCGGTGACACGCCGGAGCTGCAACCCCGAAAGCTCGGACCATCGCGGTTGGAGTTCGCCCCATACAACACGGTCCACACCCCGGCCCACGGGTAGGCTGCAGCTGACTGAACTGAGGCAAGCACCAGACCAGACCAGACTAGCAGCAGGGATCCCCCCCTAAAAACAACGAAACGCGCCTGCCCAAAGAGACGCTTTCCCCGGCCCCCAGAAGGGTGCCTTGACAATGCACGCGCGAAAAATAGGGACAGCACCCATTTTCTCAATAATCATCCCGTCCCCACCCCGATTAGGAAAGGTCGCATTTTACTGATCCCGCGCAACCACGAAATCAGCCAGGCAGGCCACGCCCACTCTCCACGCCCGTATTTAATTCCTCGTCGCCCCCCCGCCTCTCTCGCCTTTCTTCCATCAACACCCCCCGCTCTCAACCAACCAACGTCATCAACAACGCGTCGCGTTTGTCTATTCCCATCAACTACCAACACTCAACCTCTTCACACACCTCATTCATCATGACTGGACGTAAGTACCTGCCTCCTACCTTGAGCATGGACCTCATTTTGAGGTGTCGGCATCTGGGGTGTGGCCGTTGGTAGTGACAGGTCCGGGGTTCGCGATGCGTCTTGACGCGTCTCCACACCCGTGATCCTCGATCCATCCAGGCCTTGCATCTTGAAGCTTCATGTCTTTTGAACAATGTTCTGACTCTCTTCCTTCTTAGGCGGCAAGGGCGGCAAGGGCCTCGGCAAGGGCGGCGCCAAGCGTCACCGCAAGATTCTGCGTGACAACATCCAGGGTATCACCAAGCCCGCCATCCGTCGTCTCGCTCGTCGTGGTGGTGTCAAGCGTATCTCTGCCAGTAAGTTGCACACTCTGCTCGACCATCACGACCAAGACGCTGACCTCCCCTCCCTCAGTGATCTACGAGGAGACCCGTGGTGTCCTCAAGTCCTTCCTCGAGGGTGTCATCCGTGACGCCGTCACCTACACTGAGCACGCCAAGCGCAAGACCGTCACGTCTCTCGACGTCGTCTACGCCCTCAAGCGCCAGGGCCGTACCCTGTACGGTTTCGGTGGTTAAGCCACTCGACCCGTCTTCACCGCTTCGCACGCTTCTTCTCCTCGCCCACATCCGCGCGAGCGCGTCGTCGCCTGCATCGCCTCTCTCCTGTCGGCACATTTCGTTAATCGCGCCGTCGTCCAGCAAGTGCACGTGCTGGACGGTCGGCCTGCCACAGTCTCTTGGGAGGGTCCTCGCGTTGTCTTGTTTGAGCCGGGTGGTGCGTGGATAATGGTACCACAACACACAAAGTCTTGCCGCGGCAAGCCGGCTATGGGAGGATTAAACAGGGCATCACGTTTGTTTTGAGTTTTACTACGGCGTTGGGGGTTCATGAAACCAGGACATGAGATCCTCTGCCGGCGTCGGATGACGTCGTTCTGAATGAATATTTCACCGATTACGGTGCATCAATCAATAATCTGCGCGCCGCATGGTGATGACCGACATGATGATGGGTGGTGAGACGGGTGACAATCAAGGCCTCGCAGAACAGTGAGCAAGTCGGGCCTCGCTGTTCAGTAACGAGGATTGATCGCCACCATGTCACGCAGAGGGATGCCTGAACCAAACTAAGTCAAAATCATTCATGCTGATGCGTCATTCATGGGTATCTATTGGTACAGCTCTAAACCGGACGCCGTGTCCCTCGTCCTTCCTCCCCGACCGATTCATTCAAGAAATTGCCGACACATCTCTCCGACGTCCCCGCCCCTACAAGTACTTCCGACCTGCCGCAGCGACACGCTGGCGGAACACAGGGCTCGTCACCTCGGTATTTGTGCTGTAAAACGGGTTCATAATAGCCTTGATCCAGTTCTCGTAGACCTCTGTGAAGAAGTTCTTGACAGCCTCCTCGGTCGCGGGGCTCGTGGGGTTGGCGCCGATGGCCGTCGAGGAGCGTGATGTCGGCGGGCCGGGCGGCAGGGCAGGCTGGTGGAGGAGGAGGAACTTGACGTTGCCGCCTGTGACGAAGCAGGAGACGTAGTTGTTGAAGAACTTGTCGACGATCTTGAGGTACCTGGCGAAGAAGGATGTCAGCGTGCGGTTGCAGACGGGAAGGGAGAAGCTGGCGCATGGCCTGTGGTGTCCGCTCACATTTGACCTTGCCCCCACTGGACTTCCTCGACAATGTCGAGGCTGCTGTGTAGGATGAACTGGTTGAGGTGGCGGACTTGGTCGTTGAAGCGCGACTGGCCGTCGCCGCCGGCCTTGGAGGTGCCGAACTCGTGCTCGAAGAGGGGGTTGTCCTGCGTCCCAACGACAACGAAGTAGTAGGACATGGTCGCGGAGGTGCTTCTGAGTGCTGCTGACGAGCTGAGGGGCGGAAGGTTCTCGGTGTCGTGGGATCTCTGTCGCTGATGGCTTGCTGTCTGTCGCTGAATGTCCGACTGGAGGTTGCGAAGCATCCATCCAGCGTTCGCTAGTGTGGGGACCTCTGACCCGTCGCTGTGTGCGCTGTCGCTGTTGACACTGTGTCGCCCAGGGGAAGATGCAGGGGCCCCGTTAGGTAAGCCAGCCGGGACCCGACGAGGTGGGTCAATCGGTCGACTTCGAGCTCCCGTTCCAAAATTTCGAGAAACGACACCCGCGACATCAAATCATCGACGACAAACCCCGACCACACGCGAGGTCAACCAGCCACCGTCGACATCTCTCCTGCCCCTGCCGCAGACGAAGCGAGATTCCCTCTACATCCGCGCCGAGCCGAAGCGCCCGATCGAAGCGCGCCTCGACGCCGCTCCCACACACGATCATCATGTTCGGTCCCTTCCGCGTCACAAACCCCCTTTCGGGCGGCCTGCTGTGGAAGATCCCATGGCGGCTGTCCAAGTTCCAGAAGAGGCGGCAGCGTGAGCGTCTCCGCGCCGTCGATACGGTCGTGGCGACGGTGGACGCCGCGCTGGCGAAGCAGGGCACGACGGTTGCGGCTGTTGAGCTGTGGAAGTCGGCTATGCCGACTGAGGCTGAGATGCTGGCGCGCGACAAGTACACCATGTTCGACAGGAAGGAGAAGAGGTATCGCAAGGGCATCCACAGTGAGTTGGTTCTGGGCAGTGGTATTTGGGGAATGTGTTGGCTAACAGTGTTCTTGCAGAGCTGCCCAAGTGGACGAGGGTGTCGCAACGTGTCAACCCTCCTGGTTACTAAGAGGGTGGATGGGTGTTGTTTGGGGTGGTCAAGGCCCGCGATGGCCTGAGGACTTCTTGGGAGGGGAAGGTCGTGGGCCATGGGACTCGCGAGGGTTTCTTGCTCGAGGAGGTGCTGGAAGAGAAGACTCTGGGCCAGGGGCCCTGCGAGGGTCTTCTTCTCGGGGAGGAGCAGGAGGGGAAGGCTCTGGACCACGGGACTCGCGAGGATTTCGTGCTCGGGGAGGAGCTGGACGGGGAGGAGAAGGGGGAGGAGGTGAAGGAAGAGAGACCGGAGGAGGGTATGGAAGATATGGGCAGACACCGGGAGCGTGTCTCTGTGTACAACAGCAACAAATGTAAGGGGAACAAATACCCGAATGGACTGTCTTGCAATAGAAGGTCATGGTGCTGAAGGGATGTGCTTGGCTTGTTGATTTTGAGGTATGAGGGGAGGACGTGGGAGGGACCAAAGTATTTATGAACATGGCGACTAGAACAGAGGTGAGAAGCACCTATCAACCAAACTGTATAGCATCCCAAGAACATACCTGGAGTTAATGCTGCCACCCCTAGGACGTTGACTGGGTGGGGCCCAGCTGGCGACGATGTGAACGCGTCACGTGATGCCGTGTTTAAAAGCACAAGTCCGCGTCGCAGGAGGCAACGGACAGGAGTCGAGCTAACGACACACCACCGTCGATTCCGATCTTGATTGGACCTCTTCCCTTGCCCGCGATCTACTCACAGGGGAACGCGACCATCGCCAGGCCGCTTTACACTCTACGAAGGCCAATAGTAAGACACCCCATCCCGTTTGGCCATCAGGAGCATCGCTTGGATGCTGCCAAACCTCAGCTAAGCCCGAAACATGCTGCGGGAAGTGCTTGTCTGCCATCCGGCGGACGCGGGCGCCTTTTCTGTTCAACATTAGGTACTGGTACACTCTGGGAGCAGCACCTGCTGCCACTTTTGCTGCAGAGTCGCTCCAGTGGGTGCAGCAACGTTGGCTCAGCAGCGAGACTCCGGCATTTCCTTGTACAAGCTACCTACTTGAGCACATCAGGCGAACTAGAAACTGGCCCTGCATGGCGCACCTCTCCATCACATGAGACCAATTGAACTTGGCGAGAATCGTGAGTGAGGTGTCAAGGGCGGGCACCGATGGTGCAGGTAATCGTGCACCGATGATGCATCTGGCTTTATGTTCATAGAATTCCTACCCTACCTGTACACACATCACTCCTGTCCGACACGTCCCGCGGCTTACACCTGCAACCTCTCCAGCCGGTCACTGACGGCTTCGACCAGTGCCGTCTCCCTGCTTAGCAAATCCATAACCTGCTGCAGCTTGGCCTTGCGCACCCCCGGCGGGATCCGCAAGCCGCCTCGCGACGGCGACGCCACGGCCTGACTGCCCACCTCCTCGGCACCGCCCTCGCCCTGCTGCTGCTTCGTGACCCTCTGTACCTCGGCCGCCAGCTCGTCCCGCAGCCGCGTCACCTCGGCCAGCCTCTCGGACAGCTTGTTTTGCGACTTGCCTTGAGGCGCGGCATTCGATGACGATGATCCCAGGAGGCTGACCTCCAAATTCCGGACCTCCTCCAGGAGTGCCTTTTCCTTGGTGCTCAGCTCGCGCGCGGCCGACTTGGCAGCGTGCTTGCGGACGCGCTCCAGCCTCTCTGAGAGCTCCCGCTGCCGTTCCTGAGCCCTGTCGATGCGGCGCTGGAACCGGGCCTCGTCGCTCTCCCCCTTGCCGTCTTTGTCGTTGCCAGCGACCCTGTCGATGCGCTCCTTGACCTCGTTGGCCTTGCGCACCTGGTCCTGCAGATCGGCGTGGAGCGAGCTGCAGCGGCGGAAGAGCTCCGCGACGGCGACACCGAGCTTGTATGTGTCGTCACCGAGGACGCGGTGGGCGTCGGTGAAGATCTGCAGCGTCATGGGCGATAGCCTAATCTCCTGGCCTAGGATCGCCCGGTGGCGGGAGCTCTTGAGCCTATTCATGAGCTCTGGCAGACCCGACTGTTGATCGAAGGTGTGCGAGGGCTGGAAGGCGGGACGGGGCTCGTAGAAGTCCAGGGGCTGGGCAGCCGGCGCCGGCTCCTCGTAGTATGGCGTCTCTTCGCGGACGGGGATGAAGTCATCCTCGGGGGTGTCAAATGTCAGGGCGAGGGGCTCGCAGGCGGTGCCCGACAGGAGGAAGTATCCCAGATCAGGGTCACGGATCACAGTGCTTGCGGCCAGAGGTGTCAAGACGTCCGCGGCGGGTTTCGTGAAGAGCCTCTCGCGTGTCGAGCTTTGTCCGTTGACCAGAAGGCCAAGCCGGAAGTCAGAGCCCGCCTCCGACTCACCCTGCAGCTCTCCCTCAAGCCTGAAGACCCAAGGGGCGAGTGACAAAAAGGTGACGCCGGCGTGATGGGTGACGAAGAAGGAGTAGCGAGACAGGACGTCGGTGGAAAACATAGGCCAGCTACCCTCGGTGACTTCGGCGGCGCCCATGGTGTCGATGGACTGGAAGGTGAGGAGAGAGGGCGGGTCGGCAGCCTCGGCGAGTCGTGCCATCTTGGATTTGCTGCGGGGCGGCAGCCACTGGGCCTCGATGCCTTCCAGGTCGAGGAGGATCCTGACCTGGCCAGAGGAGGATAGAAGGCAGACAACGTTAAGAGAAAGGCCCTCTTGGTCGCCGTCGCTGAGATCAAGGTCCTCGTCCTCGCCAGTCATGAGCTCGTCGGCGTCGATCTTCTTGCCAATGACGTGAATGTCGCTGAGAAGTCCATCAAGCTCATCTCCTTCGGGGTCGGCAATAAGCTCAAAGGGGCCTTGAAGACGAGGCACGGCGCCCGGCCGCGAAGGGCGGTTGAAGACCTCGAGAAGGGGCTGGCCAAGGCCGGGGTCAATGATGTGAGGCTCTTGCTTATCGAGATCACCCATCCACTCCAGCTGCTGCTGGGCCAGGAGCTTGGTGTACTCGGAGATCTCAGGGTCATCCTCGATAGCGGCAACCTTGGAGACGATGGAGACAGATAGCGAGGGGATCAGGGTCGAAGGCGGTGCCCACTTGGCGGGGAGGAGGGGGCAGAGAGCGTAGACATCGCCCTCTGTCATGGCAACCCACAGGGTCATCGGACTCCAGCCGTCGGAGCCACGCTCGGCAAAGCAGGCGGCAGCGACCTCCATCTCAAAGGTATCAGGCGAGAAGTTCGTGTTGTTCACCGAAGTCGACGCCGAAAAGTCCTGATCGAGGGTCATACCGTCGGCCAGCTTCTTCAGGTCGACGGAGAGCGAGGGCGTGTCAAAGGACCACCGGTTCTCTAGGGAGAGCTCCCAGACACGGACGATGGCGTCGGCGGTGACGGTCACCAGGCAGGAGCCATTAACTCCCAGAGGGTGCCAGACTGCCGAGGCGACGGCAGAACGAGAGGTGACGTGTGTTGTCGGTCCCAGGGTCCAGGTCTTGGACTTGAGCGGGCCAGAGTCCTCCGAGGTGAGGTGTGATGGGTCGGGGAGAATGCAGACGTGAACGGTGTGTGTGGTGAGAATGGCAAGGAAGTCCGAGTTGGGCGACATGATGAGCTGTCTGATATCGTCGGCGACGGGGATCTTGATGGCCTGGGGAACGGTTAGTCTTAATGGGCGCAAACACTGGCGGTTGCTTCGCGACGTACCCGGAAGCCTTGGGCAGCAGCCTCTTCCTCGGTGGACGGCAGCACTTCATCATTGAAGGGCGAGGCCGAGTGTTCTCTCTTGATACGACTGATGGAGCGACGATTCGGTTCCCGCGACGTCCAGTTCTCCTTGAGGTAGGCAAGGTCTGCCCATCGTAGCTCTTTTCCGATGGCGACGAAGACTTCGGTACCGCGCCGGGCAATGGTCCGTCGGGGTCCGGGAACGCTGCGCTTCTTGGAGCCATAGGTCGGGGTACCCTCAGTGGCGGCGGCGAAGAGTCGCTGACCTGGGCCCTGCGCCAGCCATGGAGCTGTGTAGCTCTTGATCTTGGGCATGGCGGCTTGGGATGTCGTTGCTGCTCGGGGCAAGCCTAGAGTTGCTGTCGCTGCTTCTCAAGTGTCGGCAAGGGCGGGAGGATTGATTTGTAGGAAGGTTCGGTATCGAGAGGGCGTTTGTTTTGTACCATTTATAGAATAAGCTGCGAAATTGGGATTGGAATTGCCAGAAGAGCTGGGTGGTCACCACTCAACCAAGCTCGACCAAGTTCGACCAAAAACACGGCCGACTTTGTTAGCGCGACCGGCAACGAACAGAGGCGCTTTGGGAAGCTGGTGCACGGACCCGCTTTATTTTCCAGTGTCAGGCAGAGCGTCAATGAAGCTCGGTCGACGACTACACCATTTCCCAAACAGCAAACAACCCACTACAACAACTGCGCATATCCCACCTACTCCCGACCCTTGCCATCAGACACCGACCCCAGGAAGGAAAGAAACAACACACCTCGGCCTCAATTCCCCGAAACACCACCGCCGCAATGGTGTCCCACGTGCGCAGCACCGTCGACCGTCTCGACAGGCCGAGCGCCTACTACCAGAACAAGGTGCGCATCACATGCGCCTGCTTGTCCTCCCACTCAGCGCAAGCCCAGATGCTGACTCCCTTCGCCGCAGAACAAGCGCAGAAGAAACGAGAACCGCGACGGCGAGGCGGACGCCGATGTGTCCGAATCCAAGGAGCCTGTCGATCCCCTCGCCAACTCGTCGACACTCTACGTTGGCAACCTGTTCGTCTTTGCCCTGCGCCTTCTTCAATTCCCAAGGCGAACACATCTACTAACACTTCCACCTCTTACAGGTCCTTCTACACGACAGAAGAGCAAGTGTACGAGCTCTTCTCAAAGTGCGGCGAAATCAAGCGTCTGGTTATGGGCCTCGATCGGTTCAACAAGACGCCCTGCGGCTTCTGCTTCGTCGAATACTACACACATCAGGATGCCCTGGACTGTATGAAGTACATTGGCGGCACCAAGCTCGACGAGCGCGTGATCCGAACCGATCTCGACCCCGGCTTTGAAGAGGGCCGCCAATATGGCCGCGGCAAGAGCGGTGGACAGGTGCGTGACGAGTACCGCGAGGACTTTGATGAGGGACGAGGCGGCCTGGGAAGGCAAGTGCAGGACGACAGGGATGGGCGGGCCTATGATGATGATTATGGCCGGCGGTAAAGCCCGAGGAGTCGATGGTTTCGTCTGGCCTCACCGTTGTCGCACACCGGGTCTGGCGCACCACAGTCCAGGCTTCACCTTGCGAGACACACCGTCGCGCGACGGCCATTCTGCGGTGGATGTCCTTCCCTCTCTGGTCGTCACGAGATGCTTTTGCCTCGAGGACAGGGCGAGGCAGGGCGACGCGATGCGAGGATGCTGTTCAACAGAGCGGGGAGGCCGGTCACTTGGAGCATCTTTGTCTTGGACACAAAGGGCGTGCAATGCAGACATCATCACAACCGACACTTTGCTAGCTGCATCCTGGACTGAGATCCCATGATACTGAGCAACGAACGAGCGTGGGGTTGGGGTCGAAGGATCATCAGCACATACATACCGCCTCGTCTTGGCCAAGGCGGCATAAGCGTGGAAAGCAATGCGACCTCATCGCAGCACAACTGATCTTGGACGGACGCGGGCGGGGTTGAAAGCCTTGCGAGGTTTGGGCGGTGATGCCTCGGCTTCTTGTTTTCTCCAGAGCGATCTGCTTATTGATTCCCGAATGGAGGTTGTTGGAGGCAGGACGATCACCGCCTCCATGCGAGCCATTGGCCAAGAGGCGCATGCAATACCAGGATGAACCCTCTTCGAACAGTGCCCAAATTCTAGCGATATAGGCTCTTTTGCAGAATTAGAAGTAGCCAAGACCTTTGGGATCTGAAGCATCAAATGGGCGTTGTCTTTGCAAGTGAGGCTATCACGAGACGCTCGTCTCGGGAAGTTGCCGTGGCCTGCTTGGTGGTACTTTCCGCGTCTTAGCGCGCTGATTTAATCCACCTCAATGCATGTCTAGCATTGCCCAAATCACAATTGAGATACAGCATTTTTGGGGCTCTCCGTTTGAAGGAGCGGGAAGGCAGCAAGAGGCGCTCCAGCGGCAGGTACATCCGGCAAGTCGCAGGAAGGAACGCCTGAAGTCTCAGACACAGCAGCCCAATCGACAACACCCAGAACCTGGCATCGCAATCAAATTTGCCGTCACACAACGTCGCCTAGCCGGTATGTCTTGCATTGGCCCGCTAGGCCACATCTTCCAGTCTATTCCATGGCCACATGTGTGACTACCCGCTTCCACCATTATCGCTAGATATCAACCGTCGTCGTTTGACGCGCCTTCTGCTACCGGCAGACCGACAGCTCCCGTGCAACCTCAAGACTTCGCCCGCTTGGGCCCCTACTTTCCCACCGTCTCGGGATCCTTCAGGCCTCCGAGGACGCAACTCTTGCACAACGCACGACGACACTGGCGTTTGATCGTCACCCGACCTCGAGTCGTCAGAGCCCAAAATTCGCCTTCAGAGACCTACCCCGAGGCGGACACCAGCCTCGTTCCGATCAACTGGATCATACGCCGACCACCTCAGCAACTGACTCGCACTGCAGCCAGCTCCCAAGGCAACCTGGAAATCTTCCTGCACCGTTGGTGACGAGGTGCCATGCCAAACAACGCATGTGGTTGTTGAGGGCCGGACCGGAGCCCATGGTTGCACACTCGATGCCTCTCCCCTCAGAGATGCGATGCAGTGGCTAATGAGCTGATTTATTATCGGATTCCAGCTGCACGGCTACTGCTGCACGGGCAACGACAGTTTTACGCGTCGTTGCTACCACGCAATCTCTCGGTGTACCGGGACCCCCGGCTCCCTTCCGCGCCAGGTGAATCGGTGAGGGCGCCCTCATTCCCCCCCTTGACCGGGTTCAACTTGTTGGGGTTCAGAGCGCGCTGGCTGATAGAAACATGTACCACAGGTACTGTGCTCGCCCAGGTACCACGATTGATACCCAGACGGCGCTCCCGGGTATCCCCACGACCGTCCATGTGGTGTGCTGCCAGGTCAGTGGGTGAGTGGCTGTACTGCCCGCTGATCCTGTAGTCGCACAATTTCTTGCTTCTCCCCGTCCCTTGCGACAGACGCCTTACAACCCAGCCAACCCCCTGCAACGACCCTGGCCCTGCGCCCAGGTTGATGCCATACCAGGCAAGCCCAGCCACCAGGGCTTGGGACACGAACCTAGTCCGGGCTGGCCGTGTCTTGACTTTGGGTTCGCTGCTGCCCACAACCCCCGACGCTGTGGTGACCCTAGCTTGTCTACCAGGCTTTATTCTCAGACAGCACGCAGCCGTACCGTCCGTGGACTGGACGGATGCCCGCCACCTAGGTGCCCGTTCGTTCCCGCCGTCCGCCTCACTTTTGATTTTCATTGCTTGGTGTGCCTTTGCCTTGCATATGCTGTCGGGTTGTTACGTTTGAGCTTTCTGTTCAAATTGGTCCGTCGTGCCATGTTTTGACCCCAAAAGTGGCTTGCACATTGTGTTTTCAGTCTGGAGCTGTCTGGCATGTTTTTCATTTAGCCAGCCATTTACTCCTTTCATCACTTCAATGAAAGCTCCCTCCGCTGGCCTTCGATTTTCTGCTACTTCCCTACCCACTGAGCAGGGCCCCGAGGCCGACATGCGGCAAGCAACGCCCCCATCGACAAGCTGGACCAGGAGGCAAATCATTGGTAAGAAGCACCGGCACAGAAAGAATCCCTGCCCCGAAACTCCAAAATTCTATCGACCGTTCCAGCGGACTGATTGCCGGCTCTGGTAGCCAACTACAGCTTCCTCTGTGCTCCCAGTCCACTGGATGCCAAAATCGACATCATCACGTCCTATGACGAGGGTTACTGGCATGCCCATATCATCCACTCGACAAGAACATCACGGAATGATGGGTTGAGCGGGTCCGGGCGGACAATCTGCGAAGCGATGCATGCATTGCTTGTGCGATCTAGCCAGAATGTCAGCCACTTCAGAAAGGTCTACGGTGCAGGCTACCGGCGAGACTTCGATTCGGATGATGAGTCGGATGCCGACGAAGACGAAGACCTGGATGGAGACGATGCCGACGTGGACCTCGACGACGACGTGTCGGTCTGGAACGATGGATCCCCTGATCCAGACGAGTCCGACAATGACGAGATAATGCCTGCCGGCATCAACAGATCTTCGAGGCCATCGATCCCGCAATCATCCAGTGGATGCATTGGACAGGCCTTGGCCCAGAGGGGCGCTCCTGCTGTCAGCAACGATGATAGGGCCGCGAGGACTGGCAGGACAGCCCTGACTTCTGCAAAAGACTGGCCACGTGAGCCAGTAGCAGTCACGATCCCCCAAAACCCATCTGCGCCATTGGTACGCGAGGAAAAGTCTCAGAGCCGACGCGCAGTCGATCAGATTGGGCCTCAAGATCCCGAAACTCAAACTCATCAAACGCAGACAGCCAACAACACGACGACCACTGCCCGGACTACCACGCCACAGCCGCCTCCTCCTGCTCAGCTGGCGGTCGAGGCTCGAGGCCCAAGCGAGGCCCAGGCTTCAGCTTACCATGTTCGCCTTGCAATCTCAGTGGCCACCACAGGAGCGACCTCGGAGAATCCTTCCGCCTACCAGATGGTGACAACCATCGCCCGCCCGACCCTGCATGCCCTCCTCGGCGCCGCTGTTGGCCACATACGGACCTTTTCCGCGCCCGACGTGGCGGGGGAGACACCGACGCTGAGGGCACGGGTCAAGCGTGTTGAGATGGGGGATTCCATGTGGGATCTGGGCGGCTACCGCATCGACGACATGAGCGTCTTCTTCGCGCCTGGTCCTAATGGCCCTGCGCTGCCCCTGTTCGAGATTGAGGTGGAACATGCCACGGGGCTGTCGACCGCCACGCTCGGCGAGGACGGGAAGCCCTGTCCTGTCGAGCCGTGATCTGGCATCATAGTCCCTGTGGGGGGACGTCGGAAGATGGATGGTCTCCTATTGTTGTTTCCCTCGTTGTGTTTCCTCCTTTGCCTTTTGCTTTTTTTCGTCCCACGTGGGGTCTAATTGATCCTATCGAGTTCTTTCTGAAGCGAGAGTTGGTCTGGTCAAATGCTTGTTGGCGTTTGGGTGGGCGTCGGACCAGTCAAAATTGATAGATGCTTGGCTTAGATGGTGTGTCGTTGCAGTCTGTCGGTTACGGTCCAGTGACCTACACGTGTGCCTCTTCCCGCGCGGGTGATTTTCTTCGGAAGGAGAAGATGTTGTTCTTGGCTAGCAGAAGAAAAATTGGTTAGGGTGGTGACGAACATCTGATCGTAGTGCATCTGGTGGGATGTCATGACGAAGTAGTCTGACATGTTTAATGTTGGCTTCGATATTCGGCACATGATCCATGTTAGAGCTCCAAAGTGCAACGACAGGAGATAACTCGGCGTTTTCTTTTCGGCATACTTTTCAGGTCACGCGCGCCTCTGACACGGCGTGAGGGTCCAGACAGGATGGGGGTATAAAAACGCCTCTTCCCACCTTCACTTCTCTTGGTCTCTGCTCTTACAGCATTTCATCTCCTCAGCACAGCTCATCCCACGGCTGTCACACCGAAGAAAAAGCAAGAAAAGGGGGCGGCGGCCGGCACACACACGGCCGAGAGCCTCGTCTCGGAGGGCCCCCAATATGCGACCCGAAGCACCCGTGCTGCCGGGACGAAAGTGCAGGGGGGCTGGACTCGTGAGAGGCCAGCAGGGGTGGGAGGTTGGCGAATGTCGAACCCTCCTCGTAAAGCCGCTTGCATATGCGATAATATGCAAAGTCGTATTCGAATCAAAAGTGCACCTTTCCATCCGAGGCCCCGGCCGGGCGTCAGTCGGATGAGGGTGCTGACGTCACGCATTTCAATGTCTCCGACCACACGAGGCTGCTGATTCCATAGGATTCCCTGGGAGTCTGATGTCTTTGGGTCTAAGTCGAGGGATGGTGGTTTGATTCAGGCCACAGCCTTGTCAACGGCAAAATTGCCAGGGCGAGGTTGGAGGGCGATATGCAAAGGGCCAATGTGCATGGGTCTGGACCGGGAGGTGCTGGTGTTTGTTTCAGGGAACAAACATTCACCGGTATAGGTGCACACCATCTTCTTCAGGACTGCATGGGTGATGGTGGCAAGCTGCATGGGGGCGACGGCTGGTGGCCGGTGTGACTGTAGACCGGGTTTCTGGCCGGGCGCGGCGTTGGAGGCGGATGGTGTTTGCTTGATGGAGGGGGTGATGGTCGGCGAACTTTGGAGATGTTTCTACGAAGTTGGTCAGAAACAGGTGGTGCTTGTACAGTTTCGATACTTGCTATGGTTGTCTACACTGGGAGGTGAGGGAAGGTTGCCGTGCTTCTCCCGCATGGGGGGTCATGATACTTGCCAGAGACTTCTCGACTGGCAATGCTGTAGCTGGAGGAGACGTCTGAATCTCTCTCGACAAATTGAAGAAGAGAATACACAGGCCGAGATCCTGCTTGTTCAGAACACTTGGGTTTAGGCAGATTAATGTATTTCCTGGCCCAATGGCATACAGGTCTGAATGTGGAATTGTAATTGACGTGGGCTTCCAGCTCACCTAGCCTAGGTCAGACACGTCGAGTGTCTCAGTCTGTTGTCACGAAGAATCGGCCAAAAGCCACTATAGCCTCGTCCAAGAACACTTACTTCGGTTTACTGCGGGCACCGTGAAACGGCTTGAGCCCCTGACACCAGCATACGGGCCAAAGGTCGACATTGTGCTGCCCCCCATGTAGTAGATACTTAGTATAAATGAGCTATCTCTCAGCAAGGAAGTGCTGCATGTATAGTCAGTTATTCTATCCCGGCAAATCGATTTCTGCAGCATTCGATACCATGATCTCAGCAAGAGTCAAAAATAAAGCCTCACCAGCTTCCTCGAGAGTCCATGGCCGAGATGAATTGACAGCCTATCTAGTGGACAGTAACTGCAACTCCCTTGTCGACACCTCCAACACGCATCCTCGGCATCCAGGAAGATCAACACCATACCATACCATCCCAGACCACCTTATAAATACGAGCTGCCTCCCACCCACCACCTCCCCAGCCGCAGATAAGAAAAGAAACCCCTCTCATCTTCCCATCGATTTCAGTCTAGAACATCACGGATGAAGGCCACCTCGCGCTCGTCACTGTTTGTGCTCCCCAACCAACCCCCATCACCACCTGCAGCCACCCACCCAACATCTTCTCATCCTCATCCTCACATCCGAGAACCAACAAGTCCTCCTGCACCCACCACCAATGGCCACCCCCACCAAGCCCATTACGAGGCCTGCCTCTCCCACCGTCACATCCGCACATCCCGCGCAGCTAGCCATTGACCAATAACTTGAGGCGAGCCGAGAGCTCAAGCCATGCAACATCTGTCAAATATCGAATGTAGGGCGCATAAAGACAGGGGGTGACCACACCACCACACCACATTCCGCTGCTGCATTTCCTGATTGTCCCGGCTGCCTGCCTTCTTCTCTCTTTCTCTCCCGCAACGCTTCATTTCCCCCCTGCCCTGCCGCTTTGTACGCCCCGTCCTCGGCCCGTCACCTCCATCCACATGAGCCGCGCACCGCCGTCTATACACTCATAACGCCTTTCTGATGCTTGCTCCGTCGCCGTCTTCGGCAAGAGAGGAAACTCCCCTCGCCGTTCTGCCCTTTTCGCCTGCACACGTCCGACCAACTGTGCCATGGCCTTGATTCCGTTGCGCTTAGTAGATACCTTGCGACCTGTACTGGAATGTATCGTATCTGTGAAACGTGTCAGCTGCTGCCTCTCCGTCAATGCCGCCGTCACCAGTGGTACTCACAGCCTCGTGTAGTAGCTGCCGAGCGATTTGCCGATGAGATCCGTCTCGACATATTGCTCGGCATCGTCGGCGCTCAGCTGTAGCTGGAAGCGCTGCCGCAGGTTGTTCGTCGCTTGGACCACACCTGCCGAGAAGCATGGCATCTTGGAATCGCGGCCCATCATGGCGACAAGATCTATAATATTGTCCGCCGAGCGGCGGAGGGCTACTCATGTCAGTATGTCCCCGTCCGTCTATCAGAAAGATGCACATACCCTGGAAGGCCTGCTTGCACAAGCGCTTGTAGTCATCGTAATCCTCGGACCCGATGCCGCCCAGCACATCAACATATTCGTGCGTGAGCTTGAAGGGCGCCGCCTCGAAACCAACCGAGCCTGGCGAGTTGGACAGCATGAAGCCGAAATCAATGTGCACAATATGGCCCTCGCTGTCGATGAGCACGTTGCCATTGTGCCGATCCTTGAGCTGCAAGATGTACGAAATAATGCTGTATGCGGCGAGAGACCGCTTGAAGGCGTCGACGCCCGCGCGATGCGGCTCACTGTCGACAGGACCAAAAGCCTTGAGGAAGTGGTCCTTCAGCGTGGCGATGCGCCGGTTTTTGTTCGGCACCGACTCATTGATGGACATTGTCAAGCTGCGCTTGATCGAGTGTAGCGAGACGCCGTTCGTGATGGTCTCGATGAGCCCCGACGACTCGCCCGTCACAAGGATGCGCATCAGCTTAACCCAGACATTGACCCCGGCGTCGACCCACGTCTTGTGGCACACCTGGATCAGCTGGCACGCAAACGCCTCCTGCCGCAGATCATCGTTCGTCTTGATGATGACGCTGACGAGATCCCAGTTCTTCATCCAGCCATATGGCGACGTTTTACGGATGCGTTCCTTCTTGGCCTGCCACGCTTCGCCGAAGACGGCAGCACTAGGGTCGTCCCGGTCGCTCTTGCGCTGGAGGCCGCCTGTCTTGATGTCGTTCTCCATGCGCGCCAGGCCCGCGCCAATGTTGGCCGCTGGCTCGTTGGGTGTTGGCTCCTCGAGATCCGGGTTCATGGCTGCTTGCGCGGCCGATGCCTTTGCCATGATGGTGTCGAACGTCGGGCCTGTGCCATCATCGAGATCGAAGCTCTGCTCCTCGAGGCTCTGCATGCTGGCAATGATCTTGGACCGAATCGCCGCCACCTCGCCCTTGGGCCGCTTGCCGCTCGTGGCATCCAGCTGCGCGAGCATCTGCGATGCCGTGCGCATGTGGATCGCCAAGGCCGATATGTCGGGCGCGTCGGCCGGCATGGATGCCCTTGACTGCAGCGTCATCTTCCTGCTGCCTGGCCCGGGGCTGCTCGATCTGGTAGAAGCGCCTGAGCTCCGGGGCGTTGCCATGTCCGACACAGTGCTGGACATTGTCGTGCCGCCGCTCGACATTCGCTGCGGGTGGTTGAGCGGCAGCGGTTGCTTTCCGGCGTACTTGCCTGTTGGTTCGGCGTCGAAGGCCTTGATGAGCGGCGAGCTACCGAGGTCGCCCGAGACAGGCTCAAAGACACTGTCTATCGATTGCTCGACGGGCTCCAGAGCGCGCGCGAGCGCCGGCGTGCGCTTTGACGAGTCGGACAGGTCAAAGATGCGACGCGCATTGCCCTCCTCGGAAAGCAGCGTTGTCAGCAGTCGCTGATTGTCGGGGCTGTCCGGGTCGAAGGAGAAGTCGTCTCGCAGAACCTCGACCATGAGGAGGTATGGCACCTTCTCAGCACTGTTGAGCACCGTCGACTCGGCCGGGTTGAGACGCACAATGCGGTGATGGCGGCTCTGGCTCGGCGAGCCATCGATGAGTGTTGGCGGGCAGATGATGGGGATGTCGACCTCGGCCGGCAGGTCCTGAGAGATGAGGGCGAGTTCAGCGCGCAGGGCGCTCAGGCGTGCGGGTTTGGGCACGATGACAAGCCGATTGGAGATGCCCTCGAGGGCGGTGAGGAATTGAGTCTGGCAGCGGAAGTAGTTTTGGCGCAGGAGCCTCGTCTTCTGCTTGGGCGAGAGCTCCGTGTTCGCATGGGCCCTGACATGGTGGGAGTGGCGTCTATGGATCGAGTCGCCGGGACGCGGGCCGAGTCCGGCGCTCACAGGGGTTGAGGGCCTGGTGATCCGCGGCGACCTTAGCTCGGGCAGCGGCAACGACGAAGAGCTCAGACGGGCGGCATCCTTCATATTGAGGAGGGCAGGTCGTCGGGGCTCCACGGGTGTCTTGGGAGTAGGCGTGGGCGTGGCGGTAGCTGAGTCGTCTTCATGGTAGACAATGGACGGCTGCGACGAGCTCTGGCCGAGACCGTTGTGCAGGACCTTTTGATCAGGGGCGCTGCTTGTCCTTGAATTGTCTCTCGCGCGCCGGGACTTTGAAGTTGCAGCGGACATTGTGTGAGCGCGCGTGACCTTTGCGCTCTCCTGGGTCTCCGATATCAGGTCCTCCGAAGGCTGCGGCTTGCGGGCCTGGGCGACAGCGAGCGGGCCGGCCCATGATGGCAGAATGGGGACGGCGACGCTGGCAAGGACGAAACTGGCAAGGACGGTAACGGGGAGTATGTTCTCCTTGATGCGCTCGTGGCGCGCGGCGTCGGGAAGTCCGAAGACGATGTGCTGGACTTTGTTGTAGACCCTGCGGCAGGTCTGGAAGGCTTTTGCCTGTGGTGTTAGGGCGAGATCGTGGAGATATGTCTGGAAGAGCCAAAAGGTCTGCACAGGTGTCAGCGACCCAATGCAACATCCCAGAAGCCACCCCTCCGCATGCATACCTGGAGTGCAGCGGTGACGGATTCCTCGCATAAGTCCATGAGGAACTCCTCGAGTGCCATGGATTCATTGTCGACGCTGATTATGAGGTGGCATAGCTGCGGCAGGAAGAACTCAATGTCCTCGTAGGGGAACTGTCGCAGCTTGTTGCAGAGGACATAGTGGATGCCCACATGGTCGGCGTACCGGCTGAGACGCACGTGTCAGTCTGGATGTTCTTGTCTTCCTGAAGCTACGCAACAACTATTGCCGCCTCTTTGCAATGGACACATGGGAGTTGCCTCAATGGACAAAAGATATTCGGTTGGAAGGCGGAGCTTACGAGAGGTACGAGACGGAGAGGAAGGGATTTGAGTTGAAGACGTCGGACTCGAAGAAGCGCTGAAGTAGGTCCCACGACATTGGGCAACGTGGTATCGAGCACCCGGGTGCGGGCGACGGGGGTGGCAGAAGAGGCGGTCGTGAAAGGAGGGTTGATAGAGGGGGGCCTCGAGGTCGGTTCAGGGGCGGGCGGCGGTTCCGGNTCCGGGGGGAGGGGAGTCGAGGATCAGGGAGGCCTCATCGAAGGTGCGGACGGACGGGTTCGGCGAGGGGGTGGTTCAGCATGGCGGCCCGGCAGCTCGGGAGGTTCGTTTGGATTTATCTATCGGTCGGTCGGTCAATCGTGTTCGTGTCGTCGTGGCGTGTCGTGTCGTGGGGAGGTGATCGTGTGCCGGGCGGGTGGTGGTGACGGGGGGAGCTCGACCGACGGATGGAGGTTCACATTCTGGACTGGACTCGACTCGAAGGACCCGTGCGTGCTTGCTTGCTTGCAGTCGCTGCTACTTGCCCAGTCTGTCCTCTTCAAGCTCAGTGCGGAGGCCCACTCGACTGGCTCGGCGCTCACCTCCGCCGCTCCACGCAGCGTCCGCCACTCAGAGCGTTCGGTTCGGCGGCTTAGTCCACTCCGTAGCGTGCCGTTCGCAACCCCACAGCCCTGGACGGCCTAGCTCGAGGGGGGTCACAGGTGCTGTCCCCTGTATTTGATGCCTGTAATAATTTCGCTCTGGGCGGGCGGGGGACCCTGATGGTGGCTGGATGACTGCCCGCGATAGATGTCCGCCTGCACCTAGCGAAACCAAGAAGGAGGCATCTCGAATTTCCATGAGGCTGAGATTTACGTCTACATCTGGCCATTCTACCCCTTTTCCGTCTCCAGCTCCAGGCTTCATCGAGGTTCATAACGAAAACCTCGCGGGACGAATCCGTCCACCCGCCTGGCTCGTGACAGGCAGGCTTCATCACCAACCCCTCGCCAAGACCGGCCTTCATACAACGGCCGAGCCGACAGGCCGTGCCAGCCCACCGCAACCCTGGCGAGGGAGTCAGGGACCGTCGGGTCCCGCGCCCTTTTGAGGGGTAGACCGCCCGCCTACGATCCAATGCTTCCAGCGCCGAGAAATTCGTCGTCGGTGCACCTGACCGCCTGGACGGACGGACCGGACGCCCAAACCTTCCAGTACCTTTCTCTATCTGACAAACGTGCCGCATCTTTTTCTGCCCGTCCACGTCCTATCTGCTATCTTGCACCCAGGCCTCGCATGATTCAGGGGCAGCGCATCTTCTCACAAACCCTGCTCGCCGCGAGGCAGAGACCGCTTGGCATGTTCCATCGGAATTTGACGTAGATTCCCTGGCATCGCGTAGGGAGGGGCGTTCGTTCCGTCTATTTTGGTGGAACCGCATGCCTGTCCTGTCCGGATTCCATGCCGGACATCTTACAACTCAAAAACAGCATCACAAGCACGCATCACGAGGAGTGACTGACACGCAAATCGGAGAAAAGCACGGTCTACCCGACTCGCGCAATTGCATGTGCATTCGTGCTGCCCCTCTCCAACAATCCGACACTCCATCACTAGATGCCCTCTAGGAACATGGAAGAAAAAATCCTGCTGAAAAAAATAACTCAAGTGTTCGTGAATGTGTTGCGCCTCCGGTCCGCGGTCTAAGCAGGGACCCGTCTCCCTTCTCCGTCCTGGCCATTTGCCAACGCCGGTGTAGATGCTCTGTCGCGGAAGCAGCCTGCTCAAACAGCGGGAGCAATAAAACCCCGAGAAACTTGCGCCCACCACCAAAAACGCCGGTCCGTCCCGTCTTCATGATATGCCTTCGTAATAGTCGCGTCGCGCTGCCCTGGTCAAGCCTCAGCTCGCGGGAGCGGCCGCCTTCTTCTTCCTGCCGCCACCACGGGGCTTCTTCTTGGGCTCGGGCTGCTCCATCTCCTCGTCACTGCTCGTCTCGGCCTTGGCGCTGGAACCCGCCCGGCCCTTCTTCTCCTCTTCGCCAACCTTGGCAACGATATCGGCAAGGAAGTCGTATTGCCCGTCGTTCTCGATAACCTGCTTGAGCATATGTGCCGTGACGCGTCTCGAGTTCCTCTCGCGCGCAATGTCGGCGCTCTTGCTGACCATGTGGATCATGAAGAGTTCCAGCGCCTTGCCGACAGCAATGGGTGTCTGCTGGGCCACCTTTCCGACCTCCTCGTCCGCCTGCATGATGCGCTTGATGCGCGCGGTCGGGAACTTTGTGCGGACGGGGGACGGGTCGATGGGCGGGGGCGCCGGGGCCGGCTGGGCTGACTTTCGTGGAGGCATGGCTGAAGGGTCGCTGCCAGTGAGGATGGGTGTCGGGCCTTGAGGGTAGGCGCTGGGAACCGGCTTGAACTCGTAGGTCGGCGGTATGAACTGTGGCTGTCCCTTGGACGGTGACGCAAAGGGGAGGCCTAGTTGTGGTGGTAGTTGTTGCTGCTGCGGATGTGGCGCAAGCTGAGCAAACTGCGGCGGCGGGTGGTGGGGTGAAATAAAGGGCTGTTGCGGGGGGTGCTCGCTCTTGATGGGTGTGCTTTGTAGTTGTTGATGAATATGTGTTTGCTGCTGCTGCTGAGGGCGAACTGGCGAATAGACCTGGTTTGATGCGTGAGGCGCGTTGTATCGGTAGTCAATGTCAAGGGACTGCTGTCGCTGATGCGGCGGCGATGGCTGCTGCAAGTGAATGGGGGCGTGGGCCGGGCTGCTATGCTGAAGCTGTGGCTTTTGCTGCTGAGGATACGCCCACGAGTAACGGCGGTCGTCTTTGGGTGACAAGTGGTATTGGCCTTGATTGTGGTTGTGGTTTTGGTGGTTTTGGAGTTGGTGGTGCTGCTGTTGCAGGTGTGGCTGCTGCTGGTATTCGGTGTGGTGCTGCAGCGCAGCAGCTGGGAGCGGTTGTGGTGGAGGACTGGGCTGGGTGGAGACGACGGGAAAAGAAGAGAGGTCGGGGGACTTGGGTGCATATGTCTCCTCCGCCATGATTTTAATAATTTTTTTCCCTCTCCCCTGGCACCCCAACCGACCGCCGTATGGATCGGGCCTCCTCTTTTTTTTTTCTGGTGCTTGACGAGTCGGTCCTTGCGCCCCCCAAATGTCTTCTTTCCTCTTTTCACCCCCGGGCAAAGCAGCGCGCCGCTTCCCCGTTTCTGGAAATTTGTTGAAATGAAGAGGTGCTACAGGCACCGGATTCAACCAAGCCCGCGGAATCGGCGATTCGGCAGGGCCAGTCAGTCGGCGGCTTTGGAGCTGTCGGGGCTATGCGTCGATGCACCGCTTCTGACGACCCGACTCTGTACAGCCGTCTGAGAGACAACAGCAAACGAGGAGCCTGCTTCCTTCCTGTGCTATCCGCCTTTGATACACTTCTTGGATCTTCAAGTCGTGGATTAAGGCAAGCAGCCAGGCAAGGGTCCAAGACCGCTAGTCCTGATTGGGCAACAGTACCAAGGTGAGCCCAGAGCAAACGGGGCGTGGAGCACCGACGCGATGTTGCCTCCACTGATGTGGACGGAAGGAGCGCGTGCGACACGGCAAGGTCGGGTTTTTGTACAAGCCGGCGAGTGTCGCAACGGGACGGTAGATGTCTAGCAGGACGGGCCTGGAGATGACACGCCAGATGCCCCGAGGCAAAAGGTGAATCTGATGATCGGAAAGGACGGAAGAGAGACCTGAGGGAAGAAGCTCGGCGGTGGGGTGTTTGACTTGCGAATGCGCGACTCGACTGGCGAAGAAGGCACTTCAGCCCCTCCATTTGGGGGCCTCCGAGGGTCGAGGTGTCCGCCGTTTATATGCGCGTCGCGGGTCAGAGCTCCCGGGCTCCCACCCCCTCCCCTCCAGCTCGGGGCTTCACACCAAGCTGGACGCCCAAGACAAACGACACGCCTTCCGGCGCAGAGGTGAGATGGGCTGCCGCCTTTCCCCTCTCGGAAGGGATCCCCCCTCGTGGCCGCGCCACCGACCAATCACAGCTCATGAGTGGTTCAGGCAAGAGCCGGCAGTGCGCCAGTTGCGCATCGCACTTTCCGCGCTCGGGCCCGTCGTCACAGTGCCTTCCCGCCATGTTTAGGCTCCGCTGCTTGCTGCGCCCAACCAAAGCTCAACTCGACCTCGGTGAAGCAGAGGAAGGAAGCCTGCATGCATGCAGCTCCTTCGACGGGAGTGACTTCCTCGTAGCCGCGAGGCCAGCCTAGGCTTCCATCATCAACTTCCACCTGCCTACAGCCTCCCTTTTGCCCTTGACCACCACCATCACTTCAGCCCCCGGGCCACAAACGCCTCCAGCCAAGACGACAGCTGGCCTTCTCGTCTCATCTTCAAACAGAGCCGTCGTCTGTCTCTAACCCTGTCTTCAACACTGCTGCCCGTGTTCCAAGACTGCTCCCCAGCAATCTATTTTCTCGTCAACTCACCGCTGTTGAAACTGGCCGCATCCTGCGCCAACCACGGACCGATGCCTCCGTGTCGACCTGCAGCAACCCGCGCAGTCGGAATTTTAGGCCTATGAGCCTCGTCTACCCCCATTCCAACAGTTCTGCAGCACCCGCATTCTTGCCTCCTCGCCAACTCTCCGCCCGTTCCAGGCCCAAGGCCGCGATCCCTGGCATCAGCCTGCATATGCGTCGCCCTCGCCCCTGAAATGCCACCCTGAGTCACAGATTCTAGCCGAGATGCATATTCTCGCGCACCCGCCCTAGCCGCGTAAGTCTCCTCACTCACAAGCATCACATCTTCCCTCCTCTCCCCCCCCCTCACGCATGATGATACAAGAAGAGCCTACAACAACCCGAGACTCATTGAGCAGCCGACCGCAGAAGCCGAGCTCATCACTCTGGTTTCGAGGTTGGTTGCGCAGTCGACGAAGGACCACCAAAATTTACTTGATCTAATCTGATCCAACTTTTGTCTTCTGTCTCTATTCTGTACTTTCTAAAAGATGTGTTTTCTGACTGCTCCCGTCAGCGTTCTTAGGCCCCGGAATCGCTTCTCTTCGCTGCTCGCCAGGAACATGGAAACGACCGGCCACGCGTGGATGCCGCCTTCCTCCCGCCGGCTATCCACCTCGGCTCCCTTGACGGCGATCCGGATGAATTCCTCGATATCCGGCGCAAACACCTCCTCTGAACCATAGGTGACGAAGAAGCCGCACTCCGGGCTCGATTGCGCCCACAGGTGATGGTTGGCAGTTAGGCCCGGTGACACGGTGGGCGTCTTGATGTGTTCTCTCCCCGCGTACTGCATCGCATATTCGTGAAGCTGCCCCGCGTCGAGAAAGTCGCTGTTGTTGTTCTTGTGCTTGTCCGAGATGAGCATCGTCCAGGGCGAGATGAGCACAGCCAAGCCCGGCAGCGGTGTTTCCGACGCGCTCTGCCAGTGTCTTACCTGGCCGTCGCTGTCGTTCCGCGCCTCCTTGGTCAGCTTCTGCCTACGTGCCCATGCGTCGTTGAGCTGTCCCAGTTCCAAAAGCATCGTCAGCACCAACGTGCCACCCGCTGAATCGCCCGCGACAACAATCTTGCGCGGGTCGCCCACAGCCGAGATGACGTGTCTGTAGCCCCGGAGGACCTCGTGCACCTGGGTCGGATACGTCTTATCCGGCACAAGCGTATATTCCAGTGCGAAGATGGCGGGATTCTCGTACCCGGACTCCTGTAGCAACGTGAACCAGGCGAGTAGGAACTCGAGGTAGAAGTACGTTGAGCCGAGTGCGAAACCGCCTCCGTGGACATAGTACATGACCATGTCCGGTGGCTTGGATGGGTCTGCCGTGATCCAGAGACCCCGGAATCCTTCAGGGCCCTGTATACTCTCGTCAGCCATGAAATCCTCGCAGGGTCTCATCCTCTCCAGAACTCACCTCTTCAGCATACTCCCTCCAGCCAATAGGCGACATCAGGTAGCCATGGCGCAGCATCCTCCACCTCAGCCAGGGCAAAGATACCCATTTTGAGAAGAAGGTGCGGCCAACGCTCGCAGGGACCTCGCGGAACGCAAAGCGAACGCAGCGGATGACCAAGTCCTCAAAGAGCGATGCCCGCACCACAAAAGGAGACCGCTTCTCACGCCGCGTGAGGTACCGCTCGCGCACGAGCTGCACGGGCATCTGGAAGAACACGAAGGGGACGCATCGCAGCGCCACGAGTGCCGTGCGGAAGAAGCCAACTTCAATGACGAAGCGTGGGACCAGAAAGACGAGGAAGGCGAGGCAGTCCAGTAGGGATACGGGGCCGAGGATCATGACGGGAGAGGCGTGTCTTAGGTATAGGTGTGGGTAGAGGTCTTGTAGGTGAGAGATGTCGAGGGTGGTGAGAACGTGAAACCAGCACGTGAAAGCGACAATTGATCGGGATTCTCGTCCCGACCAGAGCCCAGCGCTCGACCACGACCCTGAATATCGATGAAAATGTGTGAGCGAGCGACGGCCCGGTCCTTCTTATGAACCTGGAATCGCCCACGTCCCTGCCGCAGGGAGCGAGGGATAGAGGGAGAAGGAGGGGCGGGAAAGTTCCACCCGTCGCTTCCCAACTTGTGAAAATCCTGTGGCCGGTTGAAGCGAGCGTGGAATGGAGGACAGACACGATAAAGCGATTGAGGCAATCTCGAAGGGAGCACGGAATTGATGTGAAGCAGAGAGAGAGGTCCGGTCCCGCTACGGCCCGGATGAGAGGTGACGTAACGTCAAAGGTTGCCCGGTGGCCGGACTTGCTAAAGCGGCGGCCGGCTCGGTGCCCGTAGCTTCAAGAGGCGCGTGGGAGAGAACGCCTTGGCCTGGAACGTCACCGTGTATGATACGTGCTTTTTGGCGTTCTGTAGCGTGGTCATCACATGCCTCGCAGACGCGCACGACGATCAGGGGCAAGAAGCTGAACCATCTACAGGACAAATGTGAATTGATAGGTGGATTGAAAAGGATGCTACGTGCCCGCCGCTGGCTTCCGTCCGCTGTCCGGCCACCGTTCAGACACAGCACGCGATTTCCTTGCCCTTGCCTTCGGCCTGGGGGGCGACGAGGTCGGTGATCTGCTGCGTCGCGTTGTGGCACTTTACACTTGCCCAGAGCAGGATGATCAGCAGTATGGTGGTCTGCGAGTTCTCCAACAGGGGACCGAGCTTCCGGAGCGCGAGGAATTGTGCCGAGGCGATGCGCAAGATGGTGGTTCCGTCCCCGGCCAACCATATGTGGTAGTGCAGCAGCGACGTTTCGAGGGAGATGCCGCCGAGGGCGATCGTGCCGGGGAAGCTGGTGCCGCGCAGCGTCTTGTTGCAGTTGCGCAGGATGATGGCTGCCAGGGCGAACCAGGGGCTTATGAAGGGGTGGTAGGCGTTGTAGGTTTCGTCGGATCCGGGAGAGAGAAAGGCGATTAGGAAGACCATGGCTAGTATGGTGGCAGAGAAGATGAGAGCCATGGTCTTGATCGGGGCCGAGTCTTCGTCGGGGTTGAGGATGTTATGAATCATACGGTCTAATGCTGCATCGGCACTGCTCATGGCCGAGACGGGATGGTCGTCGTCCGTTGACTTTTCTTGGGAGATCCTGTGGGCAAAGGCAGCCGTGGCCATTCCAAAATAGGGGACCAGCTGGTCCATGGCGAGGTTGTAATGGACCGTCTCCAGATTCCAGACAACCCCGAGGCCCTTTTCGAGTGCTAGAAGCACACCACCCAGCACGCCTTTGGTGTTGATAACGATTGTGGTGGCAACGGCAGCGACCGCAATCTTGAGTAGAACCGCTGTAAGACTCGTGTTGACTTGTGACAGCGTTGATAGCGCAGAGTACGTGACTAGAAACCAGAAGCTTGCGAGGGGACAAAAATAGTACAGCGTCCACGGCCTGTCCATCGTGTACACGAGGATAATGCTGAGCAAGTTTAGGCGCACGAGTACCTGGGCGACCCTTTTCAAAGAATAGTCTTTCGTCTGGAGGAAGAAGCGTGTGTGGCCGTAGCAGAAGAGAAAAATGAAGATTGACGTGCAGAGTCTGAAGACCTTGTACCAGGCCGATGACTGAGAGGCACCATGGAAGCTGTAAAGGAGAGCAAAGGCCTGCATCCAGCCCTTCCACTCGTTTGACTGCGCTCTGTTGAGGAAGGTGTCAAATCTGGAAGGGTTCTTCTTTGTGGCTTCTGTCGAGCTGTGGCGTTTGGAGAGGAAAAAGAGGCCATAGATGGATGAAACAGAGAGGACAAGCTCTTCCAGTCTGTAATGCTTCTGCTGCTTGCTGAGCAAGTGCGTGCGGTCCATCAGGTAGCAAGAAGCAGAGACCACAAGAAGACAAGACGCAGCAACGATGCCGTGTAGCATGTGATTCGATGGTGGTCCAGGGTCGAGTGCAAGCCAAGGCAGTCCCATGATGGCCATTGCGACTAGTAGCCACTGGAGATGAGATGGAACTGGGTATGGCGTACAACAAGTGACCTGGCTTGGGGCGCCCTGGATGGGAAGACCTGAATTGCATCGGGCGTTGAGCAAAATTGTCAACCGCTGATCGACAATGAACTCGGAAACATGGATTCCATCGTCCAAGTGGGCGTCTTGAAGTTCGGCAGCCATGGCTTCAAACCCCCAGGGAATGTAGGACTGGTCGATGGCGCCCGACTGTCTGAGATTCTAGTTCATGGTCTCTATCTTCTCCTGGTGGTATTTCAGCATTATCCCGTAGGAGAGACTGTCCCGATGTGGCGAGAGGACCGGTACCAAGAAGACAGAGTTGGACAGCTCATCGGAGGGCATACTGGGGCCATCCAGAGCCATGGCAGGGGCCGATCGTCTCGGCAGTTGTGTCATTTCGTCAATATTCACACGCAGCCAAGGAAGTACGGTGTTGATGCCATCTCCGAATATCTGGAGAAATTCTTCTTCTCCTTGGAGCACCGCCCAGAGGGAGGGAGAACCCAGAACAATGATTGCCGGGGAGTGTCTGTCCTCCACCTGTGCAAATGCTTCGTTCTCGGGGGTGTCGGGCTGGTGTCTGAAGTAAGCGAGCCGGTCGAGGCGGGTTGTTGCGTTGAGCCACGGATCCCAGATAAAGTCGACGTAGACGCCGTTGATTGTTTGGGACAAGTCGATGTGTTGATCCTCGAGGAGAGCAAAGTCTTGGTGGGCCTGTATGCCAATGTCCCAGTTCAGCCGTCTGAGTGCTGCCCAGTAAAGCTGCTGAATAGTCGAGTCGCCAATAAATACTATGCGGCGTCCAAGGAGACACGCTCGCATGGTTGTTGTCTCGAATGGGTCGGTGACGCAGTCGGTCGGCCCCTATGCCATTGCATTCGATCGGGTGTCATCGTACCAGCGACCGCCGTGGAGGAGACTCCGGCACTTGTAAGGATCATGCTGGCCTGGAAGCCGTCAATATCTAATTCGCCCGGTGTCGTTTGGAAATATTTACCGTAGAAGAAGTATTGGTAAACTACCAGACTGAAGACAAGGAGGATGGATGCTCTTGGGATGATGCGGAACAGAATCCCAGACGGTTTAATGATTGATGCGAGCCGATTTCTTGCTCTTCGCTTCCAAGGTCCAGGAATGAGTAGTCGGGAGTTATCCATGGTGGCTCTGATGACTTTACGAAATGCCCAGGCACTGAAAAAATGTTTGAAGTGTAAGGCGAGAGATGCGGCCTGACATCTGGAGCTGATGTGCCATTCCAGCACCCGAGTATGGAAAAGCCGAGAAAGACACACGACAACGGGCCCAAGATATCAGGGCCCCAGAATTCTTCTTGCACCTGCCTTCTGTTCTTCATGATCTCCCGGGAGGAAGGAGCTGTTCACCACTTGCCTTCTGGTCATGCTTAGTCACCGCCTGATGCGTGGCGCCTTTTTCGACGGCAGCACTGCACTCTGTAGCCACATCACTAATTCATCGTCAAAAGACACACTACACCGATGCGAAAAGACGATTGACGATGAGGCCGCAGACACCGAGTGGATCTCGCGCCCGCTGCCTTCGGCCACTGAGCCTAGCGGACCAAGGATCGCAACCTCATGCCACGCTTGGGCTCGAAACATACGCCGGGCGCCCGCGGGCCACCGATCCAATCGTCGACCCTGGAAATCAACGTACGTCTCACGCACTTGGGCCCCTGGACACCATGATGACCACCCGCGCGGCAGTCAGCTTCCGCTTACGTCGGTAAATCGGATGCGCCTGCTCGTAATTTGGACTCTACATCCAGTATAAAGGCCCCGGTGCCGCTCTGCCGGATCAATAGGAACATTGACAGAAGATCCTCTCTGAAACGAATCACCCACACCAGCTTCCATTCACCATGGAGACGCTCAACATGCTGGACACTCCAACAGGCATGGGCCTCGCTGCCGTCGCCACCACGGCCAGCGCATACGCTCTCTACCGCCGTCTCCTACCCAAGCCGATCCCCGGCATCCCCTACAACCAAGAGGCCCTCAACTCTCTCCTGGGCGACCTTCCGGCCATGGTCCGCGAGACCGTCGACGGCAGCGGCCTTGACTGGATCGTGTCCCAGGCCAGAAATCACCCTGGCCCGCTCTTCCAGATCTTCCTCCAGCCCTTTGGCGACCCCTTCCTGCTGCTGTCCGACTTCCGCGAGGCCCAGGACGTCTTCCTGCGCCGCTCTCACGAATGGGACAGGTCCGACTGGTCCATTGAGATGATCGGTGGCATCGGCGCCCATCATCACATCAACCTGAAGGCAGGCCCGGTGTGGAAAGCTCACCGCCGCCTGGTGCAGGACCTCATGACGCCCACCTTTTTGCACAGCGTGGCCGCACCCAATATCTACGAAAGCGTTCAGGACCTTATCCGGCTGTGGGATCTTAAGGCAAAGGAGTCAGGAGGCCACCCTTTCTCTGCCCTCGACGACATCTACGACGCTACCATGGATGCTGTCATCGCCTTTAGCTTCGGCACCGCGTATCCCCACCGTGCTGTTCGGCCACAGCTCCACATCCTCAGGGATAGCGGCGATGCAGTTCTCCAAAAAGCCCGTAACGCGGCAAGCGATGGCGATGCCATTGTGTTCCCCCGCGCAGAGACTCATGAGACGATCAAGGCAACCTACAAGGCGTCTAAGTCTATTGGGGAGGTTATTAACTTTCCTAGAGCCCGGTACGGCTGGTACTGGAAAAAGTTCGATTTGTCCGAGAGAAGGGCTACCCGGATTCGTCATAGCTATCTCCGGGAGCAGGTGGATGCAGGTGTTAGGCGACTGAAGGCACGATCGCAGGAAGACGCGGAAGGGGAGGAATGGGCCAAGTCGGCTGTCGACCTGATGCTCGACAGAGAAACAAAGTTTGCCGCAAAGGAGGGCCGCGAGCCTGTGTACTGGTCGCCAACAATGAGGGACGAGGTAAGAAATGCTATACTAATTTGTCAGACGATCAGCCCTTACTAACGCCTGACCAGGTCCTCGGCTTCATCATTGCTGGTCACGACACAACAAGCACGACCATGCTCTGGGGTCTCAAGCATCTGACAGATGCGCCGGTTGTCCAGGATAAGCTGCGTGCGGCGCTGCGGGAGGCTCATCCCAACGCGGTGGAGGCGTCACGGGCGCCATCAGCCCATGAGATTACCCACACCACAGTACCGTACCTCGAGGCCGTCATCGAGGAGATCCTGCGTCTTGCAGGCACGCTGCCCGTCTTGGAAAGGCAATGCAACCGCGACACCACTGTCCTGGGTCACTTTGTGCCCAAGGGAACGACCATGATTGTGCTTGGTGTGGGCCCGGGTATAACGGAGCCGGGGTCGTCGGTGGATGAGGCCCTGCGTAGCCCCACGTCGCAATCGGCGGCAAAGGAGCGCGGTGTGCGGTCGTGGGAGGGCGATGACATGGGCGTGTTCCGGCCGGAGCGGTGGTTGGTTGGCGAAGCAGGGTCCGAGACGTTTGATAGCACGGCGGGACCGACGATGGCGTTTGGATTCGGACTTAGGGGCTGCTTTGGACGGCGGTTGGCCTATGTGGAAATGCGGATTATGATCACGCTGCTGATCTGGAGGTTTAAGTTGCTCGAGTGTCCGGAGACGCTGTCGGGGTATGGGGCGACTGATGAGCTGACACGCAAGCCGCAACAGTGCTATGTACGGCTGGGCCTATTGGCGTAGGTAGATTGAATTGGGAAATCTCAGTTCAAAATTTTGTCCAGCGAGTTCAGAGTCTTGGGCGTGTTTGCTGCAGATGAAAAGGGGCGACCCGCATTGTCACCATACGCAATGCACACTGCATATCAAATCTAATATCAAGAAATGAAAAGGGTAAAAAAACATTGCAACGCGTGCACTAAGTTCCATACCACTTTGCATCATCCTAAAAAAGGCAAAAGGGTTCGGAGCCTTTTTGGCTCCTACGTCCCTGGCGTGGTTCGACATTGCGATCTTTGCGCTTGTTGCCGTTTTTGGTGATGTCGTCGTTGTTTTGGTTAACCAATCGATCCTCTCACCAGTACCGTTTGACCTGAGCGCTTTCCACTGCGCCGCCCCGGTACTGACTTGGGAAGTAGGGGAAAGGACGTTATACTTAAGGGATGGGCGTGTTGGAGGGGCAGGTACGCTGGCAGGGCGCCGGGCAGGGCAGCCAGGCAGCGCGGCAGGGCAGGGCAGCAAACCCAAGGTGGTCCGGGCGAGGGGCACGACAACAGCAACAGCAGGACGCGGTGCAGGAGCCAAGTACTGACATGGTGGAAAACGCGTTCGTGTATTTCATGTGACGCGTGCAGATGGGCCGGGCCATCAATGTGCACATGGCCCTTTTTCATGCCAGATATGTACACCACCTCTACCAACCCAACAACTCCAGACACCAAGCACCAGAACCCATACATCCTCCCCTACAACGGCGGCACCCAGCCGAGCTCCTCGATAGGCCACTGGATCCACAACCGGTGCTCTTGGTCGAGCATAGCCCACGCCTTTTCAATAAGATGGGTAGCCCAACCCTCCAGCCACCACTGACTCTCCAGTTTCTTGAAGAGGATAAGGAAGTGTGCAAAGATGGCAACAGCCTCTTGACGTGCCTCGGGGCCTTGTAGCAGCGGAAGGAATTCGCCAGCTACCGTCCACTTCCAAATAAAGATATCCCAGGGTTCGAGCTGTGTAGGCCCCAAAGGACCAAAATGTCCGGCAGAACCCGGGGTGGCAGCGCCAACTCCGCCCATGGGCTCGTCCTCATCGTTGGCTCCTATACTGCCCGTACCGGCCCCCGATGACGGCTGTAGAAGCATGCACAGGAAGCGACGCAGGTGTGTGATGATGCTGTTGTATATCTCGAGGAGTGCCGGGTCGTCGCAGGCCTTGTTGACGGCGGCTTGGAGGTCGGCGAGGACGTTGGGGTTGACGGGGACGTGGCTGCCGAGCACAAGTTGCCAGCGAGACCGGCCATTTTGGAAGAGGGCATAGAGAGGTCCAGTGTAGTTTGGGGGGTCGAGGACCTTGATGACGGGCTGGTAGCGGCCGAGGAAGATCCACTGGGGGAAGACGTTTTCGCCGATGATGAGGGAGCTGTCGTCGCGCTTGGGGCATCCGAGGGCTGTTGTCCATGAGCCGGGTTCAAAAGAAAGAGGAGGAAGGGGGGGCAACTCACCAAAGTACAGTGTCAGTACGGAAAAGAGATGCAGGTTCTCGCAATTCTCGTAGCTCAAGTCGCTCATTGACGGAATGGCAGCCTGACTTGCAATCTGATGATGCTGCAGTGCCCGAGCAACATAAAAATCTCGCCGGTCAGGACGATAGTGAGCGAGGTGCAAGGCCGACACGGCAAGCAGCGCGCGCATCACATAGTCGCACCCCAAGGCCATGCGCACCGCATTGGTCCGCATCATCTGCCTCACCGCCGGATCACTCGACAGCGTCGCGTGCGTAAAGGTGGTAAAGTTGTGGATGAGCTCGAGGTCAACCATGTTGAGGTCGCTGGCGCCAAGGTCATCACCGCCACCACCGCTGCCGCCAAGAACCCCGAGGACGGTGCTACTGGGTGAGAGGCCGCTACCGAGTGACGGGCGCGCATGGGACTGAAGAAAGTCGCAGGCCACGGCGTGTTTGACGCAATTGCGACATTGAGGCTTGTGTTCGTCGCACTGGGAGGGAGGTTAGCCATGATGAATCAGAGAAGAAATGAAGACGCGAGATAACCCGAGCGATATGCGAATGCACCCGAGACGCCTGACCGACCAAAGACTCACCTTGATCTTCCGCTTCTTGCACGTCCGACATCCCGTCCGCGACTTTGGATGCGACCGTCTCGACACAGCCGGCAGCGAGGACGCCGCGCCGGTCCGCCCAGCATCAGCCGCCGGCGTTGACGAGCCCTCCCTCGCGGCCTGGGCAGCGGAGGACGATGACTCGGCGGGTGTCGCCGCGCCGCCGGGGGCCGGGGTAGTCGCTCTCGTCCCGGGCGTCAGGGGCGTGCCTGAGACCCCGGACGGTTGCGACCGCGCCGTCTCGGCGGGCGATCCGGTCGACATGGGGGGCGGAGTCAACTTGAACGTGGCCGAGAAAGAGTGAGAGAGTGAGGGGGGGAAGAAAAGAAGAAAACTGGTAGGCAGGGCAAGACCCGAGGAACCCGACGACGAGAGTCAGTGGCGCGGCTTGATTCCTCTACTAGTATTTCTGTTCGCCCCTCCTGTTCGCAGGTGAGACTAGGACACAATAAAAATAAAGTGCCCGTTTTGATGCGCGTTTGCGTCGTCACCGTCGCGATGGTGTGGCCGGGGGTGGTGGTCAAAGGTTGAAGGTAGGGAGGTTTGGTGTCGTCGGCAATCTCGGGTTTGTCGTGATTCCGGGGCCCCGATAGCCGCATTGCCGCTGGCCATTGGCTAGCGCCCCATTCTACCCGAGCCGGCCTCGGATGTTTCTTCGGAGTCGCGTCTTCGTCCCAGCATTATATATGGCATTGACTCGGCTTCTTCACGTCGAAACACGCCCTCGGCCCGTCGCCGTCACAGTTGCATTCATAAGGCTGACTTGACCATCAGAACCCCTGGCGCTGCTCAGCCTAGCATTACGAGTCGTTTTGCTGACGCGTATTCCTCTGAAATTACATCACTTCAGATCACCACCTCCAATCTGCTACCATGCATCATGGACGGTCGTGCCATTGAACGAGGCTATCTACAAGCCTCGCGGCCGCTCGGGGAACCTGCGCCTTCCCTTCCCCTTTTCCTCCTCGTCCCATCTCCTGCCGACACCCTCCGCAGAGAGCCCGACATGGAGCCGGCTGGGAGGCCATCCCCATCTCACAATGTGACGTCCAATTACGCGCCAGAAGCGGCCGATAGGCGCGGGTAGGTGGCCAAGGGGCGGCTCGCGAGGATCACATCCTGGCTGGCATCTCCTCTCAACCACAGCCCACCACCGTCCGACCGGCACGCCGGCACGGAGACTGCCGGTGATCCTTGGAAGACTCCAGGGACTAGTGCGGACAGATCAGCCCTGGCCGGCCTTGCCAAGCCTCGTCCAACCCGCTCAGAGACAAAAGCATGCGGTCCGCGTAACCCCCTGATCCGTGTAACGCCGAAATCAAAATCTCTCATCAGCGCGGGGTAGTCTGACAGACACAGACGCAACAGAAGAAAGCAAAAGCAAATGCTCATCCTGCCGCCACCGCTGCCTCCGCCATCCGCTCGCTGTTGGGACCAACCCCCTCTATAAAATCCAAACCAAACGACTTTGCTGAAGCGCTCATGCTGACTGGTATGATGGTTCGTTTTTTTTTCGTTCACTTCCTCCCTCGCCCGCGTGTGGACGTGAGAGGCGTATGCCGTCAATGCTTATTTCGCGTGCTTCTTGAACGCGAGGAGCTCCGACAGACTGCCCAGCGGGCAGCCGTGCTTGAGGAAGTCGTGCAGGAGCAGCTCCTCGGCCGAGGCGCGGCTCTTGACGTCGACGCACAGACACACGGACAAGAACGCCTTGAGCTCCTTGCTGAGCTTCTCGGGCTTCTTCAACCGCGGTGTGCCGTTGGTCGCGATCAGGTACAGCGCCTTAAGCGGCTCCTCGTTGAGGTACGGCGGCTCCGACTCGATCATCTCGATGGCCATAATACCCAGCGACCAGATGTCCACCTTGGGCCCGTACTCCTTTTGCTTGACAACCTCTGGGGCCATCCAGTACGGGGTGCCGACCATCGTGGCACGCTTCGACTTTGTCTCGGTAAGCTTGGCGCAGAAGCCGAAATCCGCTGTGGGGGCGTTAGTTTGTGTTCAAGCAGGCCGAAGAGAAACAGGTGACCACTTACTAATCTTGACATTGCCGCGAGCATCCAGGAGAACGTTGTCGCTCTTGATATCACGGTGGATGATGTTCTGCGAGTGCAGGTGCTGGAGGCCCTGGCAGGTCTGCGAAAAAGTCAGTCATCCCATTCCCTTTTGACAATATCCCTTCGAGAAACATACCTCGAGGCAGATGGTGGAGATCTGCTCCTCGGTGATGGAGGGGTTGTTGTCAATGACGTCCGTCAACGCACCACCCTCCATGAACTCAAGCACGAGCCAGAGCTCCGAGTTGTTGTTGCGCAGGAAAGCATCGAGGAAGTTGACAATGTTGGGGTGCCTGCTGTCCTTCATGACCATGATCTCGTTGACGATCAGCTCCTTCCTTGGCTGGTGGGCGAGATCCATCTGCTTAATGGCCACCTGGGCCCGCAGACCCTGGGTGCGCAGAATGTCGCGCGCAATGGGCGACACCGCCGTCTCCTTGACCTTGGCGACGTAGACGGAGCCCGACGCGCCCTGACCAATCTTCTTCTGCTTCGAGTACGACAGGTTGGGGTCGTCCTTGGACACGGCCTCCTTGAGGCGCGCCATGACCTCGTTCTCCGACATGGTCGACATGCGCACGTCCTGCTTACGCTCCTGCGCTGTGGGCTTGGCCGTGAGCGCGGCCTCGGCAGCCTTGACGCCGTCCGACTGTGTCGGCGGCTGGGCCTTGTTGACGTTGAGGGGCTTGACGGGCGCCGGCAGGCGCGACGGCTGCTGCTGCTGCGACTGACCGGGGCCGTTGGGCCTCTGCGATGGGCTTCCGTTGGGGTACCGCTGAGCACTAGAGCCCTGAGGTTGATCAGGTCTCGGCGGCCGCTGGGCCTGGGCAGGGTCACGCATCGAGCTGGAGCTGGGCTGCGAGGACATGGGGGGCCTCTGGGGGCCGGCAGACGATGGTGGTGCGGGCGCGGGGCGCTGGGCGCGAAGCTGAGGGTTGATACCGACGCCACCACTGGGCTTGGGCGCCGGTGGCGCGGCTCTTGTTGGGTTGTAGCGGTCGGCCGAGGAAGGCGAGGCGTAGCCGCCGCCGATCTCCTGCTGGGCTAAGGGCACCTTGGTCTTGGGGATAGCAGCGTTGTAGGCCTCGAGGTCGCGGCGGTTAGCCTCCTCGATATCGCGCTCGCGCTGACGCTGGGCGTCGAGCTGCCGTCTACGCTGCTCATCCTGCTCGCGCTCGCGTTGCCTATCACGGGCATCCTGCTCCATTTGCATCTGGCGCTGCATCTGTTGCTGCTGCTCCGAGGCCGAGGGCTTCCTGGGGGTGCCCTGGCCCGAGGGCATGGTGTTGTAGCTGGGCTGACGCTGGCCCTGGCCACTGCTGCCGGGAGGCATAGGCCGAGGCGGGGCGACGCCGGCGCCGCCCGTGTTGTAGCCGAGCTGCTTGTTCTGCTGGCTGCCGGGCGGCGGGGTCGGGGTCAGGCTGGAGTACTGCTGCGGCTGCTGAGCGCGCTTGGTCAGATCCGAGTAGAAGTCGAGAACCTCGAAGACGGCCTGCGGGTTTCGTTCGTAATCCTCCTTAGTAATTGCGGACGAGTTGAGCAGCTTGGCCCACTCCGGGGGCAGGCCAACAAAGTCTCCTGACTGGGGATCGAAGCCGACGTGGACAGCATGGGAGAAGTTTGTAGGGTTGCTGACGCCGCCCATGCCAGGGCAGGCGCCGTAGATGAGGTCGATCCACTCGTACAGGTCATCGTCGCTCTTGACGCGAATCTGGAGGGTTTTGGTTTGGCCATCGTCGTCGCCGGGGCTGTTGGAAGAACCCCCAGAGTTGCGCTTGATCTCGAAGATTGTACCGGCGGCCTCGACACGGCCGACGTTGACGACGTCCTTGAGATAGAGTGTGTAGGCGACCTTGCCGCCCTCCTGCTTGTGGAAGTCGAGCGACTCCTTGCGGAGGACCAGCAGGCGCTGTTTCCATGGGTTGATGAAGTTCTTGCTCTCCTTGACCTGTGCCCATCCCTCTTTCCGAATGGCCAGGCCGCCCATGCCGTCGGTCTGATTCGAGTTTTGGCGGGCGATGGGCAGGGAGATTGTCGAGCCGGTGTAGGTCGACGTGGCCGTACTGCGGATGGGGGAGATGGCCATGTTGGCCATGCTGCCGGGGAGATTCGCGTTGGGCGTCAGGGCCAGGCGGGGTCGGTCGGTCGGTGGACGAGGCGCCGGGCCTGGGTTCATGAACTGACCGGAGGAATAGACGCTACGTTGGTCAGCCATGATTGTCGATGGGCGCTCGCGCGGACGACCGCGCGCGGAAAGGCGAGAAAGGGGTCAGGCCGGGGGCAGGCGATTGCCGGGGGGACTGTCGGGGGAAGACGGTGACCGGTGGTCAGGCCGGGAGGGGTCCAACGGACGCAGTAAATGGAGCGTCGCGAAGGATGGGGTTGGGGCAGAAAGGGAGAGGGATGTGTGCGGTGGGAGGAGAGAGGGAGAGAGGAGGAGGGGGGAAAGGTCTCGTGAGGTTGCGGGCTGTCAAAGCAATGGTGGATGCACAAGGGGGGGAAAGAGCGGTAGAGCGAGCGATGGCAATCAGAGGTGCATCGGGAGGGCATGGACGCTCAAATCAGGAGGTGGTGGTGGCCTTGCCATCCGGCGGCCGGGTCGGTCAGGTCAGGTCAGGTCAGGCTGGTCAGGGTCGAGCGGCGGCGGGAGAGGACACGGGCGGCGCGCGCAGCGCAGCGCAGTGTGCTGCACCACACCAGCGGGCATCCATCAGCACCAACGCAGCCCAGTGAAGCAAGCGCCAGCGCGCCTGGGACCGGGGGCGCGAATCGAAATTAACCCCACTTCGAGTTGCAGCCCGACGTGTGGACTTGACCGACGGACCGCACGCACCTGGCCGGGCGGCCCTTGGACTTGGTTGGACTCGGCGCGCCTTGTCTGTCCGTTTGACATGCGGTGGTGATGTGACGAGGAGGGGATGATGCAAGGGTAGATAGAGACCTGGAGAGTCAAGGAAAAAAAGACGTACCTGTTCTGGGCTGCCATCGTGGAAGCCAGGAGCAGCAGAGCGCCGATGGGGGGAACGTGTTGCCTTTTGTTTCCCGGGCTCTGGCCGTCGGAGCTGGGTGGCTATATGGAACAAGTGATGTTTCGCAAGGACCGTTGCGCGCTCTGCGGCTGGGTGGACAATGCGGCGTCGAGGTGAGGCGAGGCGATGCAAAGGGGACGTGGCCCGTGACGGGACGGCTTGGGTTTCTCGAAATAGGCGGAGGAGCACGGTCGTGATGAACTGGCTGACTGACTTGTTGAATGAATCAATCAATGGGTGGCGGAGATACAGTCGTCGGGCGGCAGTAATAATAAGCAGCGAGGGAGCGGGCTTGGTCTCGTTTCTCGGTGGAGGGGCGACGGCAGCCGGCAGGGGTAGAAGAAGTGGTGGTCGGTCGATCAGCCGAAGCTGGCTTTCGACTCCGTCGGAGAATGCTGGAGCTGGTGCAAGAGGTTATCTGTTGACGGATGGATGGACCGGGTCGTCTTCTGGGCGAACGTCGTCGGTGGTGTCGTCCTCGAGCGCGAGCGAGTGAGTAGTGTCGCGATCTTGGGGGGAGCACAGGGAAGAAGGAGGGCGATTGTGTTTTGGCGACGACGGAGGAGGGGTCGTCTCGTCGAGGGATGTGCGATTGAGAAGACGGTCGGCTTTTGGGAATGAGGAGAGAAAAGTTGCCGGTCGTCAGCTCTCTCGCCCACACTGCTTCTGTTGGTTCGTTCGTTTGTTCGCTTCGTTCACTTGCGGCGCGCGGTCATCCGTCTCGCTGTCGGGCGAGCGTGTCTGATGGTGGTGCTCGTCTACACCGGGGCGCCTGATGAGTGGTGGGTGCAGGGGGCGTTTCTCAGGGCCTGGAGTCGCTAACGTCCGCTGGTGGTGTGTGTGTGGAGGGGGGCGATGGGAAGGAGAGGGCCGCCCGTGGTGGGGATGAAAAGGGACTCGAGCCCCTGTCGTTTTGATGGACGCGGAGGACGTGGACCCAAGGAGGATCGGGTGGGTACCCCAACCTGGGTTCCTGAGGTCGCTGCACCGTGCCGAATGTTTCCCCTCTTGGCAGCACCGGCACCGTTCATGCAGCTGCGGACATTATTCTCGCACGGCTCAGGGACTTGTCTCCGACTTCCTTCCTCCCATCTCCCCTCCTCCCTGCCTTGGCGAGCGCAACCCCGGTTCCACACGCATGTTTGGGCCTAAGGAGCAGGCACGGGTACCGGGAGCCCCTTCCAACCTTCCTGCCCTTCTAGAGTCCGAGGAAAGAATTGGAATGCACCAATTCCACGACGGACTCTGCAGTCCTCTCACTTCCCAGGCCTCCATCTCTCGATGCGACTGGTTCCGCCGTCCGGATCTCCCACTTTGCCACGCCTCTCCTTGCCTGTCATTGTCAAAGCTGACGATCACCTTTCCCTTTAGTCTCTCCCCCCCTTCGCCTCACCTCCCCCTTTCTGCAGCGCCCGAACAGTTCGTCCTACCTCGGAGACCCTGCCGTACCACCTTGGCTACCCGTTCAGAGTCATGCAGCCCTCACCTGTGTGGTTGCGGCCAAGTCCACCATGTCCCGTCCCCTAGCCCGCCCCTGGCGCGCAACGCACGACTCAGGAGGTCACTCTCCCGTCTTGGGTCTTGGGGGGGCGTCATCCTCCGTAACAGGGGGGACTCGTGGCCTCCAGGCTCCAAAGGCTCTGATGGACTTTTCGCTTCTCCATCAGATGCTTCTGTTTCTTAGTCTGTCGACTAAGATACTTGCAGTTCAGCCCCCGGCCGCCACCACGCCGCCCTCGGGCATGGCCGTCCGGCTCACCTGCCCCGGCCGCCAACTTGACAGCATTCCGTCCTCGCCGCTATGCCTCGGTCCAGCAAACTTGTTGTTCGATTTCCGGAAGTCCTCACCCGCACCCTTTGTAAACAAACGTCAAGCGAAACACCTGACGCCTCAGCAGGGTGGAGGCGGGACGTCCCTTTGAGCCATGGCAGGCGTCATCCCCTTTCGCCCTGCTTCTTCCGTTCCGGCACGCGCCATCTGGGAAGCCATGCGTTGGACAGTCAACTCAACTGTCCATGCCATCCATGGCACCATCGTGGTCAAGGCTAGGCTACCTTAGGCTCCACTCGAGCTTGTAAACGCACCGTCGTCTATCTGATCAGTGTTCTAGTGATGATCGCGCCGCCAGGTTGGTCTCAAGATGATGGCTTGCTAGATCTATAAAAGCCATTCCTTGCATCTATAGCACTCTCCACGGACCTCACTTAGATCAAGTTGTTCCTCGCTTGGCCCAGACGAACACAACAACTTCCAACATGCAACCTGGCTTGCCTGGCACCAACTCCCGTCCAGCCTCCTCCTCCTCACACCAACATCATAGTGCCAAACACGCGCGACCTCCGTATCGGCCCACGCTAGGCCTGTGCGGGAGACCGCCGAAACACAAACGCCTTCCCCAGAGATGGACATGCCCACCAACCCGGCTTGCCTGCCCGAGACGATCCCTCCCCAGCTGCACGTCACTGCCACCCTCCATCGACCACGCCCGCTCGATGCCCACACGAGGAACCAGGCGCCCGTTCGTCGGAATCACCCGCCCATCCCTAGTTCGTCTCCTCGCGGGAAGACGTTCCTCCTTCGGCGGGTAGCAAGCACACTAGCCTCTCCTTACCCCGTTTCATATCCAAGGGGCAAACCATCATACCCTACGGTACGATGGTTGCACCGAATCCACTTTCAACGTCGGTGCTACTCGGAGCGTGGACGTACACATCACGAAAGAGGAAGGCCGTATGAGGAGACCCCAGCTGTCCGTAACCTGGAGGAGAGAGTTTGAACATAGTCTTTTTACCTGCCTAATCCCGCTACAGCATGTCCATCAATCCCTTACCATGTCTTGTCCTATCCTTACCGGACGGGGACCTCGGCCTCCTGGCCCTCAAAGGCCGGCAGCTCCGCCTCAACGTCCTTCCACGACTTGCTGCCGTCGACGATGCTCTGGATGGCCGCGACAATGGTGTCCTCGTCGGCGCGGACCTGCTTGGTCGAGTCGCGGTCACGCAGGGTGATGGTCGAGTCGTTGACCGTCTGGAAGTCGATGGTGATGCCCAGGGGCGTGCCGAGCTCGTCGTTGCGGCTGTACCGCTTGCCAATGGTGGCCGACGAGTCGTCGATGCGGCTCGAGATGCCGAGCTTGCGCAGCTTGGACGACAGCTTCTGGATGAAGGGCTTGAACGACTTGTTCGCCGACAGGGGCACGATCAGGACCTTGGTGGGAGCCACGATGGGAGGGAACGACAGGACCTGGGACGTGTTAGTCATGTGCATAAAGGGGTAAGATAGGTCAGGGGACATACGCTGCGCGCCTCATCACCGCCATCGCTGGCACGTGTCCAGTAAGAGTGCTCGATCAGCGAGTACAGGATACGGCCGATACCAAATGAGGGCTCGATGACGTTGGGGGTGTACTCGCGGGTGTTCTCGACCTTCTTGCGGAACTCGACCTTGACGAGGTCCTTGCTGACCTGGACCTTGCCGTCACCGACGCCGGGAACCTCGATCTCGAGGGCGCCCTTCTCGGTCAGCTGCTTGGAGAAAGCCTCACGCTGCTCCTGGGTGGAGGCCTCGAGGGCAGCCTCGACCGTCTTGCCGTCCTTCTTGAACTGGGGGCCGAACTTCTTCTTGTCGATATCGACCTCCCACAGCTCGCGGATGATGGGCTCGTCGAGGCGCTCACGCACCAGCAGGGGCGCGCCGGTCTTCTCGGCGTGCACAGTCAGATCGTAGGCGCTCCTGTCGGCACAGCCGACGCACTCGATCCAGCCTGACGACGTAAGGAGCTCGGCGTCCCAGCAGTCGGTGGCGTAGTGGGCCATCTCGTTCTGCATGTGCTGGCGGAAGCGCAGCTTCTTCTCGTCGACGCCAATCTTCTTGAGGAAGAGGAAGATGCGGGCGATGAAGTAGCCCAGGGTCTCGTTGTCGACGACCTTTGTGCGGACGGCCTCGCCGATGGTCATGCGCTTGAGCTCGGTCTTGCCGGCGAGCTGGACGTCCTTGGCGAGGAGCTCGAGCTCAATGTTCTCGACCTCGTGGAACTTGGAGTGCTTCTTGCCGCCCTTGGGGTCGACAAAGTGCTCAATCTCGGCCATGAGGAACTCACGCACGCGGAGCAGGCCAGCGCGCGGCGAGATCTCGTTGCGGTACGACTTACCGATCGAGGCCGAGGCGAAGGGCATCTGCTGCTGGTTGAACTCGAGCAGCTTGGCAAAGTTGAGGAACTGGCCCTGGGCGGTCTCGGGGCGCAGGTAGCCGGGCAGGTTGCTGCTGGGGCCGATGGACGTCTGGAACATGAGGTTGAAGGCGACAGGGGGCGAGGGCTGGACGCCGGTGGCGGGGTTCTTGAGGTCGTACTTCTTGATGAGCTCACCGAGCTCGGCACCGTTATAGTTGTCAATCTTGGCGAGCACCTCCTCGTACTCCTGCACAACGGCGTCCTCGAGCTTCACGGCCTCGGACTTTTGCTTGCGCTTCTTCTTCTTGGTGGGGTCATCGACCTCCTCGACCTTGACGCCTCGCGCCTCCTTGTCGCCCTTGAGCCTGGCCTCGAGCACGTCCTCGACAAAGTGGTCGGCACGGAGGATGTCGCCGTTCTTGGGGTCCTTGCACATCCAGTCGGCGAACTTGTCGACGTGACCGCTGGTCTTGAGCACATCGTGAGGGGTCAGGACGGTGCAGTCGACCTCGAGCATGTCCTCCTCGAGCACAAAGTGTTTCCGCCACAGGTCGACAATGTTGGCCTGGAGCGAGCAGCCGGGCGGGCCATAGTCGAACAGGCCGCCGGTGCCGCCGTAGATCTCGAAGGAGGGCGTGAAGAAGAGGCGACGGCGGAGGAGGGCGTCGAGGACGGGGCGGTCGAGGGGCTGGCCCTTGAGGGTCGTCATGTCGGTGGACATCTTGACGTCGTTTGGTGTTCTCTTCGGGACGTGGAACTGTGCGCGGGCGACGTGGCTTGTTGCGGCAAAGGTGCGACGCGGGGTAGTGGAAGTAAAAGGTGAGGCCTGCCGAACTTGCCAGAAGCTGGGTATAGAACGAATAGAAGAGAAATGGCGGAGCTGAATTGGCTTCATCCAACGCTGATTGGGGGGTTTAGGGGGCGGGCTGCTTGACTCATCGGCCGTGGCCACGCGAGAGATTGTTCGGGTTCGGAGGGGTAACCGGGTGGGCAGGGCAGAGAGAGCTTCAAAGAGAGGGGTGGTTGAAACGAATGGTGGTGTGTGACTCTTATTTTGCCCTGACGTGCAGTGGTGTGGTTCGGCGCTGCCCGCACCGGCTGCTGCTTGCTGCCAGTCCCGCTGCTGCAGGCCCCGCGTCGGACGGGCGACATGGATTTTTTTTTCGGAAATTCCATTCGCCGAAAATACCCCCTGTCGGGGTTATCCGCCCCGCTATGCGATAGATGCTTGGCGCGACTGCCCCGCTAAAATTTTGAAAGGCTGGACAGACCGATTTTCCTCGACCGCCAGAGATCTGGGGATACTATCGCGGCGACCGACAACATCCCAAGACCGATTGCCCGCAGTTCCTTGCGACAACCGACAATCCCTCCCAAGCCTACCGTCCAGGTACCCAAAACCCTCACGATGGGTTCCCACAAGGGGTCCTCCGGGGCCTCGCTCTCCCTCAAGACGCAGAACAAGGTGAAGCGGAGACAGATGTTCGTCGACCAGAAGAAGTCCAAGGACAAGGACAGACACGAGATGCGATGGAAGCGGAAGAAGGCAGAGGACAAGGACCCCTCGCTCCGCCAGGAGCGTCTGGCGAAGAACAAGCCCCAGACGCTCGAGACCAAGCGTGTTTGGGACAACACGGACGACGACAGCCTCGGCGCCCAGGTCGACATTGAGGCGCTGCAGAGACGGCGCATCGAGGAAGCCGAGAACGAGGCCATGGAAGTTGACGAGGAAGCCTCGGACGATGACAACGACAGCATGCTGGCGTCAGACAATGAGGACGAGGAAGCCGTGCAGGAAGCCCTCGAGAAGAAGCGCGAGAAGCGCGCGAGACGCAACAGCGCCGCCCCCTCGACGACATCGACCAACCTCGACCTCACACCCTCCTCCCTGTCCACAAAGTTCCCGACCCTTTTCACCGACGTGCCCCCGCCCAACCCCAAGATCCTCATCACCACCTCGCTCAACTCGACCCTCCACCACGAAGCCGAGGTCTTCTGCGGCATCTTCCCCAACTCAAACTACGTCCGCCGGAGCAACCACCACTACGGCCACAAGTACTCCCTCCGCGAGATCAGCCGCTTCGCCGCCAACCGCGACTACACGGCCGTCGTCATGCTGCGCGAGGACCAGAAGAAGGTCACCGGCCTCACCATTGTCCACCTCCCCTCCGGCCCGACTTTCACCTTTAGCACCACAAACTTCATGGAGGGCAAGAAGCTGCCCGGCCACGGCAACCCCACCAACCACTACCCGGAGCTGCTCCTGAACAACTTCAAGACGTCCCTTGGTCTATTGACCGCCAAGCTCTTCCAGACGCTGTAAGTCATCCACCTTCTGTCATTCGGAAAAGCCTGTGCTAATCGTCCCCGCCGCAGCTTCCCCCCGCAACCAGAGCTCCAAGGCCGCCAGGTCCTGACGATACACAACCAGCGTGACTACCTCTTCTTCCGTCGCCACCGCTACGTTTTCCGCGACAAGCGTGCGACGGAGAAGAACATTGTCACTGCCGACGGCAAGGACATGGAGGGCGTTGAGGGTATCCGCGTCGGCTTGCAGGAGGTCGGCCCGCGGTTTACGCTCAAGCTGCGCAGGGTGGACAAGGGCATTGGTCGTGCTGGAAGTGAGGGTGAAGACGCGCTACAATGGGAATGGAAGGGCGCCATGGAGAAGGACCGCAAGAGGTTCAACCTGTAGAGTGTTGTCACGAAATACCCGTACGAATCGAGACGAAATGGGCTGTTCAACAAAGTGTATCGCTTGTAACTAATTGTATTTGATGCATGCCTCCGGCGTAAGAGCAACCCGCTCTGATCTAACTGGCTTCTAACAGATAACACCTCATGATGGATGCAACGGATCAACAACATGACTTGCAGAAAAAGTTTACATCTTCCCCAACGCCAGCCGGGTACATAATATGTCGCACACGATTCGACGGTATACTTCCATGCTATGCCACTCAGTCCTTATCACTTCGCCTCCCTCTTCTTGAGCATGATGTACGAGTAGGCCATGATGCCGCCGAGGGCTACCATGACACCGAAGACGGACTTGTCACCAATGGCGCGACCCGAGGTGAACCAGCCAAGCGCAACAATGGTACAAGTCTTGACATGGCCGACGACAGTGCTGGAGACTGGGCCGGTCTGTGCGACGATGAAGAACTGCGAAATGTTGATGAGGGAGGCGCATACGCCGGACTAATGGAGGGTTAGCTAAGTCCGGGCAAGCTCGTCTCCTGCATGAAACTTACAATCAAAATGAGAACCCAACGGGGTAGGGGAACCTCGGACCAGGTGGGGAAGTAGTCAACGAAGGGGATGACATAGAGCAGCAGGAACGCCGAGATGGGCGCCTGGTTGTGGAGGAGCTGCATGCTGGACATCTCCAGCTTGCGGTGGTAGCTGGCGATCCAGACGGTGTAGAGAGACGACGCGAAGATGCCCATAAAGGCGAAGATGACGCCAAGCGGCGAGGTCGTCTTGACGGTGGCGTTAGCAGCCGGAAGTGAGTCGTAGTAGGAAACGAGACCGACGCCGGCGCAGGCCGGGATGAGTGCGAGAATGGCAGCACGCGGAAGTGTCGCCTTGTAGAGAATAAAGTTCATGAGCGCCACGGTGGGCGTCAGAAGAATGCGGGCGATCTGGTAAAATGTGACCGAGGAAAAGGCCAGTGACAAGTTGGGCAAGATGACGTTCAGACACATGGAGACGGCCAAGGGGAGCATCGTCTTGATGGCGGCCCGGCGCGGGACAAAGTAGGCGAAAGGCTCTCGGGACAGGATATGAAGCGTAACCCATGTGATGAAGAAGTGGAAGGAGGCGAAGGTGAGCTGGCAGAGCTTCAGAGTGGGATCGGAGAAGATGGCTTTGTTTGTGAAGACCTGGTGATGTTAGTGGAGCTGCGTGGAGGGGTTGGGCGCCGTGTTTTCGACTCACGATGCCAATGGTAGCCAGTGTGTTGACGACCATCCAGGTAATGGCCGACCTCAGCTTGGCCTTGGGGTTCTCAATCGGCTTCGGGGCTTCCTGCGGAAGTAGGCCCTCTTTCTCGTCCACCTCATCTTGGTAGTGGTTGTCTTCGAAGTCTGGGCTTTTGATGCCAGAGCCCTTCTCCTCTGCCTCCAAGCCTGCCAGCCTGGCCTGGTGTTCCTCAGATGTCACCGTCTCCGTGGAGGACGAGGCGATAGAGGGTGCTCTCTCGACGGCCATCTTGTTTGTGTTGTTTGGTGTGAGGTATGGGCTCGGATCGAATCCGGAATCGAGTGGCAGTTCGGAGGAGTGTCGTTCTGATGGAGAGGACGAATGTTGAAAGCTGTTGGTGGGTTTCGTCTTCTTGTCGAACACTCTCCTGCCGGGTATATGGTGTCTATGTCCTGGAGGCAAAGTAGAGTAGCTCAGAGGGTTGGGGATGGTCCAGACTGGGCGGCGAGAGTTTACATAGGCGAAGCGTGAGGAATGAAGGCAAAAGTCTAGACGAAGGGGCTAGGAGCAACACACATGCCAACACGTCCTGCGGAACAAGGTTCACGTCCGCCCACTGGCTCCAAGCACATTGTCGGAGCCCTTGGCATGGTACATGCCGGTCAGCGGCCAACACCTTGCGGGTTCCGTCGATTGCCGTCCTTTCCTTCCTTGCGCGCGCACGCACTCTCATATTTTGGTACCTGCCTCTGGTATGACGAGCACGTTCTACGGCAGTGGTGGCGGGTCTTAGGGAAGAGGAAGAGCGGCCACAGGGAAGGGACGGCAGGGGTTGTCTTGCCCGATCAGGATAGACAGGATCAGGGTTCCTCCCAGGCCACGCCCATGTTTTAGCGTGCATCATTGATACAGGAAGGACCGTCCAAGCATTCATTTTCGATAGCGAGAAGTTGGGCAGGGGCCACTTCCAAAAGTGTCCCCCTGTGGAGTGCCATAGTGCTTTCCCACCACCACATGCCGTGCGGCTCGGGGTGAAACGCCAGCAGCATCACCATTCCTTCCCAAAACCTCGAGTCCGAGTCGTCAACCCAACCTGCCACGCAGGCAGTCGTGTCAGCTGAGGGGAGCAGCCGAGTCCCGCCAAAGCGGGTCTTGGCCTGTCGCATGGCATCATGGACAACATGGCAGGACGAACGCGTCCCCGTCCCCATGGGCAACCGACCGCATGCGTTTTCGGCCGCGAAGTGCGAACGGCAAGTACATGATACTTGCTGACTTTTGCAGGGGATATCTTCGCAACGCTATCTGGAGACATTCATAATTGGTTTGCCACCAGGAAGCTCGGCATGAGGTCCGAGACTTTTTGTCTTTGGCTCCTCCACGTCGCTTGCGTGGAATGAAGCAGTACGCCCTGTCTCGGCCGACTTGCTCCCTTGACGCGCGCCGGGGTTCACTCTCTTGTCTCAACCGTCCCAAGTTGACAACGATCTTCGAGGTGGCTAGCTGCACGGGATCGAGGCCGGCACGCACGATTATAGTAGCCGCCTAGGGCACGCCGATGGTGGTGTCCCGAATTGACCAACTGACTCCCGGTGGTCCCGCGTCGCATGGCCCAAACGAGCCCAGCCCGTCTGCCATGTCGGTGGATGATATTCCAAGGGAATGTCCCTTCAGACCAACCATCCCACCAAGGGCATCATTATTTGCCTCCAAGACCACGACAGCCACCTGCAGATGCCATGCTGCCGTCTCCCTTGAGGACATTACTGTACCTGGCTTGTGTGGCGGGTGAGGACAATAACCACTGGGTCCAGACTCTAGACCACGTTGTCCACGCCGGCCGCCGCCACACGTGCTTGGGTTGTGGATTGACAAAGTGCGAATCCGAATTCCCGCCATGAGGGTCTCGTACGTTCAGCCCTGGTACGGCTTCGGGGTGATCGACTAGTCGCCCATCTACTGTCGTTCCAGACGCAGGCCGCCAAAAGCTAGGAACTCACTTGCTGTCGGCGCCGATGAACCCAGCATCTGTGCGGTGAGGGAGAAAAAAAAAGAGGCGATCCAACGGCTGCCGACATCAGCAAACTCCACGCTTGAAGACGAATTACAGATGCTGCAGCCGGTTTACAGTTTTCCCCATCACAACCTTTGAACCTTATCAACACGATGCCAGTAGAGGAAACGTCCGAGACGATGAACTGAGGAATGCGAGGAAACACCACTCCCCAGGCTAGTGTGGACAGGCGGGAATATTTTCACTAATGAGCACTGAGCACTCCAGCCAGCCCCTCGGGAAATGTTCCTCGGCAAGGATCTGCGTTTCACGCGTTGTGGCCGCAGCTTTCAGGGGTCAGCACCAGCACACACCCTTGACGAATCTGGCTGGCCGTCCACCGCGAGCTAGGAAGCTAGCCCCTCATCAATCCCTAGCCACTCTTGGCAAGGGCGGGACATGTTCGGCGGCGGAGGCCCATGTCATAATTTTGAGGACATTCGCAACACCCGCAGCAAGAAATGGACGTGGCTCAACCATCGCCGCGATAGCACGATGCGGCGGACTACAGAGGCCCGAACACCACACTCACTGGTTCCAGGCATTGACATACTGCCATCATTTTGCGGGTAGCTGTTCTAGCGGCGTCGTCTGATCTGAGCAAGACTCACGGCCCTCTGTTGAGCCAGCCAACCCTGAGGCCTTAGGAGGGGGGCCACTCCCCGCGACCTCCCTTGCTTCAGATCATTCTTGCTCGCATTGACCTGGCGGGCAGAGCACGGCTCGCTCTCCATTCCTCCACCACGCGTCCATCTCCCCACCGCGACTCGACTTGACTCGACTCGACTCGAATCAGGGAGCAGAGAAGCGCGCGCCCGCGCCAGGTACCACGGCCGCGAAACTGGGGTCCATCCCCATTCCAGGCAGGTGCTCCCCGCTGCCTTGCTCGACTGATCCTCCGCGTCGTCGCCTGGCTGGGACGTCGTCTGTCTGCGGGACAAGTAGAACGAAGGGATTTGACGTGCTAATAGCTGGAGTAGAGCCCCTGCCGAGAGCGAGACCTTTCAATTCCTCCCATCTTCCAAGGTGGCGTAAGGGAGGGTCAAGGAAGTCATCCCGAGGGTACCTAGGTACCTCATATACAACCTAAATCACCACCCTTCCCCAGCAAGGAAACTGCCTTCGGACGAGCTGTTTCTTCTTCAAGCCTCCTCCATCCCTCTTCTGCATCCCTCTCCTGCTTCTGCCTTTCGCTCGCTCTTCAATACCCCTTGGCAACCTCTCTCCCAACACCTCTCGTTCAGAAAGCCGTCGGTAAACCACTGCACTGTACTCGCATCTTCTCAAACCGCAGCCATGACGCAGATCAAGTCCAACGGCAACCCTCCTGGTAACGACGCTGCTCTTGAAACCCCCGCCAAAGCTCCTCCCCCGCTGACACACTGACCAGCCGCTGCCAGCCAGAGCCACAGGAAGTTCTTCGAAGATGTTGGCGTCTGGAAGGAGGCTCCTCTCCTTACCGGCACCACGAAGTTTGAGCCCCTTCCCGATGTCAAGAACATCATGGTCACCGGTGGCGCGGGCTTCATGTATGTACCGAGTCCCTGCGATCACCAGCTCGAAGCTCACCTGTTCTGCACAGCGCGTGCTGGTTCGTGAGGCACCTGACCCTGACATACCCCGATGCCTACAACATCATCTCCTTCGACAAGCTCGACTACTGCGCGTCACTCAACAACACTCGCGCCCTGAACGAGCGCCACAACTTCACTTTCGTCCACGGCGATGTCACGAACCCGACCGAGGTCCTGAACTGCCTGAAGCGGTACAACATCGACACCGTCTTCCACTTTGCCGCCCAGTCGCACGTCGACCTTAGCTTCGGTAACTCGTACGGCTTCACCCACACCAACGTTTACGGCACCCACGTTCTGCTCGAGAGCGCCAAGAGCGTCGGCATCAAGCGGTTCATCCACATCTCCACGGACGAGGTCTACGGCGAGGTCGACGACGACGATGACGATCTCCTCGAGTCGAGCATCCTGGCGCCCACCAACCCCTACGCCGCCAGCAAGGCTGCCGCCGAGATGCTGGTCCAGTCCTACCAGAAGAGCTTCAAGCTCCCCGTCATCATCGTGCGGAGCAACAACGTCTACGGTCCCCACCAGTACCCCGAGAGTAAGGCCTTTCTGGATATCTGGGGTGCCTGTCTGCCTGCGAGCATCTGCTAACGTTATCAGAAATCATTCCCAAGTTCACCTGCCTCCTGAACCGCGGGGAGCCGGTGGTCCTCCACGGCGACGGGAGCCCCACCAGGCGCTACCTCTTTGCAGGCGATGCGGCTGACGCCTTCGACACGATCCTCCACAAGGGCCACATGGGCCAGATCTACAACGTCGGCTCTTACGACGAAATTTCCAACCTTACTCTCTGCGGCAAGCTGCTGAACCAGATGGGAATCCCCTACAATGGCGAGGACGAGTTCAAGAAGTGGGTCAAGTACACCCGTGACCGCCCTTTCAACGACCACCGCTACGCCGTCGACGGCACCAAGCTGCGGAACCTTGGATGGGACCAGAAGACGAGCTTCGCCGAGGGCCTCAAGATCACCGTCGACTGGTACCGTCGCTTCGGCGAGGAGTGGTGGGGCGACATCAGCCAGGTGCTCACGCCATTCCCCGTCGTCCACGGCCTCGACATTGTGCCCGACACTCGCGCCGTCACCGACGCCCCTCAAGTTCGCGAGACGACGCCCAAGAAGCGCAAGGTCGAGGAGGCGAACGGCGATCACCGCGGCGTAGTCGCGTGAGCTAGCTCACCATCTTGGACAAGGGCGGATGCGGATGTGTGGTAGATCGCCATGGTCTGGGACGTTTTCATCAACGGGGCCGTGGCGTGGGGTGGCGGAGGGGAATGAGAACGGCGCAACGGTTCAACGGTTTCGATCTCGCTTGTATGAATATTCGGCAACTTCCACAACGATAGAGGTGTGCAGGCGGCGTTCGGTTTCGCTAGATAGAGATCTATAAGCCCCCGGTCACCATGCCTCGGGTGAAATGGGGGGAAATATATGACTTCCTGATGATCTTGCTGTCCTGTAACAATAGCTTGTGGCGGAGTCTGGTAGTTGCAGGTTGGGCATGAATATGCTGGCCTGAGAGATGAAGATGCTGAAGCAGACCGTTGTTGAGTAGACATCCCTAGCATCCGGGGCACTTGCCGGACAGGCCGGCGGACCAGGGCATTCGGCATTCAGGAAGATGGAGACGGAGCTCGGTGAGGGTGAGGCACGGAGCTTCCCGTCGTTCCTGCAGGTTACCGGTCTTCTACAGGATCGGGCTGCCATGGTTTATTCCATCGCGGTCAATGGCGTCTCCGAGCAGCCGCCACCCTTCTTATTAGGCCGCGAACCGGTACCCGTGGGCCGAGCAAGCGAAGCCTAATATGCGAACACGTCGATATTATTTGGGCTGTCAGACTGGGGTGGCCTTCTGCAAACAGGCGGGGCAGACCCCTGGGCGCCAACCACCCCGGCTCCGAGGCACAATTGAAGGAGTCGACGACGGAGGGGGGCAAGGGGAGGGAAAAGGAGCCTTCCCCGTTCGAGCTCGTTCCCCGGCCTATGATGGATCGAAGGGCGGCCGTTTTGTGGCGATAGGGGACGGGCCGCGCATCTGCGGGAAGAGAGCATCATCGTTGGCACTAACTTAGCTGGCAGCGTTAGGTACTCGCACTGCACTGCACCAGGCAGGAAGGTCACATGGGATGGTCTGTCGTGGTCGTAGCGGAAGGTTTCCTCGTTCGTCGGCTGCCAGTTTTGGTGGTGTTTAGGCGAGATTTCCGAGCGCGGACCTGGTTCCTGGTACGGCTGTTTCTCTCTTGCTCGTGACGAACACGATCGGCGGGGG
>JACAFV010000017.1:89570-118678 GCA_014635975.1 Plectosphaerella sp. P0831 | reverse complement strand
GGGGGGGGGGGGGGGGGGGGGAGAAGCAGGACCAGGTGAGCCGTGCGCCCGCGAGAGGGTGTGGTGAAGGCCGAGGCGAGAGGAACGGAGGAAGCAGCCAGAGACGGACTCGGAGAGGGCGGGCTTCGGTCAGGGGCAGGACAGGACTGGACAGGGCAGCGCATGGGTGATCCGGAGGGGTCTGCCGGTGTTGAAGCGACCCTGGTCGGTCGACATGCACTGCTGCGGCGATGCAGCTGCACGGAGTCGTCATGAAGCCTGGCTGGTGGTGTTTTCTGTTATGTGTTCTGGGCTGATTCAGTGATTACGAGTATCGAGCGCGGGCCCACCTGGAGGAGGATGGTTCGACTTTTCGGAACCGAGGAACCTGGAAGGTTTAGTTTAGTTTGACAGGAAGGCCGGGGGAAATGTGGCCCCTCGTTCAATTCTCCTCGTCCTCATCCCATGTCGACCGGCCCCTCGTTATGTGTGTGACAAGTGACGGGAGGTGCTTCGAGAATATCGGTAGTGATTATGCCTAGACGGGATGACAGGTTAGTTGGGGCGCCTAGCCTGTTGATGCTGCTGCTTTTCCCCTCCCGACTGCGTGTGTGCTGGCTGGTACAGATGTATGGCCAGCGCATCGACGAGGCGCATCCCCGGGACGAGTCCGCGGGCCTCTCGGGAGGCATCCCATCAGACGACTGCATCGAGAGGGGCACCGTGGTGTTCCGGCGGAATGGATGAGGGCTCCATGGGGATGCATTAGCTGGACGCCCGGAGACGGGGTTGGTAAGATGGTGGCTATGTCGAGTGAGACATGATGGAGAGATCTGGGTGGTGCATTTTGGAATCTTGGAATTTGTGCCGGTGCTGAAGAAGTGCGAGTGCCGAAAGACAGGCCAATCTCGATTGCGCCCGGGCTTGGAGGTTGGCTGTCAAACAGACAGAAATGTGCCCTGGAGTTGTGGCGGCCGGGTCGTTGGGTGAGAATCGGAGATGTCTCCAGGCCCGGGAGAATGTGCTGCTTCACATGTGCCTGTGGAACATTACATGACTCGCCGCCCGCCTGTCATGTGCACTGCTTTCGGGAGGCTCAAGACTGCCTTTCTCACCTCGGTCCTACACGACTGGCACACTGCACCATGCTAAGAGAACAAAATGCCCGCGGCATATATGCCACAAATGAGTCGAAGCAATAATGTATCCACTCAAACCAAGCAAGCGCATCCTCCATTCCAACGTCCATCCTTCACTTGACACTTGAAAGATCCAGGTCAATGAAGCCCAGAGCAGACAGAGGCTAGCTCGCGAGCTAAAGCAGCCCCGGTCCACGGGTCCATCACCGGCCCCGCGTTCATCCACTCAGCTGCGGCGGCAGGCGGCATGCCAGCACCGTCGAGCCTGCCGCCCTGCCCTCCTGGCCACTAGCGAGCCGGAGCACCTTGCCTCTTTCAACCAGGCCCCCTACGGCTACAGGGCACAGCGGCCCAAACTCCCCTGCCCGGATTGCTGGGGGACCCCCAGTCGACCGCTGACACCTCAGGGACGGGATGCGCGCTAGGCCTCCTGCAGCACCGTGCCCACTGGAGCCCTTCCAGCTTACCCGCCCCCCTGGAGCCTGGGCTGGCCCGTTCTCGACCTTCCCGGTCTCCGTTCCGCCCACAGCGCTAGGTGCGCTGCGCTGCGCTGCGCTGCGCTGCCCAGATGCAACGCCCGCCGCCGCCGCGCTCTCCTGAGATGGATGGATCCGGCTTTGCACCCCCATGTCCCTGAGCTCTCCTCGTCGGGGGGGGGGGCACTTTCTAGGTCTTCGAGCCGTCTCGCACTCCTCAGCTCGTTGCGACTCGTAGTCACACCTCCACACCTCTCCTCGCCCATCCTCACCCTTCGTCGTTCGTTTCTTCCGCAGCTGCTTCGACAATCCGCTACCGACTCGTCGACAATACAACAGTACGGCGCGGTCCGATCCCGAAAGCGCGCGCACTCCTCCTCCTTTGTGTCCCCGATCTTGGCCGCAGCAGCGAGACCCTTGGCCTACCCGGTGGACCACACACCACAACGACACCCCTCCGATCCGAATCATACGTAGCAAGCCCAGCATTCCTCCCGCAGTGCCAACCTTCGGACGAGAACATCCCACGGCCATTGCTGCTGGAGCACGCAGAGCATGATATGCGCGAGGCGCGGCGAGCAGAGTCCCTGGTAGTCACAACGCTGGAACCTTGACCACATGGCCAAGAAGCGACGGACGAAGAAGCGCAAGGCCTCCGCAGCCGGGGCGCACGTGCCGCAAGACAACGAGAACGACACGATGCAGTCGCAGCCAGCATCCCCTACCCACGGAGGGTCGCAGCACGGCCTGGCCGAGAGGGCCGTTGCGAGATCCTCGCTGCTCTCCACCGAGGGCAAGTCCAGCGAAGGCAGGGAATCAAGCGAGATGGGGGAGGGCACATATACCGAGATGACCAGTGCTGTCAGCTCCGACGGTCATGAAGAGGCGAATCTCACCAGCGTGCTACGCGCTCGTCGCTACCAGCGGAAACAGCATCATCCTCACCACGAATATGACGACGACGAGGAAGACGAAGACGACGAGAATACAAGCGATGGGCGCTCCATGTATGGCGGCGCCCCAAGCGAGTACCCGACCATTGCGACGAAGCACCGGGTAGAGATGCCGTATGGCATGGAGAATGACCGCGATGTGGACATGCAAGTCCCCCTGCTCCTACTTCTACTATGCCAACGACTAACAGTCAGAACCATGTAGGCTCTCCACGAGATCCATCACAGAGCAGGATCTCGACTACCGGTGGGAGCACGGCCGTCGCTACTGCGGTCCGCACTACTTCATGCCCAACGACGACTATGAGCAGATCCGCCTGAGCCTTGTGCACCGCATCTTCATCGACATTTTCGACGGCAAGCTTACGTCGACGCCACTCGACGACCCTGAGCTGATTCTCGACGTCGGCACCGGCATCGGCGAGTGGGCCATTGGTATGGCTGATCTGTATCCAGACTGCGAGGTCATCGGCACAGACATCTCTGCCATTCAGCCCACGTCAGTACCAACCAACTGCTTCTTCGAGGTCGACGATGCCGAGCTTGAGTGGACGCGTGAACCAGACTCATTCGACCTCATCCACCTCCGTAACATGCTCGGCTGTTTCGCCGACTGGCATCTCATCTACGACGAGGCCTTCCGCGCCCTCAAACCTGGCGGCTGGATCGAGCTCATAGACTTTGACGAGTCCAACGGCGGACTATCCGGCTTCGTCTCCCAGTTCCCGCCCGATTCGGACATTCACCAACTCTTTCCCAACTACCTCCGAGCCGTCGAAAAGTCGGGCCGTGTGCGCGGCCTAGCCCACCTCAACCCCTCGTGGCTCAACCGCGCCGGCTTCGTCGACATCAAGGTTACTGACCACGTCATCCCTATCGACAACGAGGCTGGCGGTGGCAGATTATGGCTCATCTCCTGCATCGACGGCCTCGAGGCCATGTGCCTGCGCACCATGACCCAGTACGCTGACTGGTCGGCCGACCGCGTCAAGGAGGCGTGCTTCAACGTTGCCAAGGAGATGGCTCACTTCGCAAAGGACCCTGTCAAGGCAAAAGGTCTGACCATGAACGTCCGCGTCATCGTCGGCAGGAAGCCGCTGGTGCCAGAAAGTGGCGAGAGGAGCCCAGTCGCACCATGTTGCAGGGCAGACCTTGACGCTGGCCATCCAGCCGAGGGACAGTCGCCAGTGTCATGAGGTCAGCCGAGGGCCTTGCTTCTGCTTTTACATCATGTCATATTTTATGTTTTTCGTGGGCGGCGGTCTGATACTCTGTTACATACTTCTCGTACATACTTAGTGGAGCACTTACTCCTCGCTGGTTGGCGTCTTGCGGGAGTTTTTAGAGACACGAGGCGGGTTACGGAGCGAGAGTCATGGGCAGTTCAAAAGCAAGACATGTAGCCGCTTCCTGGGTGTCCGCGGGACGGTCTGGTGGATTTGGAAAGAGCTCCCATGTAGATATATTTTGTAGCAACTGACATCTACAATTGAGCTCAACTGTTGCGATGTACCTTTATTCTAGTTCTGAGGTGAGGCAGATGCCCGGGCATCTATGGTGTTGAGAGTGTTGACATCTGGCAAAAGCGGCAACACCGCTAACCCTCAACGGGCAACCAGCTTGTCCCGTGCTTGGGCAGCTCCCGCAGCGACGACATCATCTCTCCTCCACCACCCACGAACACCTTCACCACGACCTATTGCGCTACTCGACCACTGACCCGACTGGCGCTCACGCTTTGCACCGACTCCCTTCCACCTTGTATGGCAACATGATCGCATGACCCCGCAGTTATGGCCCTGGATGCAGCCGACGGCTTTGCCGCCAGTAATGGCGTCCTCGACCTCGACAACAGCGCGTTGCCCATGTTTGTGGTCGAGCGCGTGCAGCTTCAGTTCTCCGTCGCCGCCGACTTTGTCGCCGCCCAGGTCGCGAATAATGTCCTGATCTTAGCGCTCTCCAATGGGCGCATCCTGCGCATCGACCTGAACAAGCCCGAGGACATTGACGGTAGGCACACCCGCGCCCCGGACCAGACCACCACAACATTGCCCGCTGACGCACCCCGCCTCTAGATATCGATCTTCCCAAGAAAACCTCCGAAGTGGGAATCATCCGCCGAATGTTCCTCGACCCGACTGCATCGCACCTTATTGTCTGCACCGCGCTGGGGGAAAACTACTACCTACACTCCCAAAACAAGACCCCGAGGCACCTAGCACGCCTGCGGGGCGTCTCGATCGAAAGTGTGGCATGGAACCCATCGTTCCCTACCGCTTCTACACGCGAGATATTGCTCGGCGCGTCCGATGGAAACATCTACGAGGCCCTAATCGAGGCCACGTCCGAGTTCTACAAGAAGGACATTCGCCTGAAGAACCTACACCGCCTGCAGGATGGCCCGATCACAGGCCTCTGGGTCGATACGCTTAATGGACGCGCCGACTCACGTAGAGTTATGATCGCGCAGCAGGGGCGCCTCTTTCACCTGGCCGGAAAGATCGGCAGCGGGCACGATAGCAGCGGATCCATCTATACCAAGCTGTTCGAGTCGGAGACACCCACCACGCACGAGCTGCCGAGGACCACGTCGAGCGGTGCCCCGTCCGCCTTTGTGGTGTCGCCGGACCCGCCAGAGGTCAACCCCTATGAGGATCATGATTTGGAGCGGGCGTACGCGTGGCTCTCGTCGCAGGGTGTCTTTCATGGCAAGCTGCTGACGTCGGGCGACGCAGAGCTAGGCAACAAGATTTTTGGAGAATCAAAACTCCTGGCGAGATCGCAACTCTTCCAGGCTGACGCCAAGAAGAGGGGTCCGAACGAGTTCATCGAGGCTATTGCCCTGACCCAGTGGCATATCATCCACTTGATCGGAGGCCGCGTCATCGCCACCAACAGGCTCACCGGGGCCATTGTCTACGACCAGGTTGTCTTGGATCCTGGCCAAAAGGCCCTCGGACTGTACGTCGACTTGCAGAAGAACACCTTTTGGTTGTTTACCACGCAGGAAATCTTCGAGGTTGTCGTTCGTGACGAGGACCGGAATGTGTGGCAGATCATGCTGGGCATGCAGCAGTTCGATGCTGCTCTGCAGCACGCAAAGACGTCGACTCAGAAAGAGACGGTGGCCACCTCGTATGGCGACCATCTCGTGCGCAAGGGCCATTTCCTGGAGGCCGCGGCCGTCTACGGCAGGAGCAACAAGCCGTTCGAGGAGGTTTCACTGTCTCTGATAGACAACGCGCAGCCGGACGCCCTGCGGAAGTACCTCCTGGCTAAGCTCGCATCCCTCAAGAAGGCGGCCGTCATGCAGAGAATCATGGTGGCCAGTTGGCTGGTCGAGGTGTTCATGGCCAAGCTCAACTCTTTGGACGACACGATCATTTCTCAGGCCGAGCTTGTCGAGAACGCAACCCCCGCAACATCCAAGAGCCAGCTCCAAGAAGTCCGCAAGGAATTCCAGGAGTTCATTGCCAGGTACAAACTCGATCTGGACAAGCGAACCGTCTACGACGTGATCAGCAGCCACGGACGCGAGGATGAGCTCCTGTTTTTTGCCACCGCCGTCAACGACTACAACTACATACTGTCGTACTGGGTCCAGCGGGAGAGGTGGACTGAGGTGCTCAACGTGCTGAAGAAGCAGACAGACCCAGAGGTGTTTTACAAGTACAGCACGGTGCTCATGACGCAAAGGGCAACCGACCTAGTGGACATATTGATGCGCCATTCGGACCTGAAGCCGCGGAAGCTCGTCCCCGCCATGCTGGAGTACAACAAGACCTACACAGGGGCCGTCGGCCAGAATCAGGCCGTTCGATACCTCCAGTATGTCATCAACACGCTCCGGTCCGACGACTCTGCGGTGCATAACACACTCGTCTCGATCTACGCCTCGCATCCGTCCTCGGATGAGGCGGGGCTTCTGGCGTACCTGGAGTCCCAAGGGGACGAGCCCAGCTACGACCCCGACTTTGCGCTTCGCCTCTGCATCCAGCACCACAGAACGCTGTCGTGCGTGCACATCTTTACCAGCATGGGGCAGTACCTGCAGGCTGTCGACCTGGCCCTCTCGCACAACCAGGTCGAGCTCGCGTCGGTCATCGCCGACAGGCCCATCTCCAACCCGCAGCTGCGCAAGCGGCTGTGGCTGGCGGTGGCGCGCAAGGTGATCACGCAGTCGGACGGCATCAAAACAGCCATTGAGTTTCTCAAGCGATGCGACCTGCTCAAGATTGAGGACCTGATCCCCTTCTTCCCCGACTTTGTTGTCATTGACGACTTCAAGGAGGAGATCTGCACGGCCCTCGAGGACTACAGTCGCAACATTGACTCACTCAAGCAGGAGATGGACGAGTCGTCCCAGACGGCGGCGAACATCAAGGTCGACATTGCGGCACTGGACCACCGATACGCCATTGTCGAGCCAGGCGAGAAGTGCTATGTTTGCAGCCTGCCGCTGCTGAGCCGGCAGTTCTTCGTGTTCCCGTGCCAGCACTCGTTCCACTCGGACTGCCTCGGCCGCAAGGTGCTGGAGCAGTCGGGCGCAGGGACGAGCAAGCGGATCAGGGAGCTACAAGTGCAGATCAGCAAGGGCCTGGTCAGCGGGACGAGGCGGGAGGGCATGATTGCGGAGCTCGACTCGTTGGTTGCCTCGGCGTGGTAAGTCATTTGATCGCTGGGGTGTCCTGGCCCCGCCCCTTTCCCCTTCAGGCATCCGTATTTTGGGAATTGGGACGTTCAGCTGACTCGGACGACAGCATCCTTTGCAGTGAGTTTGCGATCAAGCGCATCGACGAGCCGTTCATCACGGCACAGGATAATGTGAGCGACTGGTTGGTGTGAGATGGGGGAGGGGCATTTGTTATGATTGTACAGTTCTAGAGCATTCACGGCGGGGTGCGCTGCAGTCTATACCCGGGCTATTTTGAGAATCGAGCTTGAAGTTTGGGTCTTTGCATGCTAGCGGAGCCGAGGTGAGTTTGGTACTATTGACCCTCCCCTGATGCCACGAGGCGCGAGTACATCTCCTTAAGGTACATACTCAGTGTACCTCCACCCTAGAAGCATTCGTTCACACTGAGCTCCGACTTGGTCGTCATGAGAATGGAGACGATGACTCCATAGAGACCAAGGACTTCGGCAAAGATAAGGATAAGCACCATGCCGACGTAGAGGCGCGGCTGCTGAGTCGAGGCTCGCACTGGAACAGATCAGCAACGGCGGCTGTAGGAACGCAGGGGAAGCACGCACCGCCAGCGTCGCCCACAATTCCAATAGCAAAGCCGGCGGCCAGACCGCACAGGCCGACGGATACGCCGGCTCCAAACTGCAGGAAGCCGGTGTACAGAGGCATTACCTCCTTGAGACCGCCAGAGATGATGACGCTCGCTACGAGGCCGTAGATGGCGAGGATCTGGGCCATGATGGCGCACAGGGTATTCTGCATCAGGCGGTCGGGGCGCATGATGCCGCAGGAGAAGATTGCACCGGCGGATTTGGCGGTGCCATAGGAGGCGCCCATGACGGTGAGGGTTATGGAGGCCATGCAGCCCAAGGCGCCGAAGAAGGACTGTTTGTCATGGCGTTGGTTATGGAGGTAGGACGTGAGGTAGGTGGTCAGGAGGGCTTACGGCGTACGCTGGGCTGAGAAGGGGGGGATGGTCAGGACGGTGGGTGAGGGCATCGCGAGGGCATTGGGACGTACCAGCGGTCAGTGGTCTGTGTGTAGATGTCCATGATGGGCAGGTTGTAGGGGGAGAGCGGGACTTGTTGCATGTATACTGAGGTATCTGGGACGGTGTTTGACGGAGCGAGTGAGGCAAGCAGGCACACACAACACCATGAGACGGAGCACGTTGGGATGCAGTTACTTTTGAGAGTCTCTTCTTCGAGATGGACTGTAGACTATTTCGACGAGGACCGCCAGGCAGCTGTTTAAGAGTATCTAGCCTCGGGGGCTGTCATGTTGGACGGAGACGAGGAGGCCGCCATGCCAAGGGTTCAACTCGGGCGACATTATCCGGGGAGACGGGTGAGATGGCGGTAGTCTGGTGAGGCTTGGGAGGTAGCGAATGTTAAGGTACGTCTTCAGCCTTCGGACATCTGGATTGGTGTGCTGGAGGTTGAAAGGGAGAGAGACCAGGCAGACGGATAAGGCGGGCGCTCATTGGCCCGGGGGTTCACGGTGTGACGATGGCGTCGTTGCTCTCTGCAGCGGGAAGGAGCGACCTGGACCTGGACCCTGCTCCCCTCCCCTGGTGCAGGGTCAGGCCCTTAGGTAATCGAAGCTTGGCGCCGTGTCTCAGAAGTTGGCCCCTCTTGTCGGATCGTGCCCTCTTCAAACATAAACATCTCATGCCCGGCCACCCGACACCATTGCACCGATGATGGGATTCTCCGTTCGGCACCATACCCCGACTTGGCCGTTACCGCCCGCCCGCCCGTTGAACAGAGGCTTGCACCTTAAGATCAATGCTAACGGCGAAATGGGGAGATTTCGATCGACGTGATACCACACCCGCGGGGTCAGGCCACGGCCAAGAAAGAACTCATGCACTGAGCCTCAGGTCGAGGTCGACAGAATCGATACCGGAGAGACCTTTTGGTGTTTGCCTGCCACTGGACCGGACCTCTCGACGTGTTTGTCCGTCCAACTCTCTCAATGTTACCATATCCGGCTACATCGATCGGTCCCAATGCAGTGGCGCAGCGGCCGAACTTCCCATCACCATTGACTCAATTTGACAGCCCGGGAGATCCGCGTGGGCCTCCCCACCGAACGAACACACCCAAGCAGGGCGATGCCGTCGCCGATTGAGCCCGATGGGGAGGCAAAGGAGGGCCGGAGTCGCATTGGTGCAAGCTTGTTCCCAGGCACTTGGAAACAGTGACGCCCACCTTCCGCCTCACCACACGTCCCTCTGCGTTGCCTTGCCTCTCCTCAGCTGGTGGATCTCCCGCACATCACATCGAGGTCCAGGGCTTGCCTTGCCGTATGCTGTCTGTGGCTCGGGAGCGAAGCGGCAGCGGCAGCAGGCATGAAGAAACGGGCGAGCCAGGGCCCAGGGGGGAGAGACAAGGAGGGAAAGGCCGCGCACTCCGATGGACGTGTCGTCCTCGCTCAGCCTCGCTTCTCGATGCCGACTCTTCCACGGACGACGACGAATAACTATTACCAGCCCTGTAGTGCTTTCTACTACGCAACAAGAGGATTGCAGGAAAAAGGATCTCCCCCAGGACATCACTCCCAGACCGTATTTCCTTTCGGCAGCCAGGGCCCAGGATCCAACGACATGCCACTCTGCCTGCACTACAGCAACTGCAGCCCCCCGAGATCGACCGGGGGATTATGGTTATGCTCAGGGATCTTCCCCCGATTGACCGGGGTCCGCCAGGGGGCCGGGCGAGCGCGGCGGGCGATGAGTGGTCGTGCGCCCCGGCAGGGGCCTCTCCAGACGTGTATGATGATCGTGTCGAGCGTGTCATCTGCTTGCGCCCGGTCCTCGGCAGCGTTTCAACCGCCCCTCGACTCGCACACCAGACCGTCCCACGACGCGCCGCCGCCGCACACCGCCGGCCCTAGCTTGACCACTTCTGCTCGCTTTTGGCCGCCTTTTCGCTTTTTCGACCGCCTAGCATGACAGTCAGCCCGCCCTCCCGGCCCCCGGCTCTGCCCATCAACCCCTGGTCCCTGGTCCCCTGCGGCAACACGTCTCCTCCCCCCCTGGGGCCTGGGAACCTGCCCGGTCCTCGGCTGTCCTCATTCGGGCGAAGGNCGGGCGAAGGCGTCGTCGTGATACCGCCGACAGGGCTCGCCCGCCGTACCGTGCTTAACCTAGAGAGAGCCTTTTCTTCCCTTGTTGCTATTCCAGGCGTTTGATGCACCACCCCTCCGTCCAGGCGGCTGAATCTTTAACTTGGCATGCCGGCGGTCTGTGACCCCTTGCCTCTGCCTCCCCTATCATACTTGGGTCTCCCACCCACCACACCCACGCTGCCGCTCTCCCTCTGTGCAGCCACGTTTCCGGTCCTTTCTCTTCGCCATTCTGACAAACAAACTAACTAACTACTTCACACCGGGATTCGTGAGCCCTTTCCAACAGCAATCGTCATCGTCGGCCAGATCGGCATCTCCAGTGTGCTTTTCTCTCTCTCACCAGTCTCTCCTTGTCGGCGGCCGGAATCCGACCACACACGCATACGCGGCGGGTCGCCTTGCCCCTCCGTTGGTGACGACGCCCTCGATCACTAAGAGGCACAACACAGCCCACCGGGAACCACCACCCTCACTCACACTCGTCGTCGGCCACGTCGGCGCCCTCTATTTTCTCCGACTGAGCATTACGTGTGTCGGGCCACTCACTTTGTTCCAGATGGGTTCATAGCACGGCGGCCTTCTTCTTTTCTTCTTCTTTTCTTTTCTCACACCTTCGACTGAGGAGACGAGACGACCCGGGATCCGCCACAGGAGAAAGCACTTTCGAACTTCTCCTCGCCTTGTCAACGGAACGGAAACCCTCGTCGTCGGGGATTGCATCAGCCGGTTTGGGCGTCTCACTTCTCACGATTCTGCATTGCGCGTTGAACGTCCAAAGCAAGCAAATTCACACCAACCTAACATTTCAAAAACCACCCTTACATCATCAGCATGAAGGCCATGTCGATATGGGCCCTCGGGGCATTTGTCCTCTCGGCCAACGCCCTGGTGCTGGAAAAGCGGCAAGATGGCGGTCCGCCTTTGGTCGTCGGCCTGGACACACAGAGGCGGCATGTCGTGAATCCGCATCGGAGAGATCAAGAGCGTCGGAGACGGCGCCGAGATGGCTCCGTCCAGGCTACCCTCGACAACATGGTTCGTTCTGCCACCTTTTTCCTTCTCAGGAGTGTAGCGCCCCGGCGAGAAACTAACATGACATACCCAGCAAACCCTATACTTTGTAAACGCCTCCGTAGGCAACCCACCACAACAGGTCCGCCTCCACCTCGACACGGGCAGTAGTGATCTCTGGCTGAACACGCCAAACTCGGCCCTTTGCCGGGAGAACGACCGCCCGTGTTCCGTCTCGGGTACCTACTCGGCCAACTCGTCGTCGACCTACGGCTACGTCGGCAGCTACTTCAACATCTCATATGTCGATGGCTCCGGTGCGTCGGGTGACTACGTCACCGACCAATTCTCCATCGGCAGCTCCAGGCTCGACAACTTCCAATTCGGCATCGGCTACCAGAGCACCGCGGCCCAGTCCATCCTCGGCATCGGCTACAAGTCCAACGAGGTCCAGGTCAACCGCGCCGGCCTCAAGCCCTACGACAACCTGCCCGCCAAGATGGCCTCCCAGGGCCTCATCCGCTCCAACGCCTTCAGCCTGTATCTCAACAGTCTGCAGTCGTCCACCGGAACCATCCTCTTTGGCGGCGTCGACACGGAACATTACGTCGGCCAGCTGCAGACGCTGCCCATTCAGTCGTCGGGCAACGGGCACAGCGAGTTCCTCGTCACCCTGACCGGCGTCTCCCTGGGTTCCACCGTCCTCGCCGATAACATGGCCCTCGCCGTGCTCCTCGACTCGGGCTCCTCACTGACCTACCTCCCGGATGCCATGGTCTCGCAGATTTTCGAAATGGTCGGCGCCGTCTACCAAGAACAAGAAGCCGTCGCCTTCGTCGACTGCCGCCTCGCCGAGGTTCAAGCCAACATGACCTTTACCTTCTCCAACCCCCGTATCACCGTCAACCTGTCCGAGCTCGTTGTCGACATGCTGCAAATCACCGGACGCCGTCCGACTTTTGCCAACGGCGTCGATGCCTGTCTCTTCGGCATCGCCCCCGCCGGCCGAGGCACAAACGTCCTGGGCGATACATTCATGCGCTCCGCCTACATCGTCTACGACCTCGACAACAACGAGATCTCCCTCGCTCAGACCCGCTTCAACGCCTCCAGGTCCAACGTCCTGCAAATCGGCTCTGGCAAGGGCGCCGTGCCTTCAGCAGTCGGCGTCGCCAGCCCCGTCTCCGCCACCCAGGGCGTCTCGAGCGGTGTCAACAGGGGCAACAACGCCGGCGCATCGCTGCGGCCCTTCCTGGCTGCCGCGGCCGCCTTGACAGCAAGCACCCTTCTCGGCGCGCTGCTGTGCGTCGTCTGAAGCTCTCCTTCCCCCCCTTTCCTACTCCACTCCAAGCGGTCTTGTATTTTCGTTTTGTTGTTGCTGCATCATCAAGTCGAGGCATTGCGACGGCGTTGTTATTGGCTTTTTAAACACTTTCACTTCCATGCGTTCTGCACCTGCATGTTTTCGTCCGTCTGGAGAATGGCCGGGCCAGGGAGCATTGCGTCGAAATATACTACAAGAAACAAATGGTAAACCTTAGACGTTACACCCCAAGCAAACGATTTCGGGACATGAGACATGAGTGTATATGCTTTGATGGACGTGGTCTACTCTGTCCTACCGCTGGACCAAATGTTCAAGCCGACTTTGACTCCTTTCTTCACCGGTAGCCCGGCGTGCCACGTCTCCTCGTAGCCCCTGCCATTCGGGCGGAAGTTTTCCCAGTAGACGGCATTACCGGCTTTGACTTTGAACGTGACGCCCTGCTCGTCGTCACGCACCTCGTCACCCTCGCTCTCACCCTCGGTGCACTCAATGAACCGGCACCATCGGCTCTTCTGACCCGTCAACCGCAGCAGGGGAAACTCGGTGCCGCCACCCTCAATGTCATCATCAGCGTCACCTTGCACCCATGCCATGATACTGCTGACGCGGCCCCAGCCCCCGACGCTTGCTCTCCAGTCAAAGTGATGAGCATAGTGTCCGCCGGGTTCGTAGAGCTGGGTACGCAGACGCTCGACCCAGTGATCTTCCGGCCAGCCCTGCAAAGCGCGGGCGCGGGTCTCGATGCAGCGCACTTCCGGGGTGCGGGGGATGAGAGCCACGGAGGATAGACGAACGCTGGGGTCGTGAAGGACGGTGTTGCCGTCGTTGGTGATGTCGGATGGCGCAAAGATGGGGCCGCTGAAGGGGTGTTAGGACGGCAGTTGGCATAAAGAAGGGAGAATGGCGTACCTTATCTCGAGGAGGTGGGCGCGCTCGGTGGGGGAGAGGAAGTTCTCGATGTAGACTACGAGGGGAGCGCGGGAGAGGATGTGTGTGGCGTAGGCGTCGGGGGTGCAGTTGAGGAGAACGTCGGAGGGAGTTTCGAGGGCGACGAGGGACTCGTTTAGGGCTGGGCGGGGGGAGAGGCCTCGGGACTGGCGGGAGGAGGGGAAGAAGTAGTCGACGAGGGGGTTGGAGAAGAAAAGGAGGATGGCGATGAGGGCGACGATGTAGGAGAGCATCGTGGCGGGATGGTGGTCACTGGGGATAGGTGTGAGGTTGAGAGTGAGGTGTGACGAAGTGAGATGAATGAAGTACTGCCAATGTAATGGGACGCCCGTTCAACTGGTTCAAATGGTCAAGTTGCTCATTACGAGGTACTGGATGGGAACTTCGGATATGTCGGCATCCAAAGTACCAACTGAAACTACTAGCTTCGAAGCTCCCTGCCATACTACTAGCTGTACGTAATTTCACTGCACTGCACATGGGATTGAAGATGTCATTTTCAAAAGTCCAGTCTTGCCTGGAACATGGCTTACTAATCCTCCTCAGTGCCCGCATCCACTTACGAGGCACATGGTACGTATATTCCAGTGCTGTATTTGAAGGGTATATGTAGCTGCTAACATACCAAAAGCTAAATCATTGCCTCTTCTTCTCGGCCTTGCCCTTGTCCTTCACCGTAGCTGGCGTCTTCCCATGTCCCGTCTTCAGATACGCCCTCAGCAACGTCCCGACGACCCAGCCAAAGCCCAGAAGAACAGCCGCGGCAGTGCCAGTGCGCACCCACGAAGCGTCGCCCGAGGCCAGAACTGGCACACGCACGGAGCTCATGACCCTGTCGCCGGTTGCAGGCCGGGGCTCGACATGCCAGAAGACGGTTTGCGGGTCAAACAGAGCGTCGTAGCCGAGGCTGGAGCGTTCAAAGGGATTGTTCTCGAGGCGGACGCCGGCAGGGGCCTTGCAGGCCCAGAAGACGGCCGGGTAGGGCAGCTCGACGGAGGCGTAGCCTTCGGGATTCGGCTCAAGGTAGCGGAGGTGTAGTGGCACTTCAGCCGTCCAAGGGGCGTCGTTCTCGCTTGCTGCGGGAGGCGCCAGGCGCAGGAGGACGCTGGAGCCCCAGGCTGTCGTGGCGTAGGCGGGAGCCTCGAGGTCAACGGGTGAGGATGAGTAGCTCAAGGCGGTCAGGTTCTTGGAGGCCAGGAAGAGGTCATCCGAGAGCTGGTAGCGGTCTGCGAATATGGTCTTGGGGAGGGTGAAGTGCGCGTGGATGGCGCACGACTCGTCATCGGTGACGGGTGAACGCGGCGAGCTGACGGCCAACCGGAGCGCAGGGTGCAGGCCGGTTGGTTCGACAAAAGCGGCGGAGAAGATGGTGCCGGCGTCACGGTGCCGGGCGGGGACGGCGAAGACGACGGGCGACGGCTTTGTGTGCTCGCCGAGGACAGTCAGGAGACCCGAGATGCCGAGCTCATGCTCCCCCTTGTGTGCGGCTGGGTCGAGCCCAAGGATGCCGACTTCGGTCCTGTGGCCAGGCGTGGCTGCGACCGATAGCTCCTGGCTCCCATGGGGCCATTGTGTGGTCAGCTTAACGATGGATGAGGCTGTGTCAATGGATAGGTCGACTGAGGCGACTGTCTTGAGTGCGTCAGCTCGTGAGGCGCATGCGGCGTCGTCGCTGCATATCGTCGTCTGGAGGAAGGACGCAAAGGCGGCGGGGGTCTCTTGCGGCTCATAGTACTGGAGGACAGTAGGTGCTGAGGGGGGCCCCGGTGGGAGGGAAGTGAAGTGGCTCTACGACAGGGTCAGAGTGATACCCCTCCAAGTTGATATTGGGGAACTCACCTCGATGGCTGTGGCTTCGGTCAAGCCCTTTAGTCCAAAAACATCTTTCAGCGTGACTGCTAGAGTATCACTTCATCCTGTCAGTCAAGAACATCTTCTGCAAGTACCATACTCATGCAACCACCCACAGGCTCTTCTGGTTAGCTCCCTTGGCTGGCGTCACGAAGACGTGCAGCCCCGGCGACATGCGTGAGCTCAACGGGCTCACCGAGGTGTATGCCACAGGGTTGACCCATTTGACGTGCAGCTCGGAGGATGCGGCGCGGAGAATGCGGGAGAGGGAGGCCGGCAGCTCGTCGAGGGTGGCGGTGATCCTGTCCTCGCGTGCGGCGGACAGATCTGGAGTAGTGATGGAGGTGTCTGTGATGGCGAGTGCGGAGGGGTCCACGGCGTTTCCGGGCCCGTGAACGAAGGTGATTCTCTGCCGCATGACGGGTGTGAGGCTCGGTGGTGGATGGGGATGGGGATGTGGTGGTGAAGGGGCCACGTGATGTTGACGATGAGGCGTGATGACAGCTCAGTTGGATGGACGTCAGTTGGCTGCCTAGGTACCCACTACAGGGAGCTTCAGTGGACACTCCGCTGTAAACGTGATAACCCGTAGAAGCCAGGACCACGTTGCGCGCCTGCCGCCGATCCTCTCCCAACCGACCCGTTTTGGACACCGGCCACGGGGTGCGCTAGTCCCAATCAGTCACCGACAGCTTCGACTGTCGCGGCATCTCACAGGTCCAGCGCGGGTCTCGGGGTCCAATCGTGCCTTCTGCCCCTCAGCCGCCGTCACCGACTGTGACTTTTGGAGATGCGCCTTGACCGCAATCGACTTTGTCGTGTCGCACGCCAGGGATGGAGGGTCGGTCCATGATTGCGTCCTCTGAGCCCGTCTCTTCCGTTCTCCCCGAAATCATGGCATTCTTCCGATACTCCTCCTCCGTATACAACCTCGAAAGCTGGCTGCTACGCCCATCGTGAACAGAATATACACCTCCCGATCCCAACCTATTTCGATTGCCAACCTCTCCCTCCCTCCGTCCCGTGATACCGACCGACAACGATACTGTGAATCGAGACAGACAATTACCCGACTTGTGAAGACGCTGATGGCGGCGCAGCAGCCATGTCGCATCACCACCAACAACAGCCGTACGTGACCATCAGGTCGAGGAGGCCGGCGGACGCCAACGACGGCATCGACCAGGCCAGCGTGCCAGAGCAGGAGGGGATAGGCGCCCGGCGTCAGAGGCGATACTCGCAGTCAGCCATGGCTCCAGAAGCTCCTGGCCCTGTAGCCCTCCCTCCCAAGCCGGCGACGCACGACATTAGCCGCGTGAACTACCATGTGAAGAACCTGGGACACTTCGCAGAGACCCTCGAGGAGGTATGATCCTGCTGTCTTCCTGATACGAGTCACCAACGCTTACATCGTCTTTCCAGTCCGCCAGCCGAGCATTTCCGAACCGGGGACGAACCTTGCAGAGATACAAGAAAGTCCAGGCTCTCCTGTTACACTGGGGCTCCGATGACCTGTTCGTCCTCCCAGAGCTGGAGGATCTCGAGAGATGTCTTCGAGAGGACTTTGCTTTCGACACCGACATCTTCTCCATTCCCTCGGAGAACTCCCACCTCGAGCTCATGATGCGCGTGGGCAGCCTGATCAAAGACCACGAATCCCAAGACACACTCTTCCTAGTCTACTACGGCGGCCACGCCAGAATAGACGAGTCCAGGCAAAGTACCTGGTGCGCGTATGTTTGGCTCTTCCCACCCCCCCTGGTCATGCAAATTGCTAAATCCCTTAGCACTCGAAACCCAGACTCGCCCTGGCTGCAGTGGTCGGCCATCCAGACCTTGTTGGAGCGTTCGGCGTCTGATGTTCTCATCCTCCTCGACTGCTGCGCTGGAGCTGCCAGCGCGACGTTCCCAACAGGAAGCAGCATCACCGAGACGATATCAGCGTCGAGCTGGGACGCCATCGCTCCAGACCCTGGCCGCTACTCCTTCACAAACGCCCTGATCGAGGTCATGCAGGAATGGAGGCTGCGGACATTTTCGGCCGCCATGCTTCACGCCGAGGTTCTGGCCAGGCTGAAGCATCCACGGCCCATTACCATCAACGGGAAGCTGTTCGAGGCTCGTTCGACGCCTGTCCACTTCATGATGACGTCGAACCACAGGGCTCCCAGCATCGAGCTGTCGCGGGTCGTGCCACTCGATAAGCGGCCGCCATCCCCGCCACAGGATATGTCTCCTGGTACCGCCAGCGCTGAGACTACTTCAGAGGCTGAGGCGGCAACCGGACGAGGCCCCGCGCTGTCTGTGCCAACCGAGCCAAATGAAGACACGCCACACGTCATGATCTCCCTGGCCCTGGAGGGCGACCAGCAACTAGACCTGAACGCCTGGGAGCAGTGGCTGGCCGCCTTTCCAGCCATGGCCAAGTATGTCAAGGTTCAGGGTGTCTTCAAGAGCCACTCAACGCTCCTTCTCTTGTCCATGCCCGTCATGGTATGGGACTTGCTCCCCGAGGACCATGCCACATCATTCATCGCGTTCATTCGGTCAAACAACATGCTTCCTGAGATCGCCCAGCCACCACCGGGTCGAGTCCCTGTGCATGACTGGCGGAGGCAAGCAGGACGGACGGAGCCAGAGACAGGCTCGATCTTCTCAGACACGACCTGCACGCCAACGGAAGGGGAGAGCATCATCGGCGGCGCCTCGGCGATACCAATTAGGGCGCTTCAGCTCGTTTCCATGAACGACAGGGTCAGGGCCGCGTTGCCCACACCCCACAGATCAAGCCCGTCCTCTTCAGCTGCTGTCAATGTCAGGTCGATGATCCCCAACCAGCAGAGGAGCGAAAGAACAACCGTCTTCACCGACTACTACCCCGAGCCGCCCAAGTTCTCTCAGCACGTTGAAGCACGGCTTGAACAATACTTCCAGACGGAGACCTTCCCCAATGATGACCAGAAGAGCTTCGTGGCCTCCAACCTGGGTATTGAGCCATGGCACGTCGAGGCATGGTTTCACCATCGCAGAGGGAGAGACATATTGTCTCGGCAGTTCCGGACCATCAAAATGGCCGACATACCACCGCCGGAACACCCACGAGCAAAGAGCATCCTGGCCGGCCATCTGAACATGCTTCTCGAGGTCCTGCCGCCGAAGAAGCTCCTCGCCGTTGACCTTCGCTCGCCCGCAGATTACGAGAAGACGCACATCCACAACGCCGTCAATTTGCGGGCGCCACGGAGCTTCCTTCGCGAGGCATCCTTTGACATGATTGAAAGCTCCTTCGCAGACAAGCAGAGCCGGCGCAAGTTCGCTGCCTGGCAATCCACCGCATGCCTCGTAGTGTACGCCCGCGCCATAGATCATCTCTCGGACTGCCCCACGGCTGATCTACTCTTCGAGCGGTTCCGCGGCTGGGGCTGGGGCGGCCGGTGCTTCGTTCTCAAGGGCCACTTCCGGGAATTCAGCGTGTCATACAGCAAGTTCATCGCTGGCACAAAGATGACGCAAGAGGCAAAGGATCACATCGCGTCGTTGGAAACGCAGCAGTCAACGTCACCGTCTGGCAAGGGGACATTCGCGCCGGCTCCAGCTCCTACTGGCGCGGATGAGATGGCAGATCGCGAAAGCCAATATGGCGCGCTCCTTGCGCAGATTGACCGCGAGAGCGGCGGCCATAGCCCGGGTCCCCCCGCCACATCGAGCGCAGACCGCGAGGCAGCCTTTGCACAGCAGGAGGAAGACCTTGAGAATGAATTCCAGCAACGTCTCCCCGATCTCTACCGGAAGGCCATGGATGTTGCCGGAGCAGAGCAATTTGGCGCTCCACCGGCTTTCCGCGGAGACTGGACGCTCGGTAGCGGCGGCACATCAAGCGCAAGGCCAGTGGGTAAAGCCGTTGACGATGACAACTTCGATCTCAAGGCCCCCATGGTCGAATATCTCGACCGAGGTCTTGCCAAGATCAGACACGAGCAGCAGCACGCGGCGACGGGTTCGCTGCCTACTGGACCGGCTGCGGAGGGCATACCCGCCAAACTAGCCGCCGAGGGTTACTTTGACTCATATGCCGGCGAGTTGACGGCTTCTGACGACTCGTACGTCAAAGTCGGCAGCGCGGACACAGACCCTGGGTTGACCGCGGCTGCCGCTGTCACCTCCGACGCAGCAAAAGGCCGGGCCCCCGCCGCCGCTTCTCCGGGAGACGAGCTGCCGCGAAAGGGTCGCGGCGGGGGTTTCCTCAGCAAGGTCCTTAGGCGGACCTGAGCAACAATGTGCCACTTGGTGGAGCTCGGAGCGCTCATCATCTCGCATCCGCCGTCTCAACTGGTGAGCGTTGCATCGGGGCATGTGACAGGGCGGTATGGGCAGGGAGTACGTGACATGACAGCGTCGCAGCACCAGAACACGGTCATGTTGGAAGGCAAATGATGGCGTAGCGTCGGCCGCGGACAAAGAGGGGCGGAAAGGACATGAGGTATGCTGTGCTCTCCACGGCCCGGGGAAGGGTCCATCACGGCATGAGGTTGCTTTCGGGGGACCACCGGCGCATCGACGGGACGGACGGAGCGCGGTACCTTCCCGTTCGGGGCAAGATATCGAGGCGGCGAATATTGACCCTGCGGGACCGACTCGTTTGAGGGGGCGGGCTGTGGCGGGCTATGGCAGGCAGGCAGGCAGGTCAAGGGAGCATCAGATGAGGAGGGGTGGGAATGTGCAGTGGGCCACTGTGACGCTGGACGTGGACTCTCTCCGGTGACAGGACAGGACAGGACAGGCCAGGGCAGCCGCAGGAGCAGCACTGCGTTCGGATGCCGGCCAAGATAGCCCGGATGCAATGCATTTCACCCGATCCAATGTCGATTGTTGTCCCCTTGTACATCTTCCCCGAACTACCTTACCTTACATGTGCAGGCATGCCATGTCATGCCATCGCGGACCCGTCGATTTGGAATGATCGTGTGCGGTACGAGCCTGGGAAAGGAATAAGCATTGACAGTGGTAGTTTGGACGGTTTTCATCTTTCGTGAACAACGACGAAAATGGGTTGAGGGGCGAAAAGGGGGGGGGGNGGGTGAAGATGGTTGAGGAAGGGGGGTGTCGCCGCAACCCTCCTTCTCTTTGCCTTCCCGCCTCTGCCGCGGTGATCTGAAGCCTGCCCGTCCTGGATACCGCTGCATCGTGGCAACAGGTATGTCCCCTGGAGGCTTGCTGCCAGGAGGTTTGATGGAGGGGGGGTGTCGCCCCTGGGCAGGCTGGCAGGCAGTTGAGTGTTTTGCTTGCTGACTCTTGGGATATCTGATCCCATCTCTGCGGGCCACTGGAGGGATCAACCCTCGAGGATGACGGTCCCTTCGCAAGCTCTTCCACCTGCCACGTATCGAAACATTGCTTCTTCGTCACAAAACATGCGACTCGGACCCCATGTTTGGTCACCTTCATTCGGTCTCGGAGTCTCGTTCGCGCCTTTGCCTGCCTTTAGAGATCGTCCGTCCCGCCTTCGGCCCATCATCGTGCACGACAGCAGACGTGCCACCCCTCTGACAGGCAGCGAGGCGTGTGCCAGGGCTGGGCTGAAACGGCTGCGGAGGGGGGCAACAGGAACAGGCGACGCCTGTCAAGAGCTTATTCCGTGTCCGCCCATCCCCGCCCCTCCCTCCCCCTGACTGGTTGGTCTGGTTTCGCAACATTCGCCCTCGTTGGGCTGTTGTCGGTGACGGCGGCCGCCGTCCAGTCGCCTGTCATCCCGGATGCGTGTCCCCGCAGGCAGAAGAAGCAACAACGGGACGGACGAGGTCAGAGCGGACGGGCGGGCGGAGCGGGGCATGGTCGTGAAGTGAGGTGAGGTTGCGGGAGGAGACGGGGGGCTCTTGTCTGCTCGGTGGCTCGGGCAGGCAGATTCTGCTGTGGCTTTTTTTCCCGGGCTCTTTTGTCTCTTTGCTCAGGATGTTGGAGGCGGAAACCGTACGATCATGTGGCCGTGCCCCGGGCATGTCGGCGGTTGATAGATGACTTGTCGTTCTCTTCCTTCCGTTCTCTCTCTTCTCTGTCTTTCTCGGGACTCGGCCGGGAACGGGACGCCAACAAGATCCCGAAGAGCCACGCGCCGCCCCCGTTCGATGGCCCACAGAAGGATCGACGGGGAGAGGGGAAAGACTGATTGTTTCGACGAGGCTGCTCTTCCTCTTCCTCCCGCCCGGCCACCACCGCCCTGGCCCAGTGTTTTGGGGGCGACGCCTCGTTTTTGCTGCCTCCTCGGCCCTGGCGGCCACGCACACTCACTGCATCGTCCGATATCCAGGGTATGATCGCCAGATCGCCTCGTGCCGGGCAGATTCTCGAGGCGGTCCAGACGCTTTGCTGTCCCCGGCGGGACCCGTCAGAGTTGGCGGGGAGAAAAATAAATGTTGAGACCATCAAAAATCACCTGACTATCAAAGTCAAACTGCTGACACTGACCGACCCTCTCTGATTTCTGCCCGCCGTTTTCTCTCCTGCTGAGGAGGACCGAGCGATTTGGGACCAGTCGGTCGTTTTACCCGGGGCCCCCAATCGCACAGACGGACGATCTGGCGACGCACAGGCTGCGGCAGATGGAAAAACGGCCGAGCGATGCGGTACCGCCAATCGTGAGCTTCTGGCTCCGACTGGAGGGAGCTGGCCCCGTAAACTGCCGATCCCCCAGGCAGCAGGTGCCAGCTGTGAAGTCTCTCGTTGTCGTGGGTTGTCTCGCGTCAAGGAGGCGTCGGTGGTGATGGCCTGCCCCTGAATCATCTGCGTCTGTCATCGCTGTCATGCATGTGAGTAGGATCCTACTCCATGTTCTGCTCTGTCAGAAGACGTACCGGCCTCGCCGGCCTTGACCGACGCTCCATCTTGTACATGTGCCGAGATGACTGAAGCCCCTGCGAGCTGGCTGCCTGTTCCTGGCCCTGCCTCCGTGTTGCCGTGTACTGAAACATCACCGCCAGGCCTGAGCTGAGGTGTCAGGCAGGCAGGCAGGCGGCAGGCAGGCAGGTGAACAAACGGAGACGATGGAATCGCCCCCGCCCCGGTCACATGCCCGCCGGGCCCGGCCAAACAATAACAATGACAGGCCCGTCATCCGTCCCTCCCCTCTGTCGGTCCTGTCCGTCAACGTCAAAAAGGGCGTCACGGGCGTTCCGGGACCCCTGGATTTATCTGCCACTTTCAGAAAGCAAGGACAACATCAGCCAAGAGCCGGCGTCAGCCATGACAGGGGGCCGCCCAGATGTCATGTCCTGTCCCCCGTCCCCCGATGGGCCGGGCTCCTGGTCAGGTCGGAGGATCGATGAAAATGGATCGGGCTGCATGCAGGTTTTTTGCCCCCCTCCCCGCCCACGCCTCGAACGTCGGCCAGCAACAGAAACAAAAAAAAAAAAACATATGGCCTCGATGCAGGCGACATGTCATCACCCCTTGAGGCTCCATCATCCCTGGACATGTGGCAGGCAAGACAGGCAGACAAGCCACCCCTCTCCTCTCCCCGGCCCGGTGCTTGCTGACGAGTGACGGCGGGCTGGGCGGCTGTTTGAACTAGCGTGAGAGAGAGTGTGTGTGTGTCTGCTGTGCATTAGCATGGCGGCAGCGATGCAACCTCTCCATTTCCCGCGGACTTGTCGTCCTCTGAGTGGTGTCTCACCCCGGAGGCCGGCGGCGAATAGAGTAGAGGTGACAGACTCCCCATGCGGTTCGACGCTGCTGAGATATTGACAGCTTGTTCGCAATATAGCCCTCCCTTCTCCAGTATTGCAATGTAGAGCCGCCTTTTTTGCCCTGCCTTGCCCGCCTCTGACAACATGGGATTTATCGCCCCCCTGCTTGAGTGTAGGGGCCCCCTTTCGGGACCGGGAAGAGTGGGCAGCAACGCCCCCCAGTGTCCGAATTCCGACCGCTTGGACTTGCGGCTTTTCCTCAACCAGGCTTGACTTGCGAACTGCTGCCCGTGCCCACGGATGGGAAACACCAGGTCGCGACAGGGGCCCATGTCACGGAAGGTCCCCGCAGTGACAACTTGAAGTCCGCCCCAAGCCCCCAGACAGGGCAGAAACCGCAGCCGTGAAGGCCCGTGTCCATCTTTCCTACTGGGAAACAAAAGCAGGCCCCCTTGCCCCCCCTGTGTGCTGAAGGAGAGCCCTGATCCTAGCCCTGGCCCTGGCTTCCCCCCTGGCGCTTTCCCCCTTCGCGCCCCCCCTCCCCCCCTGCCCTTCTTGGACGATTTGACAGGACACTTAGGCTAGGATGACGGCCATGACAGGTGACACGACTTGCAATGAGCCGAGTCGCTGCGTAGGGCCCAGCGCTGCCGGAGACGACTGCAACGCTGCACTACCACGGTACTGTTCGTGCCGTCACGTCAACGTATTGTAAAGAAAACACGGCTCACAGACTGCTACACCCCAGCAGGGGTTCGGTAGAGGACTTGGAAGGTCTTCACCGGGCGGGCCACCTGCCGTTCTCTGGAGTCGGGCCGAGCTGCCTAATCCGAGGCCATGTCCGGAACTCTGATTCCACAGTCGCCTTGTCGATCGAGTGCGACATCTGCCAAAAGTGTCGCTGTCAACAAGATTTGACGGGGGAGGATCTGCCGGCCGCCGAGCAGGTAAGCAAGCAACTTGTCATCGATCTGAAGCTCCGAGGGGGGCCTGAGGCGAGATTTCCCAAATATACGCAGTACCCCGGGGCGGGGGTGTGGTGTCGTCCATCGTGGGCCAGACCCCCGTGTTCGTGTGGGCACAACTGGCGAGGAGTCGATATTGTCTGATCCATCGCAATTTTGGCTCCAGGCTGAAGGATTCTTCCTGTTCACAGGGCAAGACAGGCAAAGTACTCGTACAAGTCCTGTGGTGTATGAGTACCTGGGCTGTCTGGTCCCTTCACGCCCGCGGCTGTAAATTGCTTCCACCTGTCACTCTCTCTTGACATATGGGGCCGACATGGGTGTCAAAGGCGGGTGCCGATGCCTTGCAGGTCCTGCTGGCGGCGTGAAGATGGATGGTTCATGCAGAGCACAAGCCCGGCGCGAAGTAAGCGCGGGTTTTCTCATGTCGACGTTCGCCTCCCCTCCCTCTTGTTGGTGTGGTGTGGACGGCATCTTCCAGACGCGATTGTGATGAATACTCGTACTCGTGCCAGCGGGCCAGGCCAGGACACATGGAGTCCGTCGCCGTATTTGTGGACTTGTGCAGCGTCGCAGGGCTTGCCTCGTCAACCTGTCGACAAGGGCTCTCCCGCTGGACGAAAAACGAACGTCGGGGGGGAGTCCTCCGTTCGCTGATGCACCCAAGTCCCTCTCGACTCGCAGCGACCGCCCCGTCCATCCGAAGTCGCCGCCGTGGAGTCAGCCGTCAAACGTCAGCGAGCAAGTATTTTGCACAACCACTCATCCATCACTGCTGGTCTGCAGGAGGACTCAGAAAAGGCCGCCGAGCTGGCGTCAAGCTGATCGTCGCTGGAGACACGCCTCTCTTGCCGTCGCCTCTTGCCACGAAAGACCAGACCCACGGCTCGTGGACCAGAACTTGCAACCCCGTTCAACCGCTTGCTGTGCTTGGCCCTGTACCCCGGTCGTCTCCTTCACCGCCGACTTGCCAGCCAGCCCACTTGACATTGTCGTGGGTGCTGCCAAGTCACACCGACTGACCAACCGACCGGTACGTACCTACCAGGGCGCGCTCTCTCGCGCTTCACGCCTGGCATCACGAACTGGGTTGTGCAATCAACTCCCCTTCGGAACAGAGTCAACTCGAGCAGAGCGCTTTTTGATGCCACACGAAAAGGGGCCGCCTCGTCGTAAATGAGCCACTCGTTTCCCCACGTCTGGCCGCCTTGGGTACACGAGCGAGGGCAAGTCCCATGTAGGTCGTCCAAAACGGCATTTGCTTTGTTTGGATGCCCGCAGCTCTCTTGAAAATCCCGACTTGCCGAGTTGTACGTAGAACCCATACTTAGTCCACATGGACCGTCCTTACTGGGCAACCAACATGCCTCTGGCCTCTTCCCGTCGACTCTTCCCGGCCCTTCAGGCCACACGAGACACTCGTGAGTAGCACGTTGGCAGGCGATCACCCCCCCTCGTGATGGGGGCGTCAAGAAATCCTTTCGGCGACCTCGTCTCCTGTGCTATGGATTCTGTCCCAGGAGCCACGGCAGGCGGCAGCGTCTCGCAGCGACGGCAACTTGCATCTCTCCGGAGAACGCCTCCCGCGGTGTCAGGCACTCTTCGGACAAGCCAAGACTGTCAGTGCCCTTCATTGGAATCATGCATCCGATGAAACCCGGCGAGGCGGGTGCGCCTCCTCGACGACGAGCTCCTTGGTAACTTATCAGAAACCACAAGCCGCATGGCGCTTGGTTCTTGGGACCTGTGCTCGTAGATGGACGGATGGTTCGCCCACAGCATCGTGAACGTGGCCGCCTGGACTTGAGGACGTTCGCACAACCCCTCATTGTTTGGCAACGGGAGCGTTCCCGTGGGTACAAGCTCGGAGAGCGCACGTGACGGGCCCTCCCGCAACGGAGCATGCTGAGACGAAGACTGGCGCGGTGCCGACACGTCGGACGCCTCCCCAGTTGTCCTGCCTGTCGAGTGTCATACAGGTCAGGCGATATGGTATGCACGTACCCGGTCGACAAAGCCTTCTCGTAATCTGACCCATTGCCTGGGCTCGAATCTCCCAGATATTCCAGCCGTGGCTGTCATACAGCGGTTGCTATCCGCCGCGTGCTTCTCGGTGTGACCATTGCCCTCCTGGAGATGGCTCCGATGGTGTTGCACGGATAGGCAAGCTTGACCCAGGGACTCGGTATCTGAACCCTACCTGGTCACGCGCATGCCACTCGGAACATGACCCAATCGTCGGTTCTGTGTCGTGACAGCTCACTGGGACCATGAGCTGTCTACCCAAGTGGCCGGCCTCATTGTTGCACACCGAGCTGCAGCGCCTCCGCAATCGCAATCCATGCAAGCAGGTACGGGGGTGGCCAGTTAGCCTTGCCCGCCGGCGATCGCAACCAGCTGTTGAAGCTTGCTTGAGCCAGGATAAGGCATTCCCGTGCACACACGGCCGACCATGTCGGTCGACGAGGCTACGAAGCCCTCCCAGGGCAAGCAAACAAGCAAGGCATCTATTGTCGTCTCTTCTCGGCGCTCCGCAGTTTGCGATTCGTTGTCGGTGGGCCGGAGCCGGATCCGGGAGATCCAAGCACTGAGGGGATGGTGGTTTTGGATCCCGGCAGTAAAACAACGTCGTGCCCCTGGCACAGTCAGTGCTTTGGCAGGCGGCAGGGGGGCAAGGGGGGGGGNGGGGGGCAGGGGGGGGGGGTTGCCGGGGGAGGTGATCCTTTCTGTATTCAGATATTCTTGCGAATGCATCCCTGCACGGGCCCTGCCAGCAGGTGCCGATATTGGCTTGCCGAGAGATCTTGCGATTGATCCTCGCACTGACAGGTCGCCAACTGGACCTCGTGACGCTTCGTGCACCTCACGACAAGTTACTTATTTCTCCGCATGTTCGTGGGTCTGTCAGGCCCCCTCTGCCTATTGATGACCCTTGAGATATGGAGCGTGTCCGTCCCTGGGGGCCCGGCCGTTGGAATGTCGCTGTTCGAGCCTGATTGGGTTTCCTTGTCTGTTTCCAAATGAGGGTTTGATTGATGGCCTTGTCAGTTCGTCTATTCGAGGCCTGTAACCTTGTCGAGTCTTGAACAATTCGAGTGCTGGGCAGGTAGCAGCAAGACCAAAGGACCAATCTCTGGAGACACGCTGACAGGGTGCGCATTCCATGCCCCCATGTCGGAGCCCTGGAGCGGAGGAGGGGCCGGTCCATCACACCGGTGACAAGAAAACCACGGGTCTCTCCAGGAGGATGATCAAACTGCATGCGCCACCAGCAGGGAGGTAGCACCACGGCCACCGGGGTCGGAAACAGGTGTGCAGGCGAGAGAATCCTGCAAGATATCTCGTGTCACCCGGTTGCTACCTACCGTGGCCAGTCCACGCACGCCCAAAGCCTTGCGGATCAACAATAAATCACAGTGGGTGGGGGGTGGTGTGCCAGACGGTCCTCTCGGCGGTATTGGCATTGGTGTGATCCTCTTTTAATTCCTAGAGTTCGAAAACGGTCTTGGCCCCTTGTCGGCGAACAGCTTGATGAATGGAGGACTCGCTCGCACGACATTCCCCTGGGTACAGTAGCTCAAGGGGTCTGAATAGGACCAGCCCGGGTCCTGCGGTGCTGAGATCGGAGTCAGCCTCTGGCCCTCTGCGTCAGCGGCGGAGGGAGGAAAGGGGGGGCGCGGCGGAAGTGGGCACCCGGGACTGTAGGGTGGCTTGATGTTTAGTGATCGCTGAGTTAGCTTGGGTCTGCACTGGCATGTTGGCTGGCCCCTGCCATGTCTCGAGTCGTATGTCAAAACGGCTTTTCTGTATGCATATGGGACGCTCCTTTATCTGGATGACAGACCGGCCAGACATATCGATGACTTTAGAGTGGTTGAAGCGGTGAGAGGCGATCCGCGGCGAACCCTACTCATGTCACTGTTTCTCCTAACATCATGACTGGTGACCCTGCATATGCGGAGGGCTCACTGGCGTGGATGTTGAGTGGTGTGGTGTTGTACCGGCCCTTAACTGGCGTTGTATTGAATTCGCAGTGTGTGCTTGGGGGGAGGGGCAGGACCATATGGCGGAAGGGGTTCTCTGGTTGACAATGCGGAAGCCAAGAGGTTGCCCGGACTGAGGTGCGTGTTGTTGGTACTCGTGCTCCCTCATGGGGAAATAGAAGCGAAAGAGTGCTTCATACGGGCCATCTGCAGTGGACGAGGGATGCGGTTCTGACCCCGCTGGCGGTGGTAAAAGCCGTGTCGTATGCGAGATGTATGCAGAGTGACCAGACCGGGGGTCGATAGATCGTGACGATGGGCGATCGATACGATTGAACGATCAAGGGATGATAATGTACATGAGGCGGCCGGGAATGGGCGGGCTGGCGGGTGGAAGGGGGCCAACTCTTCCTTGGCCGCCGTGCAGCTGTGAAAATTGGGCGCAACCGCCCGCGGGATGGTGTGCCAGACAAGAGATCTCGCCTTCCGTGCCATCAGGCTGTGTGTCGTCTGAGTCGTCCCCGACGTGCGTGGGTGGATGTTGGTGTCGTGGCGGCAGGTGAGCGGTTCATTGCAGGGGCGGCGGCCGGAAGGGAGCCCGAGAACCTGGGACTGGGGGTGGAAGAGAAGAAGAAAACCAGCTTGTCGTACTTTTTGGTTTGCGCGGCTCGGCGAGAGGGGTAGATAGCCCCCAGGCGTGGAATGTGAACCAACTATGGCTGCAAGAGAAGACGATCCAGGTTCCGTTGCGACAATAGGCGGCTGCGGGATGACCATGAGGCCTGCGTGTGTGACACAACTTTCCAAGGCGAAGCCCCCCGAGACAAGGGGGGGCGGTTCGGGCGGCTGAAGGGAGGGTATGGTATCGAATCGAATCTTGCTTGCTTCATGGTGTCAGTCGTCCGTCATTCGAAAAGGCTGGTCGGGTGGTTCTCCTCCCGGAATGCTGGCCGGTGCAGCAAGGGTGGGAGACCGGGG
>JACAFV010000017.1:79300-89485 GCA_014635975.1 Plectosphaerella sp. P0831 | reverse complement strand
AGGCTGGTGCCATTCAGCATTCCCCAACCGACACTGCATCCATGCCATGTCGGTTGGGGAATGCTGAATGGCACCAGCCTCCGAAACTGGCTGCAATGCGGTCATTTCGATGTGCCCATGAACTAGCACAGGCACAAAGTCCAATGCCGTTCCTTCGAGCGAGTCGTGAACAATGTGAGGCAGACAGGGTCGGAGGGGGGAAACGAAACGGCTGCACGCCCAGGGGCGTCATTGGCAGAAGATTGGAAGAAACGAACCCCGAATATGATCGGGGGGCTCCACTTTGACGCCAGAGCGGGTGGTGGGTGGTGCTTCGTGCAGCCACACGTTGGACACCACACGACTCGTAGCGGCTGGTGGTTGAGCCGGTGTCATTCGGGCGGCATTGGCGCGGGTCGTTCTGGAGATTGGCAGCTGCCAGCCATCGGTCATTTGTGACGGATCACTCGCCCAACGTGTGCGAGTGTGTGCGAAGTGTGCGTGCGCCAGGCCGCTGGCTCGGTGCGGCGTGTCATGTCTCGCTCCATCTTGTGCAGGCGGGCAGCAGAATCAAAACCAGGATCAAGAGTGAGAGAAATGTCTCGGAGGCCACGAGAGCGGTCAGCAAGGAGGCAGCACCAGGCACCTGCCGTGGCGATGGAATGGGTGTGGAGGTGTGTGTGCAACTGCCCGACCGGGGGCGCGCCCACATAACCTTGCTGTATTATTGATCGTGACCTTCAGTGTCTTGGGTTTGGGTGGTCCTTCCATTCTTGACGGACAGTCCCGCCTTCCTTCCCGCTCAAGCCACGGGAAGGAAGGTTCTTGTAAGGACTGCAAGGGAAGGCAACCACGAGGCATGAATAGGGAAAGAGCCGGTGATGTGAAGTAATGGGCCAGGTGTATTATGCTCCGATGCGAAGGAAGGTGGGAGTGAGGGAGCAAGGAGGAAGGTGCACTGCGATGCATGGCACAACGCACAGCAAGATGAGGTTGTACACCACTCAAGCACAGGAGGAAACACCAGGCGTCATTGGTGTGGCACCCACCCTAACCTAACGTAACAGGTGTGCCTTCCCACGGGCACATTCCCGATCCCAAGGCCACGCCACAGGAGCGCACGAGGAAGGGGCTTCCGTGCGGGCGGGCATACCCGGTACCCAATCATCGGGCCCAGCCACCAGGTCCACGGTCCACTCTCCTGAGCGATCTTGACACTTGCCCAAATCTGACATGGCGCAGGAGNTCCCCGGTGCGCCTTCCCTCGCCGGTGCCTTTTCGTGCAAGCCACGACCACGATGCTGTTGTGCCACCCAGAGCAGGCACAGGCAGGCACGACCAGGCAGGCAGACAAACAGGCAGGCACCAGGGCAGGCCTCACTCATCTCGTTGCCGGCAGCATCATGCAAGTGACGACCCAAATTACCAACTGAACAATCACCCGGCCTCGTCCAGTCCAGGGCGGCCAAGACAGACCGGCAAACAGCTTCTCAACCCCCGGCATGATGCACGATGCTGCCGACCCGGCCACTGCCCGGAGTACTACCAGCGGGCGTCGATATCGAGTGAGGCTCTCGCCGGGCTGCCTGCCTGCCTCTCGCTCTCGGATGAGTCCCGGGTGTCGGAAGATGTACCAGACCGGGCAAACCAACCCAGCACGCAAAGCTCGCCGTGTCACCTCATCCGATTCCACGTCTCCATCACCAACGACCCTCACGGACGGTGTGCACCCGCCACGCCACGACCACAAGGCACCCAAACATCGTCCCCGGCACGATCGGGCTGAACACGCCCATGGCCAAGCAACTTCAACCACCGGATGTGATGCATCCGCCAAATCGCCAAAGCGTCAGGGAGGGGATGGATAGGGGCGTGCCTCGCCTCGCCTCGCCTGGTCTGCTCGATGGCCTGGGCACCCCTCTCCTGTCCTCCTCGTGGACAGATGACAGTCAGTCCAACGCCGTCACTGTCCCAGATGAGGCCCACGCAGAAAGGACACGGCGAAAAAGAAAGGACGTTTTGGGATGACGGCCCAGCGACAAACCATCATTGGGTCAGTGCGAACCACGTCGGCCAGGCTCTTGAGACACACGAGGCGCCATGGCGGTGCTGCGCCTCGCGACTCGAATCAAGCGGGAGCCGCCCCCCTCCAACTGCTGCACACCCTGCCCGACAGACCGACACCGACAGGGGGTCGATGGGTCGTTCGAAAAGGCGCCCGTGGAGGACCAATCGCAAGCTCCGAAGCCATCGTTGACAACCGGGTCGCAGGGCCCCCAAAGGGTTCCCGATCGACATGAGATCAGCCCTGGCATGGCAGATCTGGTCCACCAATCGCAACCGGTCCTTCGCCAGATCTTCCAGCATAACCGTCCCTGTCACTGTCCCGGTCGCCGCTGTCACGCAGCGCATCCTCCGCATCCCGTCAGGGCAGGGCAGGGCAGGGCAGAACCAACCCACGACGACAACCGCCTCAGCCTCTGTCTGCATCGTGGGGGGAGGGGATGGTTCTCGGACAGCAGCCGGAAGGAAGTCAGCCAGCCCATCTCTCACACATCCACCCAGGGAGTTCAGCGATCCCGGGGCCCGCCGTGGCCCGCCCACAAGCCGTGAACGTGCAATAATGAGGAGACTGTGCAAAATGGAGGCCGGCCGGCCACGCACAGTCCTTTTCTGCTGCCCCTGGTATCCATCCTCCCCGACCCGACCCTGGCAAGGCATCGTGGCCCAGCCCAGCCGTACCCCTGACCTCAGAAACAAAGAGATCGAACCAACCTCAACCTGGCTTGTCACTGTTTGATCGACACCAATCGCGGTGCAGCGCCAATCTCACTCCAACTCTGCATCTGACCCAGGTAAAATGACCCAGGTAAAACGTACAACAAGCAAGCAAGTAGGCGGCATCTAGATGCCCATGTCCTCCGGCCGGTCTCCACGCACGACGCACGACGACACCCGGCCGGCAGCCGGCCGGTCAGTGGCCTGGCGTCGGGGTGGCGATTTGGAAAATGATTCCAAATGGAAACGGTCGTCGACTTGTCCTCTGATCCGTTTCAGCTGCCATGTCAGTTGACGTCTCGCGCAAGTGTCAAGGCTCTTCAAGGACGGGTCAATGCGTCCAGTCGTCCCGTCTTGTCCTTCGTTTCCCAGGCGGCGTGGACGGACGAGACGCACGTCACGAGGCTGAGCGCCAGAACCAGAGCCAGAAGGCCGTTCCTTGTTTTGAAGTGCTGGGCCACAGACCGGCTCACCTCCTTTCCGCCGCCGCCTCGGCCTGCTGTCAGGCGCTTATGACTCGAATCAGGACTCAAAAAAAAAGAAGGCTGCCGCATCACCTGGCAAGAGCACGGCCCGCGCGGCGCCGGTTGCTATTGCTGTCGAGACGCAAGTGCCAATGACCGTGAGCGCACCCTCTGGTGACAGACGACAGCCTAGACGTCCCGCCATCCATCAGGAGACGCACGCGTTAGTCCAGTGCGTGCGTGCGTGCGTGAGAGCGAGCGAGCGAGCAAATCCACCTCACCTCGGTCCTCCTTGAGGGTCGATACGAGTACCTCAGACACCCGGTGAACGAGGGCTGCGACGACGAACGAACCAGCCCGAACATCAAGATGCCTGCCATGGTGGCCGTGAGCTGTTCAGCCGATCCGGCCAGGACACTGCCTGTCGTCAACTAGGGACGCAACAGCATGCAATGCAGACAGACAGGCCCTGTGGTGTCCCGGTCCCGGAAGGGATGAGCTCGGCGATTGGATCGTGAATCCATCATTCGAACCCCCAGGAGGTCCCCGGCATGTCCATGGTCCGAAGGGAGTGAGGGTCTTGGCGCTGTACAGGAATGGGATCAGCACGGTCCGCGCAGCGCCTGAATGCTGGCCACAGGGTTTCTTGTCAAACATTGTTTTCGAGCGAAACCAACCTTGTCGACAGTTCAGCCAGCCAACCTGCCAGCCTCCCAGCCAGCGAGCCATGGTTGGCAGCCCAAAAAAAGAGAGGCATGAAGAGGCAGAGGCATGCCCCCTGGGTGCCAAGCCCATTTGGGTTCGAGGACGCATATTCCCGCTGCGCTGTGCGTGCGTGCTGTACCCCGACCAGATTGTTTGCTGTCGAGGAAATGGCACCGCTGTCGTCGGCGACCATGTTCGCATGTCGGGCTGGCCAGCTCGGGGCCGGCGGTTTTGGTCCCCCGAGTTTGCCTCTTCCTTGATCCAGAGGGATCGCCAGCGCCCTGAGATGCTACGGTACGTGAGTAGAGGGTGTCCTGTCCTGTCCTGTCCTGCCTGCCTGCCAGATCAGCATGCGCATAACACAGCAGTCCTCCCACAGGGACCGGCTGGCGAGCGACAGGCGACGGACAGACAAGAGTATTATTACGACGGACGTATCTCATCCATCCCAGGACCACTGACGGGCTGTTGCTTCACCCTTGTCCATCGACCATCGACCATCATCTCCTTCTGGCTGGCTGCCGTTGCTCTCCATTCTCCCTAGCACCTGGCACCTAGCACTCGGAGTAAGCCCCCTCACCCCCTTCATCGGGCAATTTCATCTACGCAACCGCCCTGGTCCAAGGACCGACAAGGGTCTCGGGCGGTCCCTGCCCACAAGACGCCCCTCTGTCGTTGCACGCCCCCCCTTTCTGCTCTGCCCTTCGCCCTCTTCCCCTTCACCGCGACCTCGTCCCATCATTCCACGCCCCCTCGTTTCTTCTTACCCCCCTCCCCCCCTTACCCCCTATTGTCTATTCCCACACTTCGAGCTAGGCCCTGCTAGCTGCTCTTCGTGTCACGGTTCGGCAGCTCTTAGTGCTTCTCCCATCTTTCCACTCTGCTTCTGAAGCCACCCCATGGCTCCCCTTCCCATCCCATCCTCACGCCTCCGTTCTGTCGGGCCCTTGTCCTTGCAAGCGCGCCCCCTGTGCGAGTACCAAGCACCCTACTGCGCTACCCTTTGCAACACCCCGACACACCCACGATCCCAGCGTTCCTCTCTTTTCTTTAGAGACCTTTACCGGCTAGGTTAGGTGGTGCAGTCCCGTCCGCCGCTCGACAGTAGAAACGCCACCGGAGCATACTTGTACCAAGCCTGAATGGAGGCGGGTACGAACGGTGTCCCGGACCACAGTCGGACAGGGCCCATCCCATCCCGGGGGCCGGGGGTAGAGGTAGGGCAGGGTGGGGGGGGAGACTCTGAGAAGAGGAGCCCTGATCGCCCTGTTGCCATGTCATCCTTGCCCATGCCTCGCTGCTCTGGGCCTCTTTTGGGCTAGCGTTTTTCTCCGTCAAAACCACCTGCTCGTCAGTGCCTCCACGCACGAACAAGGGCCAGGGGACCCCCCTACCCTCCCTCCACCAGCAAGCTGCTGCTGGCTGCTCCACGTCCATCCTCTTTCCTAATCCCCCACCAGGGGACGTTGAGCCCGCACCGCACGCACCCAAGAAAGTACTTGTAGAAAGGCATTAAGCCTCCCCTCGGGACAGTGCGTTTCCTCGATCAGCTTTGGTTTCCTCGCTACCCACGGTCCGACTTGCACTCGTACCAACTCTTAGCACGCCTAGTCCAAAGGCTCTTTCGTCTGAGCTCCGGTCGTGTCAGTTTCACTATTCCCAACGAGCCACCCTAATTTGTCAAGTTCGCCTTCTCGTCGGATCCTTTCCTCGACAGCTCAACCCCATTTCCTGTTTGGGCCGACCATCTGTGCACCGGTGCTCTTGTGCCCTCTTCCTATCCCCGTCCCCTCCCCGAGGTTCACCGTCCGTCCCGTCCGTCCATTGTACTGGACCGGCCACCCGCGTCGACTTACAAAAGGAAACGGCGTCCCGCTGCAGACCATCCTTGGGAGCCACCTTCACTACCACCACACTCCTCCTACTGTACCTTTCCCGCACTTCTCCCACCCCCGGATCATCAACAACCAAGACACCCCTCCGGCACTGTCCACCCATCCATTAATATACAACCATCCGCCCCCCTCGCCTTGACCATTCCCCGGACCGCCTTGACCAACACAACACCTCTTCACTCTTCTCGACATCACTCACTTCCCATCCCATCACATCTCCCTTTTGGTATTCACCAACAACAACAACAACAACACATCAAGCACACAGTTCAGGTACATGACAACCCGGTCGTCGTCCTTGTCTTCGACCACCTCCCCAGACTGGACAGGAGCTGACCAGCACAGCTTCGTACCGCTGAGCGGGACCCTGAACTCGACGGCACACGTACGGTAATGGGATATAGTCCGCAGTGGCATAACCAGCAATCTTCGGCACCACCACCAGCTTCTTCAGCAGCATCTTCCCAGCAACAGCACCACCCCAGCAGCAACATGTCTATCCTCGCAATGGCAACCCCACACCCTCACTCGGCTTTCGGCAGGGACCTGCCTTGGGATCACAGCAGACCCATGGAGTACAACACCCGATCGCGACCAGAGCCCGAGAAGGTCAGCCTGCCTTCCATTCGACAGGTATGCTTCCTCTCCCCAACGCCCTTCCCGAAATCACTGAGCTTACCTCTGTGCACAGGCATTCCCAGAGATCCACATCCCCGTCCAGCAGCAGGATGGCCACTCGAGGACATCCTCGACCACTATCACTTCTCCTCCCACGGGAGCCCCCTCCGGTGTCATGACTCCTCCAGAGTACATCCACTCGCCAAACTCGAACAAGCGCAGGAGACTGTCGGTTGAGGACGAGCAAGAGATGGAGAGGGCCAGCAGAGTCCCCAGGCTCTACGAGTCGACAACGTTGCCGCAGCGCCAGCTCTCCCCCCCTCCCTCGCGACCTTCGGTCGAGGGCTGGGCCACACACCCCAGAACGAGCCCCTACCCTCCTCACCACGCCATGCCTCCCATGCCTCCCGCGCCACCCATGGAGCAGGAGCACCGATCCGCCCTCCCCAGTCTGCCACCCGTGGCTACCTTCGACCACCGAGACGCCATGCACGCGCAACGGCAGCGTGGTCACTCGAGCGAAGACTTCCAGCAGAGCCGTCCTGCACCTGTGCCAATGGCTGAGTCGGGTCCTTCCTACCGCGCTGGCGGTGGATACCCCTACGGCTACCACCACCCCAGTCGCCACCAGTCTCTCTCCCTGGGATCGATCCAGCCCTTCGACAGGACACCATTCTCTGCTGGTGGCTACGCACCGCCTTACCAGGAGTACATGAGGATCGGAGAAATCGGTGCCATGAGCATGCACGGCGACAGCAAGCAACGCAAGCGGCGCGGAAACCTGCCCAAGGAGACCACCGACAAGCTCAGGGCGTGGTTCATGGCCCACCTGCAGCACCCGTACCCTACGGAGGACGAGAAGCAAGACCTGATGCGCCAGACTGGCCTGCAAATGAGTAAGTCACCCTTCTTTGCCCAAGTCCCCCCCACTCTCTGTCCGGATGCGTGCCGCTTCCCGAGTGCAAGCCACTATGGGGGACGCCGCTGCATTTCTCCACGGCTACTTCCATTCCCAAGGGCCCGGGTTCCTTGACGTTGGAGAACCTTAATCCCTTTGTCGACGGCGGTGCGCCATGGCCCAAGCCGGCAAGCCCTTTTTCATCCTGTCACAAGAGTTGTGCTAACCCCCGCCCCCCCTCATCAGACCAAATCTCCAACTGGTTCATCAACGCCCGGCGCCGGCAGCTGCCCACCATGATCAACAACGCTCGCGCTGAATCGGACGCCATGTCCGGTAGCCGTTCTGGGGCTGGCGGCAAAGTCCTCCCCTCCACCGAACGGACGGACCATTATGGCGCCCCCGACGTCAGCGAGCCTGGAAAGTCCAGGTCCAGCGTCCCCCTGAGCGACGGCGAGGCCAGCTACCATGACGAAGAGCTGGACGCCCTGAACCACCAGCGGCGAGCCCCGAGGGGAAGCGTCTGAACTCTTTCTAGCCGCCTTCTCTCGGTCAATCGCGCCCGCTTCGGTCCCGCTAGAACGACGAACCATCCAGCTGGGCCGTGTTCCTGATGGAAACGGCGTCATCGGGCGCACCGCCAGAAATAAAGCCCACCCAACAGGCTGGCAGACGACGACATGGTGGCAAATCTGCCAGCGCGCCGTCCCCTGTCTCATCTCAGACTTGGATGCCATTCAACTTTTGTATCGCCAGACTACTATTGCGCGGCTACCAGCGTGTTTTTGCTTTTACCGTCTGTTTTTCAGACACCCCCTCACCACGATACGACTATTTCCTTTTTTGTCATCTTTTTTCCTACCTACGAGAGCAAACCCCCAAGGACGTCCCAAGGGAGGGAATTGGGTCACTGCCTCGTGTATAGTGTATAATCATATGTAATATCTCTTACTCCGGGAGAGATGGTCACACAGAACCGGACGGACGGGGAAATCCAGGAAGATGGCAGCATCATTGGGGAAAACATACTAGGACTAGATGGGCCGGACGGGGAGGAGAGACAGGCGGTGGGACTTGGATCTTACGAAATATCATGAACCTTACTGCGCCTGGTTTGGGCGGTATCTTCTTTCTTGACTTTACTTGCTTCTACCGTTCTTCTGTTTCTTTCCTGTCTCACGATAGAGGATGGCACCAGGTCAGGTACACCTCTCTACCTTACCTGGGCCGCTGGGAACGGAACGTGGGCTGCCAAAAAGACGGTGCGGTGCTTGGGAGCGCGGAATGACGAAATAGAGAAGCATCGGGACTAGTGAGACGAAGGAAATAGGCATACACAAAGAACTTGGAAATTTCTCCAGCATGCCAGCCAGCTACTTCAGCCTGAATCGTGTACACGTGCGTAATGTACTGACCCGAGCAATTCTACGTCTATCCCGCCACTCTGGGTCTTGGGTTCGAACCACTTCCTTGGGAAGTGTAAATGATGGCATAGCATCATGGACCGTTTGTTCGTTCTTCAGCGGGAATCGGATCGTCACTTCCGGCCCACCCCTCCCTTCCCGACGGCGCGCGAGCCGCGCTTGGCCGGGCCCCCCTTTTCCTCCTTTATTGATTGTTCACCATTGTGACTGGGGCCACGATGGAATGTTGGGCGATGATGTCTAGCTGCGGCTCTCCCCCGACTTCCTGGCCGCCACTAGGTAAACGAGAAGAACAGGATGCCCACCGAAAGAGAGAGCGCACACGCCTCCGGAAGGTGTAAACAACTCCAGCTGCGACGTCAGGCGAGCCATGGACATCCCAGCCGGCCTGGCCTGAAGCACCGGTCTCTTGGGCGGCCGGGCGGCGCTCAGCGATCACCGTCGGGCAAGGCAGGGTGCAGGGAGCGAGAAAAAAAAAGGGGGGGGGAAGGCATGTCTGGCTTTCAGCCTGCTTGCCTTGGCAAGGGTTGGGCAGCACAACAGCCTTGGTCAAGGCCGAGTCTCGCCGCTGGGCTGTAGCCTACCTGGGTATGCCCTGACTCTCAGGCGGTCCGCCTGTCGTCCCAGGTCCACCAATTTACATCTTGCAGAGAGAAGAGAGAGAGGCACGGGGCATGTGGGCAGGACGCCGTCGAGAAGCTAAGGCCCTGCTAGGACCTGTCTCGCCGGGGATTTTTTATGCCGCGCCGTGGCAGATCCCCCTTGGGGGCCGCGCCTTGGAAACGGGGGGCCTCGTCGTTCGTCCTGGGTATCCCCTGGAGGAAACCAAATAGGGGGGGCGAGAACAGAGTTGGAGTTTACATGGCCCCGTCCAGGGGCAAAGGAGCCATGCCGGACGAACGCCCTCCTCCGAGGGGGTCCTCGATGAGAAAGACGAAGATTGAGGTCGGCTGACCAGCCGGCCCAAACCCCCTAGTATTCGATCTGGCCCGCCTTCTGCGGTGCTCACGGACTGAGGCGCGGTCTATTTGCGTGCAGGAAGGCGTGCCGCGGGTCCACGATGCCCACCGGCGGGCGAAGGGGGGGCATGCTGTCAAACGCGTCCCAAGCGACGCAAGGAATTTTCTGTTGGCCGGGCACAGGCTGCACAGCACAGAGAGGGGGCCGCTGGGAAAGGGGCGGTCAGCAAGGTGTGAGACACGGACGGCGGCCTGACTCGGGAGACAGAGCGCGATGTCCTCCCCAAGGTCGGTCGACAGGTGCACGGGTGACGGGATATCCGCTGCTGAACCGGGTCGTGCAAGTGAAGTGGATGGCGTGGGATGGGGATACTATGTAATGTCACCCGCGCTAGGCAGGTCTCACCTGCGCGTTGTGGGCGTCCTGAACTCTGTCCGCCTGCCTTGCTTGGCTCGGGGGGGGGG
>JACAFV010000017.1:60714-79281 GCA_014635975.1 Plectosphaerella sp. P0831 | reverse complement strand
GGTGTAGGGCATGTCTCGGTCACGGCAGGCTGGTGTTGGTGCACAGATGGATGTCCCCTGGGAGATCGCGAGGCGTCGTGGATGAAACATCGCAGAGAGAGTGGGCAGAAGAAAGGTGAAGGCCAAACAAAGGTCTGCTGATGCACCGCACGGACGACTGTCCTCCTCGACAGGCAGGCAACAGACTCCAGCATCCCGTATACTTGGTACGCGCGAGAGAAAAGACCAGGAGGCAGGGCGAGACATGCTGGAGCATGTGGAGGCTCCGAGGCCACGGATCAGGGCACGCATGCGGGCGAGACACGAACTCGAACACACGGGACTGCTGAGCTTGCACGAAACCCAAGCTCCCAAAAGGCGGTGGCCTGGGTCTACTGGCACAGCACCACGAGATGTGCAGGAGCATCTCGCACAAGGCTGCAAGCCAGCGTAGGACGGCGCAGGGGGTTGGCCGGTCCGGCATAATGAACGAGGCGGGTGAGAGATCGCGGTCCACAAACATGCCGGGGACAGGTGCAGAGAGGTCTGAGCAGCAAGACATTCCCAGAACAGTTGCCTCAGGTTGGAGGGGGCCTGTCGTCCGAGTGAGATGCTGTCATTGCAAACAAGTGGGAGGCTGCAGTGTCCGCCGTCATTAGTGGTGGTATCAGCATCAGCTGAGCCCAGAAGGGACCGGGCTGCCTGGCCCCTTGTGCTATGATCTCGATCGTAGATCAGTGTGTTTTAGTTGACCGTCATGGAAGTCCCTGCATTAAAAGTTTCCTCGTGCATCTGGTCCTTGTCGAAAGACGAGATGCAACCGGGATGAAGGCCGAAAATGCAAGTCTTGCCTGATTCGCACTGGAAAACAATACCCGCCGAGCTCTGACCGGTCCGAAGGCGGCTGACCATTAGGATGTGTTCCAGGGGGAGTGTTCCAAGATCTTTCGTCTTTTCTTGGAAGGTCCTTGGAATGAAGGCTTGGGTAGCTGACGGGCCTTCAGGTATGTGTCTGTGAGCGGCACTCGCGTGAATTCCACGTTTGGGCAGCTAAGACGATGGCGTTAGAGATGCATGCCACAGCCAGCATGGGCCGCCTGCCTTGGATCCAGAGCCGGGTGATTTGGTACATGATTCAAGCCAGAGGCAGGTCTCGTCTCAAATACGGCGTCAGGACAATGGTGTGCCAAGAATTGGTGGAAAGTTATCCATATCCCGGCCGGAGGCAAAAAACGTTGAGCCAGCCAGTGAGTGATGGAGCTCTACCGGCGGTTAGGCAACGTTGGATGCAGCCAGGCCGGATAAGCACAGGTCGGGTTCGAGGCACAAAGCAAAGAACGGGGGCCGGTTATGCTTGGGGTCGGGCGAACCAGAGACATGTGTCATGGGACGCTGTCAGAGGGAAAGCCCCTTCTGCCCAGACTGGCGGCCAAGAGACTACTGTGCTCGCACAGGCTGGATTCTTGGCCAGGAGGTGTCCGTCCGCCACTGCAAAGCGTGGTGGCCCGTCGATGAGAGGTTGTCGTCGTCGGATGGGTGGTAGGGTGTCCTGTAGGGTTCCCTCTTGGGCCACTGGCAGGCAGGGTTGGCATGGGATGACATGAGGCACCACAGAGGAGGGGCGTCGGAATAATTTGGTGCCGCTAAAAGAGTCGTGACATGGGGAAATCCCTGGCCCCGTGGCAACTGGTCAGGACATGGACGTTGCATTTTTTAGCTCGTCATCTGCGGGCAGAGAAAACAAGGACCGAGATGGGCACCAGGACATGCCAGGAAAAGCCAAGGCTAGGTCGTGATGAGCTGCCGAAGTGATCGTCGTTTAGGGGCCGGGTTTGTGGGCGGGAATGGCCGAAGGGGGACAAAGGACCTGCGCCGCAGTTGGGAGGCAAGTCGGGCGTGGCGCTCTCTTCTGGGCGTCCTGATTTGGGGGTCGGCAGGTCGGCCTGAGGAGTCCTCAGCGAAAGGGCCAGGGCGACGTGGGATGTCTTGGGTGTGCGGGCGGCTAGCTCAGCGGTTCCTCGTGGCGCGGGGCGAGACAAGATCCATCCATGCCATGCCGGCCAGCTGGCTGCCTCCCTTGCCGATCATGGCGATACTTGGTCGGCCGAGCACCAAGGAGTTGTAAGCAGCCGCACGACACACGGCCGACGGACGAACGCTGATCAATGATCGCTGATCACTGCTCCATCCCGCTGTCTGACTGACACTCATCAACGGTGAAGGAGATGGTGCTGCCGAGAGAGCCGGGGGGGGCTGGACAGGCATCGACTGACTGACGGAGACTGCGTTCATGGCCATGCTCCTTTGGGCAGGCAAAAAAGAAAGATGGTGTAGCAGACGAATACTCGTACTTGTGCACACGTCAGTGCAGCACGCACTCGTGTGGTTGGTGTCGTGGGCCGTGGGCCGAAGAGACGGCTGACTGGCCCCTCCGATGATTATCGGATACAACCACGTTGGACTTGGCTTGACCTGGCACAGCGAGACTTGTCAATGCAAGGTCGTCTAGAGGGTAGCAATGGTGTGGACCGCGGGTTGCATCGAGCCTCTCGAACACGGTGGCAGGTGGTCACCGGATCGGCCTGGGCCCTGTGCCGGGGGCAGCAAGGCAGGTTGACTGACGGACGACCCTGGGCCTCGCTACTGCATGGCGTCTTGTGATAGTTGCATCCGTCGGCTGCACGTCAAAAGGGGGCCGCTTCTGGCGAGGATGGATTCCTGCTGAGGGGGGGAGGGGGGGGTGAGGATGCGGGTGCGGGTGTCTGTGAAGAAGAGAAGTGAACTTCCAGGATGAGATTGGTGCGCAAGTGGGGAGACTCTCTCCACGGCGGAAAGAGCGCGGCAGGCAGGGTGTGTTTGGACAGGGGACTACACGGGAATTGTAGGTGGCCGCGGCCGGAAAGTCAGGATGAGGATACCGTGCTAAGATCGTGACTTGTGAGAGTAGCGCGGAGGACAGGACAGGCAGGACGTGGAGACCGAGATTGACTGGTCGATGTGGGTGAAATTGCCATGTCGTCGATGGATGGAGTTTTCCAGGTTGGGCAGGATCGACATGGGGGGGGGCTTGGCTCGTGCGCCGGCCGGAGACAGGCCTGAATCTGATGGAACGGGAGTCGGGGCGCTGTGTCCAGGCTGCCAGGTCTGTTGCTCTTGCCTGCCCTGCCCTGGTCTTTCGTAGCGCTTGCACCGGCTGATCTTGGCATGAGGTTGAGGGAGGAAGGACCTAAGGAACCAGGAAGGAAGGAACCTGGAAACCTTGCCTAACCAGTTGCCGCTGGCGGTGGCCATCCATCTAGGGCCCGGCGGATAAATAAGCCGCCAAGTGCACCGGCACATCAGTGAACCTTGCGAATGCGCCCTGAGCCTGCCCCGGTGTCCCCTGAAGCGGCGGACGATCATCCCTGGGGCGTGCCCTGAGTGATGGGGCTTACCTCAGTCACTCCTTCCCGCCTTGAAGCCGCGGTGGATTTGGCAGGCGCGAGTGGCGCTGGCTTCCCACCCACCGCGGCAGCCACGTTCACTAGTCCTGCCGCGGCTGGCCGTTCAAGTTTGTGCTAACAGTGCTATTCCAGGGAAAGAGGCGCTGTAGGATGCCCCTTCCGGCTCCTCGGACTGCTCGTTCTTCCCGTCCTGAAGATCATTCGGGCCTCCCCCGCGTGGAGGCGGGAGAAATGGTGAAGTTGACTCCTCATCTTTATGTCGATGAAAGATAACGACCGCCTACTACACAGACACCAAGACGTGCCTTTCCATCTGCAAACTTACCTATTCCCATCTCGCCCCCTTTCTGCCTCGCGTCCCCTTTTATTCCACGCCCCCCTGATCGCCTCTGGCGCCGGCTCTCTCCCAAGGACCCGACCCCAGCCAACCCAGCCCCATCGCAGCGGCGCCCTGGATCCATCAAGGGCATTCCCTTCTAACGACGAGAACAGCTGGCGCGCTAGAGCACGTCGTGTGCGTAAAAAGAGCACGAGTCTGATCGCCGGAAATTTCCCGCAAGCACCCTGCAGCACTTGCAGCATCCACCCAGAGATGCCAACTGAACTGGATCGAACCCGCGCGCTTTAGCTCGCCCACAATCTGTTGTCATCATGTCGTCGCCACGAGCTTGACCAGCCTCAGTTTCTGCCCCGTCCGTGGGCCGCCCTACGCACGAAAGGGTGGACTCGGACCTTGCTGCTGATGCCCCTCTGCGGCCCTGGCCCTGAGTCCCCGGCAAGCTGCAATCTGTCCGGCTTGCTATCCCGAGTCTGACGTTTTGCTTCAGCCTCGACGCCACTGGCGGTCTCTTTTTGTTCCTCCTCACCTGTCGGTCCCGAAAACGGGGTCATATCAAACCAGCCCCAAGCACATTTGGAGTCACCAAACCGGACGGTGCTATGCCTCTGAAGAATGCACAAGATTGCTTCGGGCCCTGGACAGTGAAGAGATCGACGTCTTCAACGCCATCGTCTTGATCGTGCCGAGGCTGCGATCTCCAGGGTCCCGGACACGCCGCGGCCGTGGTCTCGCGCGATATGGCGATCTGCCAAAGTCTATTCTGGCCATACTCGCAATGTCATCTCCCATCCGTCGTTGTTGTGGTGCCACTGATAGGATCGGATGGGATGGGCGTGCTGCTATCTCACCCTCCATCTTCCCACTGGTCTGCGTCTGTGTCCTCGTGCCAGTCGCTCACCGCATGGCCGCAACGCACGCTCGGATGGCAGAGATCTGCGCCGAGGAAAACGTTGTTTTACCCGTGCTAATTCCTCACGGGCGTATCAGGAACGAGGCTCGTGGGCATCTCTCAAGCCTCCCGAAGGGTGAAACCAGCCGTCTATCCATGGGCGCCCCTTTCATTCCACTCGAAGCACTGAGGGCATCGTAAGTACACGTCTTGTATCATCGCAAGGGACTTGGTCAACAGATCGTCGGCGCCGCAAGCTGGGCGCTGGGCACCCCCCTCCGAAGTCTCGCCACGAGCCAGTGCAACAAGGTTGAGCCAGCCCTCCCAAGGGCACCCCTTGGCATCGGTCATGTCCGCCAAAGTACTGCACTTGCACTGCACTGCATAACGACGCTCGATGGTAGCAGTACTACCCTGAGGTCATTGCACAGGGCCGATCTGCGGCTGCAGAACGATCAGTGATCACGCCCATCAGCTTCTACGTCACACTGTTCGCGTCTGGACGTGAAAGGGCACCAGCTGGTAGGTGCATGTGCCCACCTCCCTACCTTGTCTCCCTCGTCCACCATCCACCATCCCTCGTCTGTCACCGACAAGGCCATTGATCTGTCTCGGCTCTCCGCGCGCACTTACGGCAGCTGGACGCTCGCCAGGCTGGCCGGACTCAGCAACGGTGCAGTTCGCTAAGCCGTGCCCGGTACTTGGGAGGATCATCTTCGAGAAACACCAAAGGCCGCCGTCTGGTGTCAGGGGAGCAGGAAATGACTCTACTGGTACTGGGATCCGTCAGCACGTCACCGATGCCACCCCAAGGTCTCTAGCGGCGTCTATCCTGAATCGGGTTTGACCACGGCGCGGCCACCAAACTCGCTAACCCAGGGATGGTTCGTGCCTCGGAATCTGCGCCGGGCCCAGCCAGCCCTCCGAGTACCTTGAGAGCCAGCTGATTGGCTTTGCAGATGACCGCTGAGTCCAGGGTCCAGAGGGCCGGCAGGGCGGGAGGAACCCGGGCTAAGACAGAGAAGGTCAGTGATCTACTGGGCCAAGAGTCCGCCCTGTTGTAACATTCCAGGCGCCCGCGCCGATAGATGATCGCGCAGCGGCGGAACTCCACCATGGGGAGCAGGGCGATTGCCATGGGGGTGCGCGCTTCAATCGTGGCTTGATGACATCGTGGGCGTTTCTGGAAGGCAAGCTGGTCAAGTCAGGAACGGTGTCAGCCGGTCGAGCTGTGCCTCCGGAGATGCAAAATTCTGCTAGTGATTTAGGTTGGCGCCTCCGGGCGTCAAGCGTCGACTCCCGTCGTGGCCGGCGATCGTCCCGCTGCCGGATTGCCGCTGCAAACAGGTGTCGTGTACCGGCATGGCGAGGACATCACATGGGAACTCGTACGAGAAGAAAAGGGAGAAAGAAGGAAGTGGGGGGCTCGACTCCCTTCGGGTGGTCCATGATCGGCGGGTGTGGGAGTGCCAAGGGCGGGATGCACGGCATCAGTTGTTGCTGCGCCTCGGCCGGGGCGATGGGGAAAGCTGGAGAATGCCGATCTGAGGCAACTAAATTACTGGAAATCAGGGGCGGAAGTTCGGGGCGGCGAAAAAGAAAGCCGGTTCCCGATGAACGGGGGGCGCCTTGAGCCTTTTCGAACTGAGAGGTTGCTTGTCTCGGTGACTCCCGATGATTGACACTCCAAGTGCCGGTGGGCTTGCTCATTAGCTGAACGTTATATGGCATCCCTTGGGGGCAATGATTGACAGTTGGTCTCGGCCGAGTCAATCATCCCAACATGTTCAGCTCTACCGCACGTGGTGGGAGGCCGATGCCGTGGGAGGGGGTGAAGACCCGAAGGGTGATGCGACGATCTTTCTATCCTCACCGCAAGTTTGGGGGAACCATGGGCCGATGGCACAGGAACCTAGGCAAATACCGGCAGGAAAAGACCAACCGGCCCAGGGCGCGGGCGCGGGGGAGAGGGTGCTTTCATCGTCTTTGTTCCTTCTCAGCTTCTAGATCAGAATCAAGTTTCTGGGGGCTGGCTAGGTTTGGCTGGTAGCAGTTGCGACGGGCACATCGCGTGCTTGGCCCACGACCACAGCCCTGGGTTTCTGGAAGGTCGAACGGCTCCGGGGGAAATGTTCCAGTCGTCGCGCGCAGCGACACGGGGGAGGGTTCAGGTGAGGTTAGGTCGTTGCTTGGTGGTCGAGGTTCAAAGGCCCTTCGGGTGACCGACTCAGATTCAGTCAAAATAAGCTCAATCATGTCGTCATAGACTTTGCACCTGAGAGAAAAAGCGCCCCACTTCAATCCCCCGGAGCCCGGCGAAACGTGACTCCGTGGCCCCTTTTCGGTGCAGTGGGCAGCGCGCCCAGGCTGCTGCCCGTGAGCTGAGGCTGTCTGCCCCCTGTAGGGCGCGCCTCAGGTGCTAGAAAGGGCGCTACACAGGACTCATGCCAGAAGCAGCCAATGACAGGTGGGCACCGTCGCGCTGCACTGCAAGACACTACTGCTTTACCGCGTCTGGATGGACGACCTCGGACTTCTCACCAAATCCTTCCCGACGACTGCTCCCCTTGCCTTGCCCGCGACTCGTCTGGGCTGAGCTTGAGCTGCATGACTTGACCATCGCCCTCCGTTCTCGGGATACTGGGACTTCTTGGCCGCCCGCACCTGCATACCTCGGATTCTCACGCCGCACACGGGGTCACAGTGTCGCCCCCTCTACCCACCCCCTTGGAACTCCACACCATCCTCTCTCGTGCTCCGGCTGCCCTGTGCGCCGCCGCCGCCGTCATGGACCCCGATGCCGCCCCGGGCGACCCGGCCTCCGGGCCCAATGCGCCGGACTCCCTGGCCTGTGTGACCTGTCGCTCCAGAAAGCTCAAGTGCGACCGAGTGAAGCCAGTATGCACCAGGTGTATCAAGGGGAAGGTCGAGTGCATCTATCCCGAGTCGAGAAGGAAGCCTGCCTTCAAGCGAAGGAATGTGAAGGAGTTGGAGGAGAGGCTGGGTATTTCTGCTCCTTGTATGACTTTTTGGAATTCAGACTGACATGTTGTGAAGCACAAGTTGAGGGCCTCCTGAGAGAAGGTCGGTCATTGAATGATGGCGGGGGATGGAGCACCTTTGGAGACAATGGCGATGGTCCTCAGTTCCCTACGGGGAGTTTGAGTGACTTTACTGTCGATGTCGAGACCGCCATGGCCAGGGAAGCGGGCTTTTCGACAGGCAGCGGCTCAAGGAGTGATGGTCGCTCGGTGCCACCTCCTGAGAATGGTTTCCATGCGGCACCTCGGTTCCAGAACCCGGCAGAGCCTCCCCAAGAGTTGATGGAAATGGGCTTGAACGAACAGTTGCCGCCCTTTGAGCTGATGGAAGAGCTGTCAGTCTCTAGCATCTCACTGTGTGCTTGCACCTATACTGACTCGGGAACAGAAATGCGGCATACTTCCAACGAGCTCACATGTTCATCCCCATCATCCACCCGGGCAGATACTTCCAGGCGTTTTACTCGGCACCACACAAGAGGCCGCCCATGTGTCTGCAATATGCTGTTTGGACCATGGCGTCCAACGGTCACGACAAATACGGCCACTATCACGACATCTTCTACAAGCGAGCACGGCAGTATGCTGATGGGGACGAGATGAGGGTAAGACTTTCCGTTCTGCGACTGCTGGCAGCATGTTGGGCTTACAAAGATCAAGGGGTATGGAGAACACTTCCTATCAGTGGCGCACGCGCAGGCATGGGCACTTATCGCAACCGACGAGGCCCGCAGCATGCTCTTCACGCGGGCCGCCATGAGCTCAGCAAAGGCTGTCCGGCTCGTGGAGATGATGGGCCTCCACCGTCTCGACGGCGGAGGGCACGAGATGGCACCGACTCTGGCACCTCCGAGGGACTGGACCGACGTAGAGGAGCGCAGGAGGACGTTTTGGGGCGTTTTCTGCATCGACTGCCATGGAAGCATATCCACAGGATGGCCAACGCTCATTAATCCGAATGATGTACGTTCATTGCCCCCTCAGACTCGTTCCCCAATTGACAAGACATACCAGATCAACACGAATCTGCCCGCCTCGGAGACGGCCTTCAACGAGAGCCGCGAGGAGCCGACATGCCTCTTGACAGACGTGCTCAAGGGGGCGGCCTACTCGACTTTTGCAGGCTCCATCCTCATCTGCCACGTTCACAACGAGATCTTGCGGCACGTCCACCAGTCCAGGCCAAACGACCGGCCCGAGGACGTCGAGTACGGCGACTTTTGGAAAAAGCACCGCGAGCTAGATAATACCCTGTCAACCGCCTTCATATTCCTGCCCGAGAGCTTCCAGCTGCCGCGCCAGCTGCGAAACCCCTCGGCCGTTCACACTAACCTGAACCTCCACGCCGGAGTCATCTGCTTGCACCATGCAGCCATTGAGAAAATCGACAAGCACAATCTCCCCGTGGCATTGAAACAGGCGTCAGAACGGCGCATTCGCGATGCGGCCGAGGAGATTGTCAATATTGTCCGGCTTTCCAGCCACGTCAACCCTGGTTTTGTATGTCGCTTCTTATGCCTATTCTCAGTTTATTCCTGCTGACACCCGTCCAGAAAAGTCCAATGGCAGCGCTGTCCATGTACTGCGCGTCCTCCGTCTACATCTACGCCGCAAAGTCGGCTCCCCAGGCCGGCCTCTCCACCGCTGACAGGGACAACCTTGAGTTTATCATCCAGGCCATGGAAGCCATCGGCCGTCACCACTTAATCACCCAGTCGTTCCTGCAGCAGATCTGCGCCGACGTCGAGAGGAACGGTCTCATCGACGCTGTTGCAGTGCCGGGCCTCGCCAAACACCGCAACGCATTTGGCTGGGCGTCGTCCAACGTGCCCCTGCTCGCCCGAAGCTACTTGACCAAGCACTCGGATATTCAAGTGCCGCTACCCGGCAGACTGCCACTAGGCGTGACCAGTGGGACTTTTGATCCCAACAAGACGCCGCAAGCGCAGAACGCGCGAGGTTGTCCTCCGGCGCCACCGGAGGCTGGGCCTGGTGAGGCGACGAACAAGAGACGGAGGACATCGCCGCCACCTCCGCAGCAGCAGTGGAACACGCAGGGTACGCCCGCGGCCTACTACGATGAGCCCAACAAACCCCGCGGCCTCTTTGGAGGAGGTATCCTGCGTGCGAGTGGTGTAGCGCCCATGACGAACAACGCTCCCCAGGCTCCTCCATCCGTGAGTCTTCCGCACCGAGCGAGCGCCAACGCCTCTCCGGTGGTGAACGTCTCGGCACCCCCACAAGTCCCGGTCAACATGGCGGTGCTGGGCCAGCCGCAGGGAAACTCGATACCATACACGACGGCGGTGCCGCCGGCTGTGACAGTAGGATACGATGCCTCGGGGGCATTTGTGTACTCGCAACCGGTGACGCAGGACATGGGGGCGATAGGATTCACGGTGCAAGAGGCGGTGGACCCGTGGAATTTCATGCCTGTTATGGATGATGCGAATTGGGTGAATATGGGGACGGGGGCTGGGGAAGGGACTGGGGCCGGGTGATCTACCATGTGTGCTTTGATATATTTGCGGTGTTTTGGCACTGCTGGTGTTTGTACAATCTACTGTCTGTTTTGGACATGACGGGGATACCATCAGTTTGTGTGTCGGGGTCTATTATTGTATGATCTTGATAGAACCTAGGTAGGGACCGATCACCACCGCCTACAAACTATTGCCCCGCCACGCCCGTCTTCCTCCGCGTCCTGCTGCCATTCATCCGCTGTGTTCTCCGGAATGAACCGCCTCAGGACATGCTCGACATACCACGCCGGCATGCACCAGTTCTCAGCCTCGGTGATCCCGCGGTTCATACGCTCAACGTACTCGCTCCCAGCAACGCCAGGGTTCGTGCGATGATCGACATACACCAGCGCCTCAACAGTGACGCCGACGCCCGGGCCATTGTTGGTGGGGGAGTAGATGATGGTGATGGGCATGAGTTTCTTCTGGTAGGCGAAGGGGACGAACTCGTGATCGTCGAGGGACCATTCGTCGGTCAGGGTGGTACGATAGAGTATGCCATAGACGCCGGGGGTTGGGTGGGCGTTGTGGTACGGTTGGGCTCTGCGCTCTCTGACAGCGGCGACATCCTCGGCGGGAGGGGTGCGAGGGCTGCAGATATTGGCGAAGCCGCGCTCGTTGATCTGGAAGGTCCAGGGGCCGTTGAGATGGGCGAGGGCGATGGGTTTGGCTCTGGGGCAGCGTTGGTGCATCTGGATCGTGGAGAGATTGGAGCCGTAGGCGAAGTAGTACGCTGGCCACAGTGCTTCCATTGTGGAGGTTGAGACTGAGGAGGTGGATGTTTATCAGGAGTTGGTGGTTGGAGATGAGGGACAAGACGTCGTGCTGTCGATTTTGGGGTTCTTGTATGCAACTTCATTAAGATCACACGTGGAGGGAAGCAGTGTCGAGTTTGTACGTGTTTTCTCAGCGTGACATGTCAGGTCATCCTTTCTTTGCAAACATATCTCCAAGAGGAGTCAGCTTGAGGAAAGTTTGTAATCGAGCAGAGTACGTTTTCAAGACAAAGGCATACCAACGAGGATCACTTTCTGCTACCAGCGGTGTCCTCCAGGGAAATTCAAAATAGCCACACATTTCAGGTCACAACATGTCTCTTCGGGGCTACAGGTTCTAGGTTGTTGGGTACCTGAGGACGTGTGATGTCTGGAGACTACGAGTCCGATTCTTTTCATCTCCGAGGGGGTTCAGAGCCCTCCGCCTGTCCTGAGTTTTCGTGGTGAATTGCTTGCTCTACTGTGGTCGAACAGCAAACTCCACCATTCTGCGTCCATGAATACCATTATATTAGCGATTCTAGCCAAGTCGAACAAACTTCGCTGCCCATTTCTCCCTCAGCTCGAGTCATAGATATGCTCCTGGACAATCCTCTCCTGCTGGCATCTCATCGCCGTATAACTCGCAAGTACCTCGCCCAGGAACTGCTCAGACACACCGGCGTACACCCGCAACTCCCAAACCTTTCCCCCACCCTCTGACCGTCGTATCTTCTGCAGCGCAACTACAGGCCGATCATACGCGTCCAGGAGACACAATGCTCTTGCGTTGATGCCCTCAGCATCCCGAACGGTACGCATACTCCAAAGCATTAGTCCCTCCGAGCTCACCCACAGAACCCCAGCGCCCGATGTATTCCAGTCGCTCTCCTCCGCTGCGTACATGCAGTGCTCAACGAATGGCTCTTTACCGTTTGTAGGCTCGCCGGATGACACGTGAAGATCTGCGTTCCAGTTGGAGAAGCCGAAAAGCACCACCCAGGCGAGTTCCCTGGAGACACCGTCCTGGCTTGTACTGTGCACCCGGAAGGCCGGTGTCTGGCGGGAGAGGCCGTAGTTTTGAGACCAGGTACAGCAGCGCTGGAGAAACTGTCTCTCTTTTTTTGTCTCTGGTGACTCGGGTGGGATGCCTGGCGACTCGATCAAGTACGACGAGGTTGTTGTGTTGCTGGGATCGGTGACTTTGGTAGGCAGGTCGAATCTTCCTGTCTCGACTATGAGCTTCCGCACTGGGGTGAGATGGCGATACCGGTCATTCAGGTTGACGATCTCCGGTCTATTCAGAGGTGGTGGTAGACCCAAGGGGCTGCGTGCCGCTTTTGGGCCCGGCGGTGACTGGCTCTTCGTTGTCTTCGTCTCCTCGGGCACGGGCATCAAGGTGCTGCTGTCATACTGCACCTGTGACCCCTTATTGTCTTCTGTGACAAGCCGCAGTCCGCATCGCTCACAGTAGTAGACGAGACTGCGGCCTCGCGTATCTCCTAGCAGACAGCATGCGCAAGAGAGGCAGAAGAGAAGGTAGAGGAGCATCCTTGGTTTCAGTCAGCACAATCTGTCAGTAAGAGAGGCTGGTTTGACTCACAGCCCGACCGACTGAGTTGACGATGTCGTTGACACTATGATCGTGTTTCCGCGGTAGGCGCATGCCGGGCACCGGGCACTCGCTGAGTAGTTTGGACCGGGGGTCACTGCCTGGGAGTTGGTGGGAGGAGGAGACATGACGAGATGCTTTGATGCTTGACTGAAGGGCCTATGATCAGTCTGGCGGTGCAGGTCTCACACTGCCTTTAAGCAGAATTAACTCATGCTTGGCCTTGATCAAGTATGCCTTGAACATCAGGAGACGTCGAATTGCGGCTGGAACGAGGCGGATTCCATGAATGCAGGGGCCAATGATGATGCCCTTTGGTCGCAACGAACCCTCGTGGTCGAGATGACGATGCCGATTGGCCACATTGATTGACACATATGACTTGAACCCAAACAGGGCAATTGTTTCTGAATCCGATCATATCCTCCCTGAATGCCATATTTCCGCAGAATAACATCGTGATTTGCATTTATGGCCAGCCCTGACTGCAGAAGTGCAGTAACGTCACTGCCCCCCCTCGCTGAGAGCAATGATGCTAAACTCAGCACTCCCCTGCCCAGCCTTGATGAATCGCCGCACCCCAGCCTCGAGCACCTTGTCACCCAGCATATCCTCACCCTCAGGCACGGCGCCACGACAAATCAAACCCCCAAAACTCCCCTCAAACTCCCACAGGTTCCCGTCATTGCCCCGAACAAACGCAAGGAAGTGGTACCCAATAGGGTCTCCCGCATCAGGAGCCGCCGTGTCGCCCCCGACGGCTGCCCGGCTATGGCTCGCCTCGAGGACGGCCGAGTTGTAGAGCAGCTCGGCGCGGCTGTCGGGCGAAGACAGCGCCAGTGCCTCACGCAGGATATCGGCCAGCGGCGACCCGGGCACGATGCGCTCGCGAGACGGGCCGTTGAGTACCGAGTGAAGCAAGGCGATGAGGCCGCATGCGTTGCCGATGGTCTGGGGGAACCAGAGGACGGGATGGGGGCCTTCGGTGTCTGTTGCGGCTGCGGGCTTGGGGCCGGATCGAGTGCCGGCGGCCTTGTCCTCGGCCTCGACGGCGTGGTAGGCGTTGGACTGGGGAGGTTAGTAGTTGCATCTGAGCCTTTCGCTTGGAAGAGAGCATAGCTGTTGCCCCTGGCCCACCTACCGGAGTGATGAAGATGAGCGCGTGGGCCGGACGAGGCACCATGGCGAGCAGGTCCGGGTCATCCAGGGAGTAGACGTCGTGGAACTCCAGAAGGGGGTCCATGCCTAGGTCGTGGGCGAGTTTGGTGAAGACTTGGGGGTTGTTCTCGAGCGGTACAAAGTACTTCTTGCCCGCGGCGTTGTATTGGACGGACATGGCGGAGATGTTGGAGGAGAGTATCGTTTTGTTATGGAGTTTCAATGCAGGTAGGCCGTTTCCTGCCACTTGATTCCGTCGAAAAGTCCGTCGAGGTGATTGCCGTTTGTTGTTGAGGTAGTCGTGTGCGCGTCTGTGGTGTTGTGTAGGTCCAAGGGCGTGAGATGGTTCGAGTTGGAGAAGGCGGCGAGCGGGCAGGCAACAGGCACGCTGACGCAGGGCGCTTGCTGCATGTTTTGTCCACCTGACGTCCCGTCGCAGGCAAGAGCACGAAGCAACAAATACCAAAACTCCTTAAATTTCCATCATCTGATATCTCTACAACAACCGGGGACCATCAATGGGAGGTGCCCATCGGCACCACCAGCCAGCATCAATTTGATAGACCACACATCGCTCGCCGCCACTGCATCATCTACGCCTTGAGGAACTCTCCCCTAAAATTTGACTCGCTCCAGTTTCTACATGAACACCTGCCTTCATCTTCCTCCCCGATTCCCATCTTCTCGTCCGCCGCCGTCGACTTCGAGTCCTGCTTGCAAGCCAGGTAACCCTCAGTCCATCCCATCCCATCCCATCCGTCCCTCATCAGGCCACGCCTCATGCGCCATAAAATAAATAGAAATATCACCAGCCCCGAAGAAAAAGAACCTTACTAGCCAAGCGCCTTTGGATCAAGGAGAATAATAGAAATGGAAAGTGACATCTGGCGGGGCAGACATGAAAAGCAATGAGCCTGGTCTTGTCATGTAATAATAGCTGCCGCCGTGGCTCTCCTTCTCCTCCCCCGATTCGAATAGTGTGTACATGTATCGTAGGTGTCGTCGGTACGTCCGGCTCTTCTGGGTTGGAAGATGGTCAAGGGCGAACCCTACTACCAGTCCGGCGAAGACTCAACACCTTCTGACGAACTTGACGACGACGACACGTCCTACGCCTCGTCACCGTGCGCGTTTGGCCGCGTGTCGAAGCCCACCCGTGCGTTGACCGTCCGCCGATGCGTCTTGATCTCCAGGTGCTTCTCAAAGTTATCCGTCCGCGTCTCCGGCCCAAAGGTGTACGATTTGCCTGGACAGTCGCGACACTTGATCCGCGGCAGGAACATCCACCTGTGCCCGGCTGGCGCATCCTGGCCCGGGGCCACCGTCACCAGCGTCTCGGTGTCCGGGTTGACGCACGAGTACCGCATCACTGCGTCAAACTGGTCATGCGGGTACCGCTCCTGTAGCTGTGACAAACTCTTGGACGCCCACTCGGGAGCCGGCGGCTGATGTCATTGCGTCAGTCTCTTGCTATCGTGACCGGGCCTCGGAAATACTCACAGGTACGGGTTGCGGCCGGCCCTCGGCCGGCGCTGGCGCCGGAATGCCGCCGAACAGTGCCGCCGACTTGGCCGCCGCCGTGGCATGGCTGTTGGGTCCAGGTGTCGACGGCGGCGGCATGGACGAGCTGGGCCCGACGGATGCGCTGGGTATCCGTGTATGTGCGGGCGTGCCGGGCGTCTGGGAGCCGCTCGGCGTGAACCGACCTCTCGGCGCCTGAAGCAACCGTCTCAGCTTGTCCTTGGAGACCTTCAGCGTGACGATGAGTGACGTTGGCTCCTCCGTGTCGTCCCGCAGGTCTCTGCCACCGCGGCCAACGTTGCGACGCGTCTCGTGATGGTGGATGACGGCCGCCTCGGGCGTTTCGGAGCGGCCCAGGTTCGCCATGCGGTGCTGGGCAGCCGTGGCCGCGCCGCGCAGGCCACGCGTCCGCGCGGTGCCGCCACCGAGTTGAGATACGGCGGGCGAGTCCGGCCCGGAGTCTTCGCTCTCCTCCGATTCGGACAAGTCGCCGTCGCGAGCACCGGGCCGCTTGCGGCCACCCGGGGCGCCGGCCACCCTCTTGTACAGCGTCGTGTCCTCCATTTCGGTTGGCGCACCCGGCAGCACCGAAGACACGACAAGTGTGCGTATGGTGCGCTGGCGCTCGCGAAGGTCCGGCAGCTGGGGTCCACCGCGGCGGTTGATGGACCTCTTCTGTCGTCGCTGCTCGCGCGAGAAGACGAGTTCGTTGCGCTCAATATCGGCGTCGGTAAGCTCGTAAAGGTAGGGTGCGTACTCCTTGGCCTGCTGCTGCGGGCGGAAGACGGCCGGCAGTGGCGACGGCAGGAAGGCGCCCACCAGGTCGGGGTCCTCGATGGGGCGACCGTCAAAGGGATGGCCGACGCCGTACAGGCTCCGCGTGAAGAGCTGGCACTGCTCGCGGATGCAGTGGGCGATGGACGTCGTGAATTCACCTGACAGTGACAGGTCGCGAGCCATACTAGCGGCAAAGTCCTCGGGCGAGTTGAGCGGGTTGTTGATCTCCCACTCGAACTGATCGATCAGGGTGTGTTGGCCGATTGTAATGTTGAGCTTGATGAGAATGCGCATCTCGTCATTTTTGTAGGCCGAATACGGCAGTTCGGGGTCGAGAGCGTCCTCTTCGGAAAAGGCAAAGGGATAAAAGTCGATAAGTTGCTCCTGCACCTGCTGCATAACCAGGCGATGCACCGGGGCGAGGAAGGCTTGCTCCAGGTTCAGGTCCTCGAGTAGCTGGTGGGTGAAGAGGTCGACGTCGACAATGCGGTCGTGCAAGTTCCAGGTAAAGGTGTCGCGAAGCTTGACCTTTTCGTAGTCAATATCGATGCGGACAGGCACCAGCTCTTCGTGCTGCTCGGCCTGCTTCTTGATATCGCGCTTCTTCCAGGCCAACGGCGGTGTGCGCCTCCGGCTCTGGCGTTGGTGTCGCTGGAAGGGGTAGACAAGCTGCGACGGGAACTGGTTCTGCACGCGCACGGCATCGGTCACGCCGTTGCCGCCGAGGCGGTAGCCCTCGCCATGCAGCACGCGCGGCGGAAAGACGTGGCGGTTGTGCTTGATAATGTTATAGTCTTCGAGCATCTGGTTCGTACGGACGACGCTGGCCTCGTTGCGAATGCGCTGCTGGTCGAAGGCGACAAGTTGTTGGGCGTCGCGCGAGAGGAACCGCTCGATCATGAGCTTGTTGAAGGACTCCTTGTCTCGCACCGGGATGGCCTGCTTCTGCTGCTCCTTGGGCGTGCCATCGCGCGCCGCAGCGCTTCCGGTGCCGCTGCCATTGGCGGCGACGGGCGGCGTCGAGGACGTCGGGGTGGATGAGGACGGTTGCGCGGCCATGGTGAGAAGAGGACCGCTCGTGTCGCCGAGCCGCCGCAAGAACGCGACAACTCCAGCGAGAGGACGTGTCGCAAAATGTCGGGTATCGGATTGGCCGGGGGCACGGGAGATCGGAGTGCGTTGGAGGGTCGTCGCGGTGGTGGGTGGTGGTTGAGGGGGAGGATATCTGGTGTTTCCGTCGAAATCTGGAAGCCTTCCTCACAATCGCGTCCGACGGGACGGGCTGTCGCTCGCTCTGTCCCCTGCTTGCGTGACCGGAAAAAGGGCTCTAACGCGGGTGAGGTATCTTGGGGTCATGAGCTGCGGTGGAAACAGGCGCGGAGCTACTTGTAGATGATAGTATGTGGGTCCCCCTTCCTCCTCCGACCGAGTCAGGGGCTTGGGGCCTCGTCAACAACAAGAACTCGTTTAGAAGCATGGATATGCAGAGCCTCGAGCAGTTGCTGCATAGCCGGATTATTGCTCAATTGAGCTGTTGACCGGGGTCAGGAGCACGATCCACCGAGTCCTTCGAGCTGGGCCTAGCGCGGCGGCACTGGGTGTGGCCAGACGGGAGGCACCGGGAAAGTACCTCCTCAGGCGAGTTAGGCGCCGAGCTACATGACGCACCTGACCGGACGCGCGCTGGGACTGGGAGCCCAAACAAGGGAGCCAAAGGCAAGCTGGGAAAGCTGGAAAGCATCCACTGCTTCGCCTGAAGCCCCTCCTTCCGCACCCCGCCTCGAAAACTCGGGACTCAGTCAAAAATACCACCCCCTCCCAGCTCTGCTCTATTCTGCTCGCGACCTCGTGTGACCTCGCAACCCACACGTTTCTCGACCCAGTCTTTGTCGAGAACTTTCCTCATCCCTTCATCAACACACACCCTTTTCTTTAGGTATCATCCCACGTATATACCGCCATCATGTCGGACGACAAGGCTGCTGCCGTTGGTACGTGCTTCCCCCCTCTTGCTCTTCCCGTGTCCCCTGGCAGAGCTGTTGTTGCGGCTGGAACATGCGTCACCCTATCCATCCCACTTTGGCCCTGTTACCCCGCCATCCACCACCAGCACCCGCGGGCCACCACAACAACAACGCCGCATCCCGTGATGGACATGTCGGACTCGACGGACAGCTGCACCTGGACTTGGGGAGATCCGCCAGCTGACATTTTCTTTCAGACTACACCCTCAACAACCCGGACACCTTGACCAAGTATAAGACGGCCGCCCAGATCTCCGAGAAGGTCCTCGCCGCCGTGACCAAGCTCTGTGTTCCCGGTGCCAAGATTGTCGAGGTCTGCGAGAAGGGCGATGCTCTCCTCGAGGAGGAGCTCGGCAAGGTGTACCGTGGCAAGAAGATCAACAAGGGTCGGTTGGAGAGCCTCCCTCCCAAGCAGCATCGCGTGTTGACACCTCCCCCTTAGGTTTCTCTCACCCGACTACCGTCTCTCCCTCCGCCTACGTCACCCCCTACACGCCCCTGAAGAC
>JACAFV010000017.1:29966-60705 GCA_014635975.1 Plectosphaerella sp. P0831 | reverse complement strand
CACCGAGATCAAGGACGGCGAGGCCATCAAGATTCAGCTCGGCGCCCAGATCGACGGCTTCGGCTCCATTGTCTGCGACACCATCATCGCCAAGGCTGAGGGTGCCGATGAAACCATCACCGGCCGCACCGCGGACCTGATCCTGGCCAACTACTACGCCAACGAGCTCCTCCTGCGCCTGATCCTGCCCCCCGGCACCCTGGCCTCCGGCTCCGACGAGGAGAAGGCCAAGGCCGCGTCCGTCAAGGCGCCTACCCAGGCTAAGATCACCAGCCTTCTCGAGAAGGTCGTCAAGTCGTACGAGTGCAACATTGTCGAGAGCACCACGTCGTGGCTGTTTGACCGCAACGAGATTGAGGGCTCCAAGAAGATCGTTCTGGCCCCCGGTGACGGTGGCAAGGGTGAGGGTGTCCCCGCCATCGGTGAGGTTTGGGGCATCGAGATCGGCGTCAGCCAGAGCTCGGGCAAGGTCAAGCAGATCGACAACAGGGCCACGCTGCACCGCCGCACCCTGCAGACCTACGGCCTCAAGCGCCCTACCTCGCGCAAGATCCTCTCCGAGGTCCAGAAGAAGTTCGGCACCTTCCCCTTCAGCTTGCGCCAGCTCGAGGACGAGCGCGATGCCAAGTCGGGTGTCGTCGAGTGCGTTCGCGGCAACGTCTTCCGCCAGTACGAGGTCGTCGGTGACAAGGACAACTCGCCCGTCGCCAGGTACCTGACCACCGTTGGTACGTTTTCGCTACCCTTTTATACTCCTTGTGATGGAACTGTTCCGCTAACTATGCCCCAGCCATCACCAAGAACGGCATCACCAAGCTGGGCGCCGCACCTGCCCTTGACCTGAGCAAGGTCCAGTCTGACAAGAAGATCGAGGACGAGGAGATTCTCAAGATTCTGGAGCAGCCGCTGTCCAGGAACACCGGAAACAAGAACAAGAAGAAGAAGAAGAAGACCGCCAAGAAGGCCGGTGAGGAGGAGAGCGACGAGGAGTAAGCGCGCCGAAAGCATGCGGCGTGTGTGGCGCGCGGGGGGGCGAATGAAAGAGATGACGGACTCCGACGAATGAATGCAGCATTGAGGGGGAGAAGAGATGTGATGATCTTGCTTACCTGCAGAAAGTCCGCGGGTGGACTTGAAGGAACCCCTCGAAATGGTCGCGAGGCAAGGCGATCCAGGTTGGCTGTCTACGGAAGCAGAGGAGAGACCGGAGGGGCTGCATGTTGTTTTTCCGCGCGTGGGCCCCCCGATGCCGCCATCTTATCGGGGCATCGGCCGACGAAAGCGTGGTGAGGAGCATCAGCCGCTGGGGCAGACAGCCCGAGCACTGGCGTGCGTCTGTGTCTGATACTTTTCTACCTTGTCAGCTAGCTTTGCCTTGCCTGGAGGAGGGGTTGTCGCTTGAAGCCTTTCCGCTGCATGCGGCGGAACGAGAGCCCCGGGCTGGAAGAAAATGCGCAAAACCGGTTGAAGGTGGTCGGATCGATCGACCACCGGCCCCCCCCTGAATCCATCATCCGCCCTTCCGGGTATGACTACAACGTGACAAGCAAATGGGAAATAGGACATGGTGAATTACATGACCCGACCGAGATCAACTCGTGATGAGGAGAAATACTTCCATCGTGCATGTTCGGTCGGTCGGAAGGGGAGGGGTGGTGTCATGAATGAGGTGGCTGGGTGCCCAGCAAAATGTCTGATCAGGGGCTTGCAGTTGGCTGAGCTGAGGTGAGCGAGGCACGGAGCAGGCGCCCGACAAAGAAAAGGGGAGGGGGCAGCACCCCCGAGTCCCGCGGAATGGATGGAATGCAGGCAGGGTTGGCCCGCCCGACAGGACAGGACCGTATTGCCTCGCTGCATCTCTCCGTGTCCGAGCCCGCTTCCACGCTTGAGGGGAGATTTTCTAAACACAAATCTCAAACAAACATACGGAGAGAGCAACGATCGGGAACGTGGGGCGAAAATTACAGCAGCGATCCCCCGTGTGTTCCGGTCGGTCGGCCAGACGGGCTTTGATACGGATGGAAGGGAGGATGCTCAGTGGCACATGGACACGGGATGCCTCGGGGTTCAAGGTAAGCAATCGGGTCACAAGGAGGCCGAGGCCAAGCAGGGTACAAAACAGGCCAAGGCTAGGAGTATTAGGCTGCTGGATTGCAATTGTTTCCAGGCCCTCTTCTGTAGTTGCAGCCTCGGAAACAGAAGCCACTGCTGCCCTGCTCTGATCTGCCGTTGCCACAGTGCAGCGCAGCCCCTGACGTGGTGACCCCTGAATGGCGACGATGAACGGTCCCTGCTAGGATGGCCGTCGCAAAGGGCAGGACAACGGGGAGTTATCCACCCCCTTTGCTTTTGCTTTTCACTTTTCGCCCTTGTCAGCCTCGAATAAAGAAGAGGGTAGAGGGCAAAGGCCCAAGGGTGTGTTCTGTATGCGCACACTTTCTACAGTCCAGACGCCTTTGCTGCGCCGCCTCACAGCAAGCCGGCGGCGTTCATTCGCCCCCCCCCTGAAAAAAACCCGTGACTGCCATGCATCGTGGGTCCGGTCCCCCGGGCAGATGCCGAAGACCGCAACTCGAACGAGTCAGGGCCAGCAGTGCTTTTTTGATGAAGGGGCCCAGCGGAGGGAAGAGCAGGTCTTGTGATGGGTGTGGGAATGGTTGAACAGTCCGTGAATGAACAGTTGCGCAATGTGAAGTGAGTTTGTGCAGCCACAGCCTACCGTGACATTGAATGAAAAATAGGGGGTTTCCTCAACATGTTCCATCGCTCACGACGGCCACTCTGCCATTGCATCCCGCAGCTCACCCACCAGCATCCTCATTCTGCTCATCATCCCTAATTCTGTCTTCACTGATGTGCCTTCTCGTCTGTCGAACGATATCACTCCAGACCCGCGCCTCCTGCCCGACAAGCTTATGTTGCCTTGAGGCCATCGACAGGAAGGAGCTACCCAGGTCTGTCTTCAGCACCTGTGTTTGTCGAGCGAAGCAAGTGCTTGGCCCCCCACGCCTCCTGCCTGTCTTCCTCATTGCCTCGACCGAAAAGCAACCGACAGGATGGAAGTCAAAGTCACCAAGACCCATCAGATTTAATATGTAAATAGGTACTTACTTCGACTTCTGTTTTCCGCTTTGTCCGCTGTCAGGAGAAGTTCAAGCCGCGGTGTAACGGAGAAGGTGCTGAGGTGCTGCACCAGGTGGCCATCCGCACCCTGTCATGACCTAAGCGGATCCCCCTGGCCCCCTTCCAAAAGCCATAACCACCCCTAGTGCCCGGCTCCCCGTCACTACTACACTGCCTATCAGCCCGTGTCGCCCGCGTCGGCCGTGCCGCCTACGCCTAGCTCAGCTTTTCCCGCCGGGTCTCCCAAAAGCTCGAACTTCGGAAACCTCTCCAGCTTTCAACCCACCCCCTTCCACCCCAACATCTCGATCACCCCTCGACCCCCTGCGCCGCCCACCCCGGCCAGGACGCGACGCAAAGCTCACCAGAGAAGTATGATCCTTCTCCTCCTACTCCTGAACACCTTCAATACCGAAAACATACGCTGACCCGACGCGCAGGGTGCCCGTCATCCCGGCTTCTCGCAGCCGCGCCCTCTCGCCCTCTTTCCGCACCCACCCTTCGAACCGGACTTGGACTGTTTGCTACCCCCCCGAGGGAATCCCCGTTCAGGGGTTGGCGAACCCGTTCGACCCTCGAGCGGACACGCGACGTCGACACTCGACTTTCAAAAAAGCAGGTAGCCGCGCGGGAAGGCCGCCGAGCAAGGAAGGGGCAAGGAAAGGAGAAGGGGGAAAAACACCCACACAACACCACAACACCACGACACTACGATACGCAATCGCCCGTCATGCCAGTCTGGGAAGGCTTCAAGCCGCTGAAGGGGCACACCACTGTTCCCACCAGGTCGTCGACCCGGTCGCGCATCTCGAGCCCGCATCCAAATGCCAACGCCAACACCAACAACACCAAAGGCAAAAACGGCGCACTTGAACCCTCAAAGACGGCCGCCAACGAAGGCGGCAAGACCGCTCTCGACCGGTGGCTCGAGCCAAAGGTTCAGTCAAGGCCGAGCTACGAGGACCACGGTCTGGTGCGTCATGGCGTTCTCGAAAATATGCGGTCGCTTGACGACCTGCCGCGCCCAGCCTCGGCCTTGCAGAAGCGGAGGGAGGGAGCAGGCGGCACGCAGCCGGTGCGCAAGATTATCTTCAGGACGCGACCAGCCTCATCGTCGCCAGTACCACCGCCGCCCGTGACGCCCACCACGGCTGAACCCGAACCCCCAGCCAGGGAATCATCATCTCGACGAGAGACTCGTGAGAGCGCCAGCGCCGTCTCGCAGAAGCAACCGGAGAAGCCGCAAGAGCAAGAGAAGCAGAAGTCACCCGAACAGCCCATCGAACATGAGTTGCCGGCCGTCACAAAGGCCATCCCGGTGGCGACCCCCGATGCATCAGTGGCCCTTGCGAGCACTGAGATTCCTGCTCCCCGGCATGTGCTGCCTGGAGGACGGACTGTCGCAGCACCAGTCTCTGAAGACTTGCAAGAGGCCAAGGCAGGTGTGCACACGACAATTTCCACGACGCGCACGCCGCTGCCAGGCCCCCGTCGCAGTCTGCCTCGCGCTTCCACCAGCAGGCGCAGCTCGGTGGCCGCAGACGACAGCTTAATGCTCGGAGGCCCAGCGCACACCGATCGCCTGGCTTTCCAGCCTGGACCCGTTGCCGCGACACCATTTACGCCCGGCAATGATAGCACCTTCATGAATGACTCTCTGGCCCAGCAGGAAGAGCAGTACCACAGGAGCAGTGACCGCCTGAACATCGACCGGATAGTGGAGGCCGCCGTCGACGACGCGCTCAACCACCATCGCTACCCAACCGCGTGGGCGTTGCGCACCCTCTACGACGAGAAATCGCCTGATCCCCTCTTCCTTGAGCTCATCAAATCCGTCTTCACACAGACGGCCGAGCCTGCCGCCCTGAGGGAATTTGCCGGTTTGCTCCGCGCCGCGAAGAGGGCGGGAAAGAAGGACAACCAAGCCTGGTACTACTACGGCTCCACCCTGCCTTTCCCCAGTGCAAAGCCTTCACCCTGGGCTTCCAAGGTCACTCTGGATTTCGCTCTCGTCCGCGAACGCCCCGTCACTTCCGCGACCGCGCCCGCGACCGCGCCTGTTGCGCCTGTGTCTGCGCCCGCGATCGCGTCCACATCCCTTGCTTTGCCTGTTGCGCTGCCTGAGGACAGGAAGCCTTCGCCGCCGCCGTTGCCGTCGCCGTCGCAGCAGGCCATCCTCTCACCCGTCGCTGCTGAGAAACAGGCACCGCCGGTCATCCCCTTCGCAGCCGTCGCCGCAACTGCCGCAGCCGCCGCGCCCACGCCTGCACCTGCACCTCCTTCATCTATTCCTATTGACCCGGAGACGCCTTCGAGGCGCAAGCGCCGCTCTCGCAAGCACCGCCGCTCGGGAGACGTTATGGATGTCGACGAACCTGGCTACCCAGCCACCCCCGGATCACGCAGACGCGCTGCTAGCGACTCCTCCGGTCTCTCTGAGCTTGAGCAATCGCCTTCTCTCCCGTCACCAACGCCCATCGCCCGTCGCGATGTGTTCATGCTGGATGCCGTTGTCGCCGACGCGGCGGTCGCCGCCCATAACGACGACGACTCGGCCCCCAATGACCTGGACCCAATCCAGCAGCACAAGCCCGGCGCGCCGCGCCAACAAGCGGCATCCGCTGACACGTCTCAGCCCACTTCTCCAAAGGCCCCTGCAGCCTCAACCCGCGACTCAACAACCACGGCCACCGCCGCCAGCAGCGGCAACAGCAGCAGCACCAGCATGCCCGGCCGCGTGTCGCCGCCTGTCCTTCCCAATCCCCTCAAGGAAAGGGCAACCCCCGGAAGGGGCAGAGGCCGAGGTAGAGGTAGGGGCAGGGGCAGAGGCAGAGGCAGAGGCGGATTCAAAGGCACGTTGAGGTCGACCCCGACAGTCGTCCACGACTCCGACCCTGTCGCAGGCACAGCACCAGCTTCACCAAGCAACACCGACGTGGAGGACGAAGCAACCCTCCGGGCACGGCGGCAGGACGCGCGTGCCCTCACCTCCAGCCAGACGCCCCGCGTCGAGAGCTTCGTCCGCCCGTCCCCGCCCGACGAGCCCCCAAGCGACAGCGGCCAGGGTCAATCGACCAAGAAGACCGTCCCAGCAGCCCTCGCCGGCGCCGAGACGCCCGCGTCCTCGGCTCGTCAACGCAAGACTAGAAACTCTGCGATTGGCACTGTTGGCCCTGGAAGTTCCAGGGTCACTAGGTCTGGCAAGCGACCGATCGATGAGGTCGACGGCACCGCTTCATCGCCCACGGCGTCCTCGTTCCCTGGCGACGTCGCCTCGGGCTCCAACTCACGGGCGGCCACTCCCAGTCTCAAGCCCGCCGCCAAGAAGCAGCGCAGGAACGGACCTCGCGTCAAGTCATCGTGAGTTCATCTCCCACAGCCTCTTGCGAATCATCTCGGCCGTCATCGACGTCGTGGCCGTCAATTTCTCACGCAATGTGTCCCCGTTGCTGACACCTCATCTAGCCCTGTCAAGAAAAAGGGTGGCACTGCCGCTGGCCTCCCTCGGCCTAACAACAGCGAAGGGCCTCCCATCAGCTTCTTCGCGGGAATGGTAAGTCATTGCTCATCGTTTCCTTTTCCATTGCACCCGAGGTGTCGCACGTTTGTCGAGATGCGAGGCTCGATGCCTCCTCCGCTGTCCTCAAACGGGCGCGGGCGTGGGCATGGGCCCTCTGCGCGCTCTCTCTCCCCGGGCCAAGCCCACCCAATCTCGACACGCACGAGTTTTTATTACCGCTCAAGTCATCTCCCACTTTTCCCCCTGCCGGCTTTAGCCTGCGCCTACCCATTCCACCACCCGCGGGTCTTCCATCCCATCCTTCCAACCCCCCTGGCAACCGCACGCCACGCACACGGACTTCCGTCTGCAAGGGGGGGTCGGCGGTGGAAGCTGTTTGCTCGTCCAGCCATACCCTGCTGTGCACCCATAACTGACCTGCCATGCCTAGGACGAGAATGACGAGAACTGTTCGGCTTGCGGAGGCGTCGGCGACCTCGTCTGCTGCGAGGAGTGCCCGCGATCATTCCATTTCGACTGCGTCGATCTGGACATCACTGCCGATCTGCCCGACGAGTGGCTGTGCCGCATCTGCACCACCCGCAACAACCCTCCCACACCCCTCGTCGGCCCCCGGGGCGGTTTCAAGAGCCTGATCAACCAACTGGACCGCGTCAACAACCAGTCCTTCAAGCTACCTCAGGACATCCAGAACCACTTTGAAGGTGTCCGGGCCGGTCCCGAGGGCGACTACGAGTCGTTCAATCCCCACGCTCCAGTCGTGCCCCCGAAGCCCAAGTGAGTCTTCTTTCAAGTTTCATGCATTTCTTTCATTGACACGTTTGTAGGAGGAGGGGAGTCGTCGACGATGGCCCTGATTTCTTCCCCGTTCGTGATGCCGAAGACAATGCGATTCTCTGCCACAACTGCCAGGCTCCGACCAGCAGGGACCGCGCCATCATTCCATGCAGCATATGTGGTCTTCATTGGCATCTCGACTGCGTCAATCCGCCTCGTGCCATCCCTCCTGTCGTCAGAACCTGGGTGTGCCCCGCGCATGCTGGCGACCTTTTGGAGAACCAGCCAAACGGTCTTGGGCCCGCCCATCGGTACCGCAAGATCAAGGACGCCTCCACCATCGAACCGGAGTTCTCTCGCGGCATGATGAACAACGGCTTCATCGAGGTCTATGACGACGGTCCCCAGGAGGACAACAGTGGCTGGAGGCATACGGACACCTTTGGCCGGGTCCACAGGCTTCCCGCGTCGGGCATCATTCTCGACTTTGTCGACAAGTGAGTTTCCGTTTCAGCGCTCGCGCCAATGCATCCAACTGACTTTGCCGCAGCGTGCACAAGGATGTGGGCAAACGCCCTTGCACGAAAAAGACATGGTCTCCTATCGAACAGCGAACCCCTGTTCAGGCTCCAGCAACCCCTGCTGCAAGTGTCACCGATACACAACCTGTCCAGCACTCGTTCAGTGACCGTCCCATCCAGGAGGCCCAGACTGCCCTCAACCTTGCGACGCTCGCTGGTCCAAGCCACTTGGATGGACTGGGCGTTCTGACTGACCTACTCCTTGCCAATGCTGATCAGTCTGTTTTGAACCTCATGGCCACTGGCAGCGCCGACAACATGGCCTCTGGCAAGATCAACGACCTGGACGCACAGAGCCTGCGCGCCATGAAGGCCCAGATGGAAGCCATGACTCGGGTCATCAACAGCCGCCTTCAGGCCGCTTCAGGCTCCGAGCCTGCCAACGCCACCATGCAGCACACCCACACACGGGCATCTGCTGGTGCTGCCTCCCCTGCCATCAGCGAAGGCATGAACGTCGAGCCGATCAAGAACGATGGTGCCGAGCACGATTTGCCCACTCCCGCTACCATCGCGGCAGACAGTGGCGACATGAACACCGGCATGCTGGGAAAGTCCTCTCCCGCGAACGACAGCGCCATGGACCTTGACTGATTCCCCACGCCTACACATCAATGCTCCCTTCGGACGAGTCCGAAATAACCATAACCAATGCCTACCGATGAAGGACACGCGTCGCAGATACAGGGAGCCTGCACGCCGTCAACATCACATTGTCTGAGTATAATCATGAGAGCGCCCACAGCAAAGGGGCCCTCTCCATCTGCCGCTATATGCGGCACTTCTCATTTCGGTCTTCTCTTATTTTTACAAGCAGCTCTGCATCGCACACCCAGAAGCACAGCAATGCGATGAGACGCCGCCACGGTTTCTCTGGTTTTCTTTACTATCCGATGCGGTTTTCTTGTTACCGGTTGGTACACTTGATTCCCCCCTTCTTTCTGGGCGGCAAATCGGATCGGCCAGGAGTTCAGGTTCTACGAGAGGCACAGACCACGCAACACACGCGTGGCTCTTTCTGATTCTCGTTGTCTTTCTTTCTAATTTTGCGCCTCCTCTTGGGAGAGGAGGCGGGCGCGAATCCCCCTTTGACTATTCATGGGCCGTTGAGGCTTGAGTTGGAGGTCAGGGATTGCGCGCGAGACGATACATGCGGACTGTTTTGGCTTCAGAGCCGAGCGTCTGTGAGACGATGATGAGAAGGACGTGGCGGGGGGATGAGGAGGGATTTGGCGGGCATACTGCCTGGACCTGGGGCGAATTTGTCCTGACGGATGATTCAGCAGCATACACCAGGTTCGATCCCACACTCGATCTCATGGCAGACGGCAACGGACCATACTTGTTGGCCTTCACTCTCCCGGCCCTCGACGAACATTTGGCGATGGAGCGGGCGGCTTTACCCGGCGCGCGTACGGAAGCGGCACCCTCGACGACTGAAGTCTGGGGACAGCAGCATCCGACGTGTGCACTGGGTTCATCACCTTGCCACCTTGACCAGATAGTCATCGGTTCTGTACCCGCTCGACGGGAACTGGCCAGGGACAAGGGATGAGTAGGACCGGGAATGTAGCCTAGAGTGCCCCCCGTGTAAAGACAAGACAACATGTGTTATAAAATCCGTGTGCTACTTTGTGATGATGACTTTGAGCTCACGCCACCTGGGCTGACGTGATGTCCAAGCGGGGAAGACGCCACCCAGCACAGCACCTCTCGACAGCATCTCACAATCAACCCAGGAGCGAAGCAGAAGAAAATGAATATATGTGCCAGAAGAAGCCGTTCCCAGTCTCCATCCACTCGCGTCTATCGGGTTATGCATCGCGCCGCGTCCCATCTCAGTCTTTCGTTTTGTTTCCCGTTTTCCCCACCACCAGAGATTCCATCTGTGTGGATGTCAGGCAGTCATGCGGAAGTACCTGCTCGCATGAAGGGGACAAAGAGGCACGGAGTGACAGAGAAGAAGGAGGAAACAAGAGGAGCAGAAAGAATGATAAGAAAAATGACAAGATATGCAACACCCCCCCAGAGGGAGAAGAAGAAAAAAATCACATGAATCCACTCCCTTTCCCCTCCGTACAACTCCTGAGCCTGACAAGGAACCTTGGACACCGTTTCCAGCATAAAAATCCCCGGCGCCGTCTTCTTGCGTTTTCAACGGCGGAAAAGGGAAGAGAAACAAGAATCCCAGCGGCTTGGGGGACGCCGTCCGCCTTTAAAATGATGACCTTTTTCCTCCACGGGTCTCTCTCCCGGGTGGCCGTTCAGGTTCGTGATGGTGGCGTATCAAATCACCTCTAAAGACGGTCGTTAGCATATGTTCGTTTTGCAGGTTCTCGAATGAGGAAACTTACTCGGCCGCGTCGGGAGTTGACCTGCTCCTGCTGCATGTAGGGCATGTTCTGCATGCCGGGCATGCCGCCGTAGCCGCCATATCCGCCCATGCCCATGTTCATGTTGTATCCCTGGCCGCCGTAGGGCGCCTGGCCGGGGTTCATCGGGGGCATCTGCCCTGGTGGCGGCTGGATTGGGCTGCCGTTGGGCATATTCTGGTTCCGGTAACCGTTGCCTGCCGGGTTGGCACCGTTGTAGCCGCCGTATCCTGCCTGCATCGGGGGCATGAAGTTGTTCATTGGGGGTCCGCCGCGTCCCATGATGTTCTGCTCGTACTGCATCTGCTGCATGCCCGCAGGGGCTGGGGGCATCTGGTTGTACATCGGGCCCTGGTTGCCAAAGGCGGGGAACGGTGTCACGTTGGGCTCGGGGGCCTCGCCGCGCTGTCCGCCGAAGCCGAGCTCGTAGTTGGCCTGAGGACCGCCAGGGTTCATGGGCGGCTGGTTGTAGAACTGCTTGTTGCCATGAGCAGGGCCCTGCTGTTGCTGCTGCTGGTGACCGTTGGCCTGGCGGGAAGCGGGGCGCTGCCGTTGCTCGTTGCCGTTGTTGATGTGCTCCCGAGGGGCACCACCACCGCCGCCGCCAGCGTTGCGGGTTGAGAGACCGACTTCGTCCATCAGGCGCTTGTAGCCCTGATTCGGCTGAGCCTTGATGCGGACCAGCACGTTCTTGACATTCTCGACAACCTGGCTGCGGATGTTCTCGTCGAAGAAAGGCGTGGTGAGGACCTTGAAGATCAGGGTCGCGCCACACTGGTGATCGCTCAGGATCGCCTCGAGGGTCTGGTCGTTGGAGGAGAAGAACAGAGCCCTCAGAATGGTGTCCCGGGCCTCGGGCTCGGCCTTCTGGTTGATGACCTTGAGCACAGTGAGATAAGCGACCTTGTGGGTACACAGATGAATTAGGTACGGCACGAGCTGAGGCGAGAGCACCGTGCGACGTTGAGGGAACGTGCACGTGTCCAGGAACCACGTGAGCAAGAGGGCGCCGTTGGCGTTGGTTGCCAGCTGGACGCTGTGCAGCGCAATGGCCGCGGCGAGCATCCTCTGCTGGTTCTTTGATGCGTGGTGGCTCTCGAGGCATGCGCGCATGGCGCGAGCGCCGAAGCGACCCTGACCAATCTCCCACATGCGGTTGGCCATTGTCTCGAAGATGAAGTCGTTGAAGGGCGTGCCGAACTTGAGGCAGCCCTGGAGGACGTAGTTGCCGTACTGATCCAGGAACAGGGGCAGCGTGTAGGGGCGGAGGTTCTCCATGATCAGGGTCATCTGATCGGGCGTCTTACACACGTCGATAATCTTCTGGGCGGCCCACGTGCCGTTCTTGTGAACACCAATCTCGGCCAGGCGGGGAGCGATCTCGCCCAGCATGGCGTCGCGAATCTCGTCGGAGCAGTGCTCGAACAGCTTCTGGACGACAGTGTTGCCGAGGTAGTCAGATGCCAGCTCGGCAATCTCCGGCAGCATGTCGACGGCGATGGTTTCAATCTCGGCCTTGGTCAGGCTCATGTTGTCGATCCTCTTGCGGATGTCCCTCAGCTTCGGGGCGTCATGGACCCGGGTGTGGGCGGGCTCCCGGATGGGCGGGATCTCGTCGACAAAGGCAGTGAACTGCACGGCAATCTGCAGGCTCGAGGTCACCTTGGTCATGTCGTCATCGGAAGCCTGGAACTGTTTGACAATGTGAAGAATATCTGTGGTCATCTCGTGGAGAGGCGCCACGCTGGGCACGGCGTTGGCGTTCTGTGCGGGTGCGGGCTTACCGTCCAGTCCGGGGGTGGCAGCGCCGCCGGACTGGCCACTCTCGTGGCCCTTGGAGAAGGGATCGGGGCTGGGCGACGGGAAGGCGCCATCGTGGCCAGGGGTGCCCGAGGCTGAAGGCGGTTTCGCAAAGTTAATGCGGATGGGACCGGCGCCGGGGAAGATCTCGGTGCCGTTGTAGTCGGCCTTGGCCGCAATGGCACTCTCCATGCGCTCAAAGTTCACAAAGCCACAGTTCTTGTGTGTCAGGACCCGAGCGGATATAATGGCGCCGTACTTCTTGAAGAGCTCGGTCAGGGTGGAGGTCGTGGTCGAGGTGGGGATGCTACCCAGCCACAGGGCGCTGGTTGGGCCCTCGAGGCCCTGGTCGTCGGCGTTGAGAAGGGTGGCGTTGCGGCTGTTGGAGCGCCCCAGGTTCATGGCAGCAACGGCCTGAGGAAGGTCATCGTAGTCCTTGTCGTCGGGCAGGCGGAGCTCGGTAGACGAGATGCTGTTGGAGAGACCACCGCTGGTCGGCATGTAGGTGCGCAGCAGGCGAGAGCCAGGGGTGTCGAGCACACCGGCGGTGCGGGCACGAGGGCGGGTGGCCTGGTTGGCAAAGGCCTGGACTGCCAGGTTGTGGCTGTGGATGGCGGCGTTGGTGGCGGCGAGCTGGTCCTGAAGCTGGGCGGCGTACTGGCTCATATCGTCCAGCTCATCAAAGTCGTCCTCCTCGTCGGCGTACTTGTCCTTGTTGTTCACCGAGTAGGAGCGGAAGCGGCTCGCCTTGGACAGCTCGTTGAAGTTGGGGGGCAGGTACGGGGTTGCGAGCTGGGCACGCGGCTGCTGGGGTGTCTCGGCAAGGCCCAGGTAGTCGAGAGTCCTCATATGGACATCGTTCTCACCGCCGCCTTCCCTAGAGTACTGCGACTGCGAGGGCGAGCTGGGGCCGTTGGAGCCGATACTAGCGATGCTCGCAAGGGTGGCGCCCCTCTCGCGGCCGACACCCGCGGGGTTCCAGCTGCTGCTGAAGATGGAAGGCCCAAAGGGCGAGCCGCCTGGTGTGTGCGCGCCGGGAGCAAAGGGGCTCCGCTGCGGCATGGAGCCAGCACGAAGGCGCGAGAGCAAAGCTGAGCTGCTGGAGTTGGACGCGGACTCGGGCATCTCAAGACCCGGGGAGGGCGACTTGAAGGGTGTGTGGGAGGGCGTCTGGCGGGCGGACTTGACGACAGCAGGGGGGAGGCCGATGCCGCCGGGAGAAAACCGGGAGGGGACGGTGCCCGCCCTGGGACGGCGCACCTGAGTCAGGCTCTCAGGGGTCGGCAGCTGGACAAAGTCGGGGAAGCCGTCGGTAGGGGACTCTGGGATGTTCTCGCGAAGAGGGGTGGAGTTGCCGCTGGTGGGAGGGCCTCCCCAGGGATTCAGAGGGATGCCGGGGATGCCTTCTTGCGCCTGGATCTCTCTGGCTCTGGATGTGGGTTATCATGTCAGTAAATAGACGCTACAGGGAGGGAGAGGCGGAGAGGCGAGCGCACCTCTTGGAGAACAGCCTTCCGGCTCCAGACAGGTCATGCGAAGGAGAGCCAGCCCCCGATCGCGTGTTGTTCGCCATCTTGCTGGCAGCGCCGAGCCCAGGGGGCGGGCCAAAGGTGGAACGCAGGGCCGAGGCGGAGGTCGGGTCGACTGGAGATGTGTTGGCCTGGGGCGAGGTGGACCGCGTGAGGGAGGCGGATTGGGTGGGATAGCCAATAGGCAACTGATCGGGTCTTGAAGTTGACATTATCAATTAGCTGCGCCAGCGGGTTGTCATGCGAGTATTTTCTTTTCTTCTTCCGTGTCGCCGCTGCGTCGAGGTCGTGTTGCAGATGTCGAGAGCGACCTCAAGAGGAAGAGAGAGGTAAAGGAGCGATGACTGGTAGTCGAAGCGGGAAATAGCGCGAGCTTTCGGAATTGCTGCGTATTACAATGAAGCCTCTGTGGAAAGAAATGATGGTCGGAGAGGCTTGGTGTGCTCCTTCGAGGAGGGAAAATGGCTCGGCAGATAGATGGGCGTATCGAGTCGAAGGAACGTCGGGGCGGGAAGCCGCAGAGGGATTGTCTCTCAGAGCACCCTTGGCCGAGATGGATGTACAAAGGTCAAGGTGGTCTTGTCGTGTCGTATCAGGTCGTGTCTCGTTCTAGTCCTTGAGCCGGACGGGGTTGGTTGGTTGGGGATTGGAAGGCTGAGAGAGAGAGAATGTGTCTGTGAGAGATCTCTCGGGTGTCGGTTCGCAGTGTGCAAAGAGGATACCTGAGGCCGAACCGCTGTCGATGGTGCCCTGTTTTTTTTGTGGTTGTGCCGTCTTCGTGGACGGGGACCCGATGGATGGGGCGACGAGAACGAGCTGCAATTTGTCTTGTCCCGGTTTCTCAGTGTCCAGGTGTGGAGACCCAGGACAGGAGGCTGACGTCGCACGCACACGGGTGCCGTATGTGGGGGATCCTAAGGAGAGAGAGAGAGAGAGGCTCGAGGGCGCAAGCAGAAAAAAAAAAGAGGTTACAATGCTGAATATACAGGCGGCATTAGGTAGATGGTGATGCGCCTGGAGAAGAGGATAAGGGGGGAGGGGGGGGCGTGTGGGAGAGGGAAGGATGAAGGAGAGAGGATTGTGTGTCCTGGGGATGGATTGAGAGGAGAAAGTGTGGAAGTGTGGATGGTGGCACCGTGTTGGTAGTGTCAGGAGGCGGCGGGTGGGCGGGCGTGGTGTGTGGAGCGAAGGCCCGCGCCAGAACAGCCGGCGGGACACTAGCAGAGGGACACTGGAGGTGCTCAAGGTGCTGTAGACGGTCGCTGGAAGGAGAGACGGGACGTGGCTGCCCTGGAGGCGTCGTGTCCAGTGTCGTGTCGTGGGTCCGGCGGGAAAAAGGGGCCCGCTGCCACGCCTTGGGACAGGTACAAGTGAAGTGACCTCTTCCGCGGGGGGCCCATGTTCGATTTCAGGGGGCAGACACCAGGCGGACAGGCTTGACAGGGAAGGAGCTGCCCAGGCGGGATGGATGTACCTGTGGCATGGACTGACCCAAGCGTGAAACGGGCTCAAGGGGATCACCAGCACCTTTTGGGGGGGCCCGTCTCCACCCGAGCCATGGCCTGCCTCCCGATTCGTCGGTACCTTTTTCTTCCTTCTGTGAGCTCCCATCGGCCGTTCATCTCGGCCACGGGAGGTGGCAGCATGGCGATCAACGACGATTGATCCTTCAGCCTTCTCTTCCTCCGAACGGTGCGTGCTTCCTGATGCTGGGAGGACAAACGGCAACCCCCGGTTCGACATTTGTGTTTGTCCGTCCCAGGTCCCCCGTTCTGGCGTTTGACAGGCCACCACATACACCACCAACACGCGAGACAAAAGTACGGGATCCCCGCCTTCGTTCGCCCAGGGGGGGGTCCATCATTACACGCATGCATGCTGCCTCATCCCATCAACGGACGGGGCACAAGACGGGACAGACAGGACAGAACACCTTGTTCTCGAGGTGTGTGTGATGTGGCCATCTCTGCATCGCATCGCATCGGCCCCCCACCGCCGCGCCCCCGAGTCTTACGCCCCCCCCCTTTCAATGCAAACACCGAATACCCGTCTCGGGCGTTGCATTGTGTTGGGAAAAGAAGACGAAAGAGAACTCGCGGCATGCCCCATTCGGCCAGGAGTTCGGGGGGGGTCGGGACAAAAGGGGGCGCCATATCGACTGCCGAACCATCGTCTGGTCCCATCTTTTCCTTCAATCCTGGTTCAGTGCTGCTGCTTGCCCAGCGCCGGCCTGGTGGGTGCAAGCATGCGGCGACACGACACCCGACCCTCGCTGTCGTGGTTAGATTGAGCTCCCGCGACGCGTGAAACTCCAGCACGTCCTCCCCTCCCTGGCATCCATCCCCCCCGCCCCTGGTCCAAGGACGGCCCCGGCGTACCTTGCCTTGCCTGGGCGGCTCGTTGGCGGGACGGCAGACGGTGGTGGCCGACGGTGACGGTGGGCGATCTACGAACGATCCTCGTCCCAGACAAGGCAGCAGGCAAAGAAAGCCAGGGATGGCCAGACAAGGGAGGGAATGGACAACCACCACCAACGGCTGTCATCCGCCAAGGGAGCACTGAGCAGTCACCTCACTCCGTCAGCTTCGTCCCGTCAATCAATTCAAAGCAACCCTCTCCCTCCTACCAAACAAAAATGTCTTTCCCCCCCCATCTCCTATCCCATCCCCTGCAAAAAAGCCCACGGCACAAGATCTCCCAGGGCAGCGAACCCATTGGCCCATCCATGCCTGCAGACGGGCTCTTGCACAGAATGCTTCCCGCCCCGATCGTGCCAATCACAGCCCGCAAAGCCCCTCTGTCACAGCACGTCAGTCCAAGGGGCGAGGCGGGGGCACTTTCTACTGTGCCGTTTCAGGATATTTTTGTGTCCGGGGGGCGGGCGGGCACCAGCGTCTGTGGGCGACCGCGCCGAGTAAGGTGCTTTGCTAATAAATCGGAAAAAGGTAGGACGGACGACGGTGAAGCAGTGTCTGCCCCTTGGCCGTCTGTTGCCCTCTGCTTCGGCCTCAGGTTCATGGACGAAGCCCAGATATGGAATTAGGACCCTGACACGTCGTCCAGATGAGCTTATAGTGCTCGACGCTCGGCCACGGACAGTCAATCCGATGTCAGCACCTCTACTCCTTCAGGCAACGACTCGAACACAGCAAGTTCATGCCGCTCTCCGCCGAGTCCGAATCAACCCTCAATCGTATACAACTGCCGAGGCCCCCTTTCACTTCCTTCGAGAAGGCTCCGAAAAACTTCTCCAGACCGCCTTACCTTCTAGCCCGCTAGACCCTCTCTTCTTTCTTCTCTCTCTCCGCCCGCCAACCCGGTCCGTTAACGGCGCCGCCCGTCGTCGCCCACGAGGGCCCCCTTTGTCTGACTCGACGCGCCGTCAGGCCCCGAGTCATCCCTCGATTCCAGACCCGGCCTCGCCGTCATGCCGTGCCTGGCTTTGTCCGTCCAAAATGCCACGGCTACTACGGTGTGTCGTGTGTCACTCTTTTCTCACGATGGTGAAGTGTCCGTGTCATCACATCAAGCGCGTGTGTGTGTGTGTGTGCAACATGTGGCGGAAACGCCGAATTACTATTTACTAGGAAGCTCAAACATGGTAGTCCTAAGAAACTCCATACGCCTAGGGAATCAATCCTCTACAAGCTGCTCTTGCTCCTCGCGATTTATCATCGCCGCCTATACACCGTTGCTTTTGCATCATCAGTCGTCATCGTGTCGCGTAGTGTAGGCTGCTCCTTTATGGAGACAACCTAGTTGTTGTAGAGGTCTTCGTCCATGTGATCTCCTGCAATCTCCTCCGCCGCGTCGTCGTCCGTCATGTCCTCGTCCTCGGACGGCATCGCGCTGTCCTCATGGTTGGGGAGCACTACGATCTTGTCGTTGATCAGCTCCACCCGCGCGATCTCGCCGTCGCGGATCTGGCCCCTCAGGATGAGGATGGCCAGCCTGTTGAGAACCTCCTTCTCGATCAGGCGCTGCAGGGGACGGGCACCGTAGGCTGGGGAGTAGCCAGCGTTGCCCAGGTAGTCCTTGGCCTCGTCCGACACCTCAATGTGCACCTTGCGCTCATTGTCTTCCAGCCGCTTCTGGATCTCTCTGATGCGGAGGTCCACGATGGACCGGATCTCGCGCCGCGTGAGGCGGTTGAAGATGACGGTCGAGTTGATACGATTGAGAAACTCGGGAAGGAAGTAGTTGCGTAGGGCGTTCATAACCAGCTCGCGCGTTGTCCTGTCGACCTTGCCCTCGCGGGTCGTCTGCGTGAGGTACTCGGCACCCAGGTTGGATGTCATGACGACGATACAGTTCTTGGCATCCACCACGCGGCCTTGGCCGTCCGTGATGCGACCGTCGTCCATGAGCTGGAGGAGCACAGTGAGAACCTCCTTGGCTGCCTTCTCCACCTCATCGAACAGCAGGATGGAGAAGGGCTTGCGACGCAGGGCCTCGGTGAGCTGACCGCCAGCGTCGTGTCCGACGTATCCAGGGGGCGCACCGATCATGCGGCTCAGCGCGTGTCGCTCCTGGTACTCGGACATGTCGAACCTGATCATGGCCTTGGGGTCGTCGAAGAGGAACTCGGCAAGCGCCTTGGTGAGCAGCGTCTTACCGGTACCGGAAGGACCACAAAACAGGAAGCTGGGTGGCTGGTTCGGGTTGGACAGGCCAGACCGCTGCAGACGGATGGCGTTGGAGACCGAAGTCACCGCCTCCTTCTGGCCGACGACGACCTTGCCAAGGACCTTCTCCATGTGCAGGAGCTTGTCCTTCTCGGTGGTCCTGAGGCGGGTGGTGGGGATACCCGTCCATCGGGAAACAATTTCGTTGATGTGGTCAACGGTCACCACATCGGTGATCATGGAGTTGCCGTGATCCTGGTCCGTAGCGTTGAGGGCGGCATCGGCGGCCGCCTTCTTGGCCTCCAGTGCCTTGATGGCGTTCTCCTGTTCGGGGATGGCTCCGTACTTGAGGTCGGCAGCCTTGGCGTGGTCGCCGGCGTTGGAGGCGTCCTCGAGGCGCTTGAGGAGGTCGTCGAGCTTGGTCTTGGCGATGTGAATCTCCTCGCCGCGCTTACGCTCGCTGAGGTACTTCTGGCGCAGCGGCTCGAGCTCCTCGTAGACGTTCTGAGCATCACGCTTGGCCTGGGCCAGACGAGTCGACGATGCCTCATCCTTCTCCTTCTCTAGAGCGGCAATCTCAATCATGATCTGGCGGTGCTTGCGCTCCAGAGAGTCGATGATCTCAGGCTGGGATTCCCTCGCGACGTGCACTGCGGCGGCGGCTTCGTCAACAAGGTCAATAGCCGAGTCGGGGAGGCGACGGGACGTCAGGTAGCGACCGGCAAGGTTGGCGGCGGCGACCAGGGCGCTGTCGAGAATGGTGACGCGGTGGTGTCTGTCATATCGCTCCTTGAGACCGCGCAGAATGGAGACGGTCTCGCTGATGGAGGGCTCCTTGACCAGGACCTGCTGGAAGCGACGCTCAAAGGCGGCATCCTTCTCGACGTACTTGCGGTACTCGGCGAGTGTCGTGGCGCCAATGCAGTGCAGCTGGCCACGGGCGAGCATGGGCTTCAGGAGGTTGGCGGCGTCCATGCCGCCCTCACCCGAGGAGCCCGCTCCCATAAGCAAGTGGATCTCGTCGACAAAGAGGACAATCATCTCCTTGGCATCCTCAATCTCCTTCAGAACGCCCTTCATTCTCTCCTCGAACTCACCCCTGTACTTGCTGCCTGCGACCAGCGCGCCGACGTCAAGGGACAGGAGCTTGCAGTGCTTCAGGTTGTCAGGCACATCTCGGTTGACGATGCGCTGAGCGAGACCCTCGATGACAGTTGTCTTGCCGACACCGGGCTCGCCGATGAGAACGGGGTTGTTCTTGGTTCGCCGGGACAGGATCCGGATGACTCGGCGGATCTCCTCCTCACGGCCGATAACCGGGTCCATGTTCTTGTCCCGGGCCATAGCCGTCATGTCGATAGTGAACTTTGCGAGGTTCTCGTGCTCCTCTTCCGTGTCGGCCGACTTTGAGTCGACGCGCTTGGTTCCTCGAATTTGACCGACGGCATCCTGGATCAGCTTGGGCTTGGGGACGTTGGACTCCCGGAGGCAGGTCTGGATATTGGTGTCTTCGGCGAGGGCGTTGATGAGGTGGTCGATGGCGATGAAGCCATCCTTCTGCAGCTTCTGGATCTCTTGCGCCTTCCTGAGCACAGCGTGGAAGCTCGGTGCGACGGAGACCTGCTCGGGGGGTGGGTCCTGACTGGGAAGGCGGACGAGCATCTTCTTGAGAGATCTGTCGAAGAGCTGGGGGTCGCCGTGTGCGCGCTCCACGACTTGGCGGAACATGGAGGCAGCCGGAGCTGGTCCATTCTGTTGGTCCTTGCTGAGATCCGCCGGCGGGTCGAGCAGCGAAACTGCCAGGTGGACTGGCAGCATCTGAGAGTGTGCATATTGTTCGGCGAGGGCCATGGCATCTTGCACGGCCTTCTCGGCACGGTCGGTGAATTCCATGCGGGAAGTCATCCTTGCAGTTGTTGCTGTCTGCTAGACAGAGTGTGGTGGTGGTGTGATGTGGTTTTGGAATCGGTGTGGGATGTTGTATGTGTGGATAAGTCGCCAAGTGATGGGGTAGGCGCTTCGTGTGTGGTGTTGTCCACTGGTTGGAAAGAGTGTGTCTCTTGTTGCTTTGTACAGTTGATTCTGGTGAGAAAGAAGAAACAGGGTCGAGGTTGCAGGCGTCGCTAATTAATAGAGTCGAGAACAGAGTTTGGCGGAAACGGATAGAGTTGGAAGTGGGCCGAGACTGACGGGTTGCAGCATCACCGGGCATCGTCGGGCAGGACCTGGAAGGCGCTCGACGTCACTCGAAGCGAGTCTCGACTGCTGGAAGCATCCGCGGGGTCAGGTGGGTCCATGAGCTTTATCTTATCAACGGGAGGTCCACTGACGAGGCTGATGCTGGGTCACATGACTCTGTTCAGCCACCACAGCCACATCAGGCCAATTGGCGCCGACGCTCCTAAAATTTCACGGTCACCTCAACGGGCCCAGGACAGGGGAACGAACTCGAGGTGCGACGACAGCAGCACACGACGCCCAACATGAACTCGGTACCTGTCTTCAGGCTTTCGCAACTCTCCGTCAGCGTCTCCAAGACGACGGTCCGCCATGGCTCGGTACTGCCGCGGCGGCGGACGGCCAAGCCCGAGCTGTCCAACTTCAAGCCCGGCCACGGCGAGCAGATCTGGGTGTGGGACCACGTCAACACGAAGCAGATCATCTACTCGCACACAAAGGTTCTCGACGTACGTTGGAGACTTGATTCCGTTGAACCAATTGGCAGGAGGCTAACACGAGCCCTCTCCCGCAGTCGAACCACGCCCTGAAGCAGCTCCCGTTCATCGCCAAAAAGTCGAAGCCCGCCAAACTCCGCAGAGATCTGTGGGCACCGATGGCCATGATCCAATTCCCCGCTGGCGCCGGCGTCGTCGGGCAAAACGCCTTCCAGAAGCTGCGCGAGTTCCGGAAACGACACGAGCTCGAGTGGGACGACAAGGTGCTCTTCAAGATGACGGAGAAGGAAGGCTACCCGGGCGAGGAGCGGCGGACGTGCCGAACGCGCGTTGAGCGTGGCTACGCCGTGCACTCGCAGCGCAACAACGCCATTGCCGACATGGCAGCGGTGCTCGCGGGCCGCGGCCGCGGCAACAGGCTGTGGCTCAACGAGGCCGAGAAGGCGCAGCTGACCGAGGGCAAGGAGGAGCTCCGCGGCACCCGGTGGTCCAAGATGGGGCCCAAGAAGAACGAGCCCGATGGCCGGTCGCTCCTTGTCGATGCGACTGTTTACTGGAGGGAGACAGATGACGTGAACTACGCGGCGGAGTGGAGCGCCAATGTCGCGCACGAGTCGCTCGAGGCGTTTGAGGCTCGCCAGGCCGCTGAGAAAGCCGCGGCCGAGACGGAGGTTGTTGAGGAGGCTGCCTCTGAGAACCCGGCTGAGGAGGCAACCAAGGCATAAGGGGCGTGGCTCCTGTGTAAGAAGCATGGCGTGAACAGTCTCGGGTAGAGCAAGGGCAGGCATGATGGGATAGCTATTTTCAGCATATTCACATGGCGAGAGAGGGAGAGAGCTGGTGGTTGGACATGTACCATTACGAGGGGCGGCTCTGCGAGAGTCTGCCGCCGCACATCTGCTGTAGTATATCTGTACCAAAGAAACGCATGAATCATTGCAGCGGGCTATTTCCTCGCCCGTCTCCTCCTAGTCCTGTATACCACCCTCCCTGTCTCTCTCCAGTGTGGGAGCTCCTCGCCAGGTATATCTACAGCCCGGCGTGCACCCGCACCCCTATCCAATATCCCCAACAGTGTAGTAATCCCCATGACATACCCGGTTACAGGGTGACATAACATAGCATAATCTCGTGCGTGGTCGCCGCCGGGAGACGTCTTGTTCTCTCCCTCGCGCGCGTGGGTAACGGAAGACCACGAATGGAACAAGAAGGAATCAAAAAAAGAGACAGCTTTTTTCCTCTCTCCTCGAGAAGCTGGCTCAGACGCGAATGGCAAACTTCTTTAGGTACTCGTAGTCGGCCGTGTTGGTCTCGACCGTCTTACGAATGACCTTTGCGCCGTCTTCGCCAAACTTCTCGGTCCACTCGCGGTCTTCCGACTCGCGAGTCACCGTCTTCTTCGGTGGGGGCGTCAGCTCTGGGTAGTAAAGGGGGAGGACTTGGGTACATACATTTGCGTGGGTGCGGGCGCGGAGGTTCTCGCTGCGGAGGGCGTCGTCGTGCCAGCCCTCCCACTTGGCAAACTTGTCCTGGGCAAAGGCGGTGTCCTCGGGACTCCAGTTCAGCATGTTCTCGTTGAAGTCGAGGCCGACACGTTCACAGTAGGCGCGCAGGATACCCTCGGGGTTGTCGAGGAGGTCGTCGGCGTCAATGACGACGAGGTTGTTGCGGTCGACGAGGCCCTCAGCCAAGCAGAGGTCGAAGAAGCGGCGCAGCTCGTCGTAGCCGGCCTCAAGAGGGTCGAAGTTTTGGAAGCCGGTGACGTTGTTGATTGGGGGGACGGTGCAGCGGAAGTAAGAGGGGATGGAGCGGCGGGGGTGACGGATGAGAAATGTGTACTGGAAGCGACGCAGGATGTCGAGAGGGAGGACGGTAGGGTTACCGGCTTCGCGGACGCCGGAGACGCCGTTGGCGACGGAGGGGGCCAGGTCCGCGGGGGCGGAGGCAGGGGGGAAGAGGTAGTGGGTGATGTCCTTGATGAAGATGCGCTTCGTGCCCTGGGAGGTGTTAGTCAATCGATCTTGGGTAGGTTTGGTATTGGTGTCGAGGTGGTCGTTGAATTTGACAGGGGTGCGAACAAGGGGAATGCTGGGATTTGGGAAGAGCTTCGGGCAACAATTGGGACGAGAAGCTCTGAGAGAGATGTATTGCCATCATCCCCAGAGTAAGCGCTTCAATTTGACCCCGGGCGCAAGTTGATAAGACGCGGTGCTGTTCCGCGAAGCTCTTGCAGGGGGTTGCGGGCCGGGGCTTGGCGGGTTCATGCAGCTCATCTGAAGCTATCGCCAATTGAGCCGAGGCCAGCGACGATGCCTGCTCCACACTAGCGCGGCGACGACCACCCCAAGCATAACTTGGGGATCACCCAAACACCCCAAAAACAAAATGACGAGAAAAGAGGATGTCAAGCTTACCTCCTCGCTGGACTCGTCAATTGACCTCAGCACGTCGGCATAAGTGGTTTTGGCGAAGCCTGACTGCTCCCTGGCCTCGGGGTCGTCCATGTACCGTGTACCGATACGCTCAGGGCCAAAGTAGAAAGCATCGCCAAATGGCTCGTGGATACAGGCAAGGTTCTCCCGCTGGGTCATGAATACCTAGGGGAGGAAGAAAAACATCGTGTGAGCTTCAATGACGTAGGGGACAGCATCAGGAAGCTGAACTCACCCTCTCAAAGGCAGTGGAGCACGCCCGTGGGTGGGTCGCGCAGAAGATGGGCTTGGTGTTGGATGTCGTGACGACCATTGTTGCGGCAGGAGTTCGAGAAAGAGGAGTAAGGGGACGGGTTGAGCAATGGGGGGACGCGCTGGTCGATGGCGTGATAGGACACTGGGATGAGAGGATGGTGTTGGCAGCAGAGCTTGGGGCGGTTGATCGAATGGCAAGGCGAGCTTGGGCAATGTCGAAACTCTGGAGACCGATGGCGAAATCGTGACGAGGGAGGGGGGAGAAAGGGAGGGGAAGAGAGACTGGGAGGGACGAGACGATATATAAGAGACGGGGGAGCACGTTGAGCTTCCATTGCAGAGCTTCCTCGACCTCTTCATCCTCTTCGTCTCCCTCACACACACCACCCCATCGCGTCTCATCACACACCCACACCCACGCCCGGCATGAGCTTCGTCCAATCCAGCTCTCCGAAGCTCTGCCAACTCGCGCACGACAACCCCTCTTTCCAGCCCATCCAAGCTTTTCCTCCAGCGAGCGCGCGACGCCTCCCACGCCCACTTATCCCGCGCAAGGGCATTTGTTCCTCTTGTCAAGTGAAGGTGGGAGAGAAAAAGCGCCGTCGCCGCCGCCGAGCCGACTTGGGGTACCTAACTAAAGTATCCGGTACGATGCGCCAATGTACCTCTCAAGTCACCTTTTGGCTAGTTCCTCCGCCCACGCTCCGCGAGCGGACATGGTCATTGGTTCTCCCGCCCAAAACTCCGGAGATGCTACCGTCAGCTTGTATCCGGTACTTTTTCCTTTCCCCATACTAACCACCCCATCCAAATTCGCGCCCGGCACGGCTTTACGCTTCCCACTTCCCAAGGCAAGGAGGGGGGGGCGAAACGAAGAACAAAACCCGACCCGGACCAAGGAAACCAAACCCAGTGTGGGCTCCGGCTCCGTCTCGACATCGTCCCGATGCATGCCTCCACGTCATGGTGATCCCGCCAGCCGCGGCCTCGGCCAATCGAGCTCTCCCACCGCGTGGGCCGCTAACCTCACCCATTTGCATTGCCTTCCGCTTTGCCCCTCCATCTGACAGTGTCGCCCTGAAAAGGGGGCCAGGAACCGCTTTTCTCACGGCCTGGCACGTCAAACTCTGTTAGGACCAACTGCCAGAGGGGTGGCCAGAGAACGGCATCCCGCCAAGGACGAGCTGGTGTATGATTCCAGGTTCAATCCCTACAGGAGGGGTAAATATGGAAATCAGTCGAGGTGAGCAGAACGGTAAGATGAAAGTCCGCAGCAAGACATGCGTTTTGTTCGGAAACTCGCCAAGGTGAGGAGAATCCGAGAGCGAACCCAACATGCCCATCTGAAATCCCGCCGCCCTACGACACCGGACTCTCCCAAGCGCAAACTCTCGCGCCATTCACGTAGAATTAATAACCAGTCGCCTACCACCCTCCCACAATCCAGGCCCTGGCCCGGCATCGGCTGCCCTGGCGGCACATCCATCGGCTGTGCCACGTGAAAGTCGCCCCTGTTGTTACCCCTGTAAATTTTGTGAAGGCATCACCAGCTGCCTCAAGCCCAACCACCCCACCCGTCAATCAACCACATCACCACCACAACAACCCTGACAGAGGTTCGACAACTCCGGAGATACCCTCACGCCATGTAAAACAAGGACAAATCATCCAAAGACGGTGGGGGCCCAGATCCCGGCCTCGGGAAGAGCTTTGGCGCGGGGAGCCTGAGTACCAGACGATGTCCTCCCTCCGACGAACCCTCTACCTTTCAGCCCCAGAACTGCAGAAATTTTCTGAACAGGCCCTCTCGGGATAGGTGATGAGCGACAGACGGCGAGCGACACCCCCCGGGCCCTTGTTTCCATGACCAACGCCTACCGAGGGGAACATCCCGCGGTCGAGCCCGCCCGGCCTGACGCAGACCCTCACCCAAAGGGCATAGTTGCGATGTCGTCTTCGCGCCGGACGCCCTGCTCCTCCAATCGTCGACCGTGCCACCCTATGGGGGTCGCCAGCCATGGGCAGGGTTGGCATCCCCTCGGAGGGGGGTGTCGCCGCGGGTTGTCTGGTCGCACCCTGCCCGCTGGCCCGGTGCCTCCCCGACGCCTCTTCTGCCAACTCAGCTCTTCAGGTGCTCGCGTGACCCATCTTGAACCCTTGCCTTGCCTCCCTCGATCCGCGTCCGGCTGTAGATGCCTTCCAAGGCAAGTGCCGTGTCGTTCGGTGCCACGCCGCGTCGCAGGGGGCGTCGACCTGACGTGGGGTTTTGGTGCGGCGGCTTGACTTGCGTGAGCCTGCTGACCGTGGTCTCATGGTCCACTGCTGTGCGTTCCGGGCGAGTCCAGGTCAATGTGACATATGCAAGTGTGCTGCTTTTGTTACTGGTGAGCCGGCCGGTCCCGGCGCATCAACGATAGGAGGCGACGGCATGGACGAGATGGACGCCGAGGGGGGTGAAGGCAAGTCTTGATTGCGCGCGGGGGTCGGTCGAGGCCTCACTTGGAACGCTTTAGCTTGCATATACTTGGCATCCGTCTGATATTGCCTTCTCTTGCCTTGCCAGGTGCTTGTCCACTCTCGCTCATGCTCGCTGATCTTACCAGCTCCCGAGCCACCTCCAGGTCTGCGCCGACTTTCCGACTCCCTCCAGTGCTCCCTTGACCCGGCCGTCGGCGTCCTTGAGCTTGTGTCCCTCAAACTCGACAAACATGATGTACTGGAAGGGCTTCTCCAGACTCGGCCGGCTGTTGAGACTGGTCAGGTTGAGCTTGAACTTGCGGAACGAGTCAAGCACGTCGGCGAGGGCACCAGGCGCCTCGTGGGGGATGATGAAGGAGACCATGGACTTGGTCTTGCCTTCGGAGATGCCGCTGCCGCGACTGCGGCCATGTCTCAGGCACTCGGAGAGCGCATGTCCACTTCCTCCAGTCTCGCCATTTCCGGAGCCGACCTTGCGGATGACGAAGAACCTCGTCGTGTTGTCGGCGCGGTCCTCGATGTTGGCAGCCAGAACATCGACACCGCAGAGCTGGGCCGCGATCTCACTGGAGATGGCGGCGCTCGTACCAGACTCGTCCTGGGACACGAGTTCAGCGGCGCGGCTCGTCGAGCTGACGTCGATGGCCTCGATGCCCTTGAGATATGTCTGAAGGAAAGCACTGCACTGGCCCCATGCCTGAGGGTGAGAATACAGCCGGCGTACATGAGAGATATCCGTGAGGGGCTTTGCGCGCGACTTGGGGGGGTGAGGTTCCGAGGCGGTCGGTGTGCATGCTCCTGAGCCATGGTCGTCCGCTAAAGGCCCAGCCGGGGGAGCAGCAGCTGGTGCGGCCGAGGTCGTCTTGGGAGCTTCCACACCGGGCGGCAGCCTGCCTACCAAGAAGTGATGGACGTCGAGGTAGATCTCACCACACACGGCAATATCTGGCGAGAGACGGTTGCGATCGGCGAAGCAGTCAAGGGTGAACAGGACCGAGCCGTTGGTTGAGTTTTCAAACGGCACAACACCAAAGGCAACTTCTTCTGCCTGTACAGCCTCGAAGATGTCTATGACGAAAAGACATGTCAGTATTGGACATCCGGTGTGACCACATTCCCCCCAGGAGTGAAGTCCTTAACGGTGAGCACTTGCCTGGTATCGTGACAAGAGGCTTCAGCTTCCACTCCGGTTCAGGAAATACTCGCAAAGTAGCCTGCAGACTGTTAGATGCTTCCAGTCGACACCATTGGTGATCCGGACTGATCGGAACACTTGCCTGGTGAGTATATGATGCTCGCGGACCCAAGAACCCAACGAGGGGCTGCACCCTCTCAACCTCATTTGGTGATGCAGACATGGTGCTGAATTGCAACAGACAGCTAGATTTCCCCTGTCTAGATGGAATTGAGCCGCGTAGGACAGGTCGCGGTAAATGACGTTTCAACAAAAGTATCACCAGGTCAAGCTCCAGTTGTCGTGTCACCACCAGATCGGAAACCGGTCGCACAGGGTTGCAGTGGCCGCTGCAGCACGTAGGGCTTGGTGATACGGCGTCAGGTGAGGGTTCGATACGAGAATGGTGACGGAGCTTGTGAAGCCCTGCCTGCGTCTGGGCGACGGCGGTGTCTGGTCTGGGTCTTTCCGTGGGCGTGAGTGAGGTTCAAGTGTGCTGTGCCACCCGGGTCGTGGTCCGATGCACGGAGGTTTTTTTCTCCCCTCTTCGGTGTGGCTGGCGCACTTTCGTTCCTGTGCCGGTCAGTCGTGCCTTCCCCGCGGGGCGAGTGCGACGTCGAACCTGTAAAACGGCAGGAGCCGGTTCGGGCTTCGGGGTATCCACAGGGGACAAATGCGCTGAACACCCGGGAGTACGCTGTAGATCGACAGTCGGGACTTTGAGACTTGAAATTGAAGTAGCTTCGTTTTCTATAACACCCAGAATACGTTGATTCTATCTCATCCTTATGTTATATTGTGCTCGGAGAAATACCACCCGTTGCTCGGCCCCATTGACATGTCGGTCCTCTGGCGCCTTTGTCAGGACATGACGATGCAAGGCCCCACGGGCATGTCAATCGTCAGCGCCCTTCCCACGACTCTCACCGCCAGGACCCACGACTCGCTTCCATTACTTTGACCTGTTCATCGCAGCCTCGACCTTTTCACGGCCGCCGCTCGTCCAGTCGTCCCAGCAGTGGCTCAGAGTAATTGAGTCCCTCCAGAGGTCATCCGGGTCACTGCCCGGTGGCAGCGGCTTTCCGTTGCCAACCTTGCCGTGCAACTTGCCCTTGGCGAAGCGGACATCCCAGCGCGAGATGCCTTCGTTGGCGAAGCCCATGCGCTCCGCCACCTTGATCGACCCGGCGTTGAGCGAGTGTGCGCGCCACTGGACCCGTCTCAGGCCCAGGCCGCTCTCGGCGGGCGATGAGAGTGCGTATTCCATCATGAGGCCGACAGCGTTGGTCGTGACGTGCGTGCGTTGGTAGGCCGGGAGAACAATAACGAAGCCAATCTCGGTGCAGAGGGCTGTGGCCGAGCTGCGCATGTACGACATTGTGCCGGCCAGTTCGCCCTCGGGGTCTTCAGCCGAGGCCGGACGCGTCTTATCGATGACGGCCAAAGTCGCCCACGCCGGGTCTGGGAGGGAGGTGCCCTCAAGGAACTCGCTCACGTAGTGTTCAGCGCTCTTGTACGGGCCCGATGGCATGAAGCGGTAGATCTCCGGGTGGTCAAGGGCGGCCTCAATAAGCTTGGCCGCATGTTTGCTTGCCTGGCAGGGTCAGCTTGATTTTACTCTCTTTTAACGGAATGAAAACCTGCCTCCAGGGGGACAAGTTTGATCTTGTCATTGGCAAGCACCCGCAGGGGGAAACAAAAGTTAACCTGTTCTTGGAGATTCATTGTGGCTGAACACGGTGTTACTCTTCTGTTAGGTCTGGATTTCTAGAGCCTCGTTAAATATGATATCGTGACCGCGACAATAGTAAAGTTCCAATTGACGATGACTCCCAGCCGTCATGATAAGGGCGTTCGATGCAGTGGTGAGCTGAGCCGGCTCGGCTTCCGACACCGGGCTGAGTCACCGTCTACGCCGGCGCCGTACCCGGGCATCTCGGGCCGGTGCCAGGCTGAGTGCAATGGTCCTGTAGAACCAACGTATTCTACTGAAACTCCAGCAACTCCCGGACTCGAAAGACATCCTGCCATCTCGTCCTCCCGTGTCTTCCATGATGTTCTCACTTGACAACCGACCGTCTTCCCAGACACGTGCTGACGTGTCACATGAAGTCGTCCAGATGAGCCTCGCTTCACCCCCGTCGCCGATCAGCGATCAGAAACATCAGATCGCCCACGACGTCCGTGTTGGGATGAACAACCTTGCCCTTCTCTTCCCCGCCCCTGGCCCCTGCGCACGCGCGGTGGCAAAGATCAAAGACAGACAATTTCGACAAGACAGGTTCTGGTCGTTCGTTTCACGTCGGGCTGCCGGGGGGCCATGCTGCCACGATGGCAGATTGCGTAGGGCCAGGCTGCGCCGGGGGAAGGGAGGGGCAAGACGCGGCCCGGGCCCCAGATAGAGGCGCCAGCTCATCAACCCAATGCGGATGATGAGGCACGGCGGAGGTTGCCTGGGGGCTGCGCAATGCGGCCAGCAATGGCAGAGGGGGCGCGTGTCTCGCGTGTGTGGCGAGTTAAGGGGTCAGAGTGATGCTGGTGATGGACATGTCGGCGGTTTTTGGTGCGACATGGGGAAAGTCAGGCGACATAGGTGCCATGGAAGGCAGACCAAATTAGAACAGCTTCCACGATGCAAGGGAGCCAAAAGCAAGCTTGGTCATCGGGGCTTTGCCGGGGAGCACGGCAGAAACATCAAAGAGCCATGGCAAGGCAAGGTAGGGCAGGCGGGGGAATCAGGCTTCCATTTTCTGTCCCCTTGCCATCCCGGCAGAGAGCAGCAGCAGGGAGGCTGACTCGTATCCCCAAAGAATGACGCTGCCGTGGGCTCCGGCAGATCCAGAAAGGGCCAGCATCATGATTCAATGATTCATCCAGGGGTCCTCGAAGCTTTCCGGAGCTTCTCTAGCATCCAGTTCAGCGATGGGGAGAGAAAGTCAATGCTTCCCCAGAAGATGCGACGTTGCTGGCCGCCCAGCGAAGCTCTGGTCTTGCATCGGCAGTGCAACGTTGGCGCGCCGTCGGCCACCATGTTGGTGCGACCCTGAAATGCATCAAGTTCGTCGCCGTCGGCTTCTAGAGGTTACCCGACCTTTAGTCGGCCGAGTTGCCGACGTTGGGGGTCATCACGGCAAGCCCAACGGCCGGCAAAATAATCCAAAAAAACATGCTCACTCCAGGAGGAAAAGCCCTCAACCTCGGGCAGATGCGCAACACTAGCCACCCGCAGAGTCGTCCCGGGTTGCCATAGCTCCCTCGTCCGATGAGATGAGGCCCAGCCCAAGTACAGTACCCTCCCGACGCCGACGGTGGGGGGTGCTGTGCTAGTGGTGACGAAGCCTTCTGCCGACAGGAAGACCATGTTTCGCTACCACCGAGGCGAGGCGAGGCGAGGGCAG